>CM076675.1:1712500-2312500 GCA_038501925.1 Xenopus petersii
AATGCCTTTAAGAATGGCTTGGATGATTTTTTGGACAGACATAATATCCAAGGCTATTGTGATACTAAACTCTATAGTTAGTATAGGTATGGGTATAAAGAATTTTAATTAAAAGTAGGGAGGGGTGTGTGTATGGATGATGGGTTTTCATTTGGAGGGGTTGAACTTGATGGACTTTGTCTTTTTTCAACCCAATTTAACTATGTAACTATGTAAGTTGAATTAATTCCCTGTATAATACTATTGCTTGATGTTCTGTCTGAAGTTATGTAAGGTGAAATTTTATCACTTACTAAGTGTAGTATGGATTGATAAGGGGAATATTTATCAAAATGCAACTTTTTCCCATAATTTGAATAAAACAAACTGGACATCACTCCCATCCACGAATTTGGCTAATTTATGAATAATTCAGGTCAAAATAGTCGGATTACAAAAAACTTGAAAAAATTGAACATCAAATCAAATTGTGCAACCTTTTTTAACTGTTGAGCGACAAATTCAAATTTGTTAAATTTGTCTCCGAAAAACTTGAATTATTCAAGATTTGGAGCGAAAACCAACATCAAACACCCAAAACAAGAGAAAATTGTGAAGGCGAAAAACATCATCAAATGTTTAAAGGGACCTCTGCCATTAACTTTTACATGAATAGTTGAAGTATTTTTGGATTTTGATTATTTGCTGCTTTGGGGCATAATACATCTCTAAACATTTGAGGTTTTTTATCTCTATAAGTTACAGACAAACTCGATCTTTAATAAATAGATCCCTAAGACTTAAAGGAGAAGTAAAGCCCCAGGGCGCAAAACCCCTCCCCCCCTCCCCTCCGTTGCCCCCCTCCCTCCTCCCCCCTGGCCTACCCCTCCCCCTGGGCAAATGCCCCTAACTTGTTACTCACCCCTCTGCGCAGGTCCTGTCCATGGAGTTCACAGTCACCATCTTCTTCCACGCGTGTCTTCTTCCTGCTCTGACCGGCGTTTCGGCTCTACTGCGCATGCGCCAAATGTCACAAAGTTTTCCGATTTCACTTCGTGACATTCGGCGCAAGTGCAGTAGAGCCGTACCGGTAACTGTTCCTACTGCGCATGCGCCAGAAAACGCCGGTCAGAGCAGGAAGAAGACACGCGTGGAAGAAGATGGTGACTGTGAACTCCATGGACAGGACCTGCGCAGAGGGGTGAGTAACAAGTTAGGGGCATTTGCCCAGGGGGAGGGGTAGGCCAGGGGGGAGGAGGGAGGGGGGGCAACAGAGGGGAGGGGGGGAGGGGTTTTGCGCCCTGGGGCTTTACTTCTCCTTTAAGACACGGCACTGATTCTTCATTTTATCCCCTACATTGTCTGTCAATGGGCCACACAGTAGTGTGTAATCATTCCAATTACTATTATTTCTTTAAATAACATTGCAAAATGTATCACACGTGAATACAGAATAGTAGAAATAATCTGAATAGTTCATGCTTATGTGATCATCATAATGTTTTGACTTATATATATATTATTTGAACTCCTTTTGGGTCATTAGAAACATCCCCATATTTAAATTGTAGTTGTGCTGCCATCAAAAACATTCTATATAACCCATTTATTGCTACAGACTGGATATTTTTGATAGCAGTCATTCAAAATGTTTTTAAAATGTATTCTTCCCTCTAGCAAACATCCATATATTTATCTGCTTTATTTTCCATCTTCCTTAGATGCACAATTGCTTGAATTTCAACTGCAGTGAATGTTACAATATAGAAGAGTGTAAGTGTTTTCTTCGGGCAATTTGATTACTAGACAAATCGAGCAAGAAAAAAACCCAGTTCCACTCTGATAAAATTCTTGTTAAGCTGTTGGGCCATTTATATCACACCCCATTATCTGTCAGCACTTGAACTTTTTCTATTTACCTGTATCACAGGGGTCTTTTATAACTAAAGTTTCATTTCCAACAAGCAGAGACAAGTCTTGACCTAAAACATGTGTTAAGCAAGTGCCAATGATTACAAGATTTGAACACAGCGTATCACTGTTTGAACAAATTTGGTTTGTTGTATTTGTTATAAAAATTAGCTTTTTTGCTTAAACGTGAATTTAATTTATAACATAAATAATTATAAATAGGCAGAATAGTGGTTAGTATTATTGTGATGATTACAATCAGGGTACAATTCACATGCAGTTATTATTACTGTCTTTGCATGGGTTTATAATAATCTAAGTCCCTCAATACACCCCTACAAATCATTATTCAAAATATCAAAAAGATCCTCCCCTTAACATTGACTCTCTGCCAGAGTATCCATAGCACACAGGTGGCCAAAAAAATACCAGGGTACATTCAAAGGTCATCAACTATATATATATATAGATAAAGAGATATTAAATAAAATATAAATATAATTACAAAGCAATTAACTAACTAGACAATGTACTCACTCAATACATTCACCTAAGCAAATACCACAGTGGACTGTAATAAAATCCACATCCAAATAAATACAGCAGTATAATTATGTCTTTGTAAAGAAACCTGACACTGGAATTCTGCGAAAAAATGGTGCATTGTGGAAAACCCATAGTGATTTTCATTAAAAAAAACTGCACTTTGCACACTGTAAATAAGCTTTTAAAGGGGAGTTTTACCTTTAAATTAACTTTTAGTAATGTATGTTATAGAATGGCTAATTCTAAGCAAATTCTCAGTTGGAATTATTTTCTTCCTATTTCCCCAGGTTTATTTTGTGTTCTTAATATTCTGTTTCAATTTGTATTTCAGAAAAACTAGAGAACTGGTCAAGGGTACAAAGATAATGTAGTGATGCAGACTCTGTAAGTGTATTAGTATATATTAAGTTGTGGGTCCATTAAGAATCTGGGCCTTTTAACAACCAATATATCACTGTGAACATTAAGGGGCAGATTTATCAAAGGTCGAGGTGAATTTTCTTATTGAAAAAATTCTAATTTAGAGCTATTTTTGTGTACTTCAACTAGGGAATAGTCCAAATTGGATTAGAATTTGCAAAAAATTCAAAATTGGAATATCAAAATTTATCATTTACTGTCTCTTTAAATATTTGACGTCGACTATTCGCAATCTAAAATCTGCTGAATTGTGGTCTTAGCCAATGGGGGACCTCCTAGAACCTATTTGGAATCAATTGGGGGACTTTTCAAAAATCAAAGGGTTTTTTTGGGGGAAAAATTTTGAATCGAATTCGATCGAATGCACTATTCCTTACAATTTGAATTTGGTTAAAAACTGTTAAAATACTGACCTATTCAATCAAAAATGTTTGACCCTATTCAATCAAAAATAATTGACCTATTCAATCAAAAATGTTTGACCCTATTCAATCAAAAATAATTGACCCAAAAAAACCTTTAACTTAATTTTGGTTGCTTTTTTTTTTATTCACATTTCGGAGTTTTTTCAATTTGAAATTTGACCCATGATAAATCTGAAAAATTCAAATTTGAAATTTCAATTTTTTATGGTCAGAACTGTCAAATTCGACTATGGAATTATCCAACGTCAATTTGAGTTTTTTTTAAAAAAAAATTTAATTTGATTTTTGAGATTTATCATATTCTGGCCCAAATTAAAATTTGACTATTCTCCACCTAATATCTGCCAAATTGATGTAAGTCAACAAGGGAGGTCAAGTGAGCAATTTGTAGATGTTTGCAGGCTTCCTGACATTTGAGTTTGTTTGTGAATAAAAATCTCAAATCTAATGCAATTTGAATTTGACTTGAGTTTTGTGTCGAATTAAAAATTTGTCCGAAGTTTGTATATTCTATTTTTTTTCCATATTTCAAGTAAAATCAAATTCATGTCACTTAAAAAAAATCATATAAATTTGAAATTCGAACCTTGATAAATGTGCCTCTGCCTATGTAGCACCTTAGCTCTTCAATGATCAAATCTCCAATTATATCCTTATCCTAAGGTTTTCCTCAAAAAAGGTACATCATATTATGCTGGAGGGTGATTTCAATGACAACTCTCCCTCAGTTCTTCCGAGGGCAGATTTATCAAGGGTCGAAGTGAAAACTCAAATTTTGATTTTGAATTTCTGAGTTTTCTTATGGCCCAAACTGTCAAATTAGACTAGGGAATAGTTAAAATTTGATTAGAGTTTTTTTAAAATTTGAATTTGATTTTCAAAATTTATTATACACTGGCCCTTGAACTCAAATTCTGACTATTCGCCACCTTAAACCTGCCAAATTGCTGTTTTAGCCTATGGAAGGCATCCTGGGATCAATTGGAGTTGTTTTTAAAACTCATTTAGAATTCAATTAAAATTTTCGGGTCAAGCTTATTCACCCGAGTTTAAAAAAATCTATTTTTATAATAACTTGCAAATGGTCAAATTTCGAGTTCATAGTAAAATAACTTCCATGAACTCGAAATTCAGCACTTGATAAATCTGCCCCAAATGTTGCACATCCAAAATATACAGTACAGGTATGGGATCTGTTATCCAGAATGTCCAGGACGGGGGGCGTGGTCTGACACGGAGCGTGATGGCTGCATAGCTCTGAGGCTCCGTGAAAACTTTCCCAGGACAGCCTTAACCGACACTGCAAACGATGGGGAAACTACACAAATCTAAACCGGACAAAGAGAAGACTCCGGGGAAAAAGACACAGCAGCCTACCAGAGACATAGCGCCGCTGTTCCTGCAAAAAAAGTCAAGCCGCATGGAATCCAAGATGGCGGCCACACGAGCTGCGTGTGAAGAAGAAGCAGATTCCAACAGAGAGCTGTCTGAGGCAGAAAGCAATCTGGAAGAGGAGGTAGATATCCACTCTTATATTGCTAAATTACCCTCAAAGGCTGACATTAAGGACATGCTGCAGGAGGTTACTATGGCAATCAGGGAAGAAATACATGATATTAAAAAGGATATGTTGTCTATTGCTGCGCGCACTGACTGCCTGGAAACTAATGCTTCCAAAAGCCTTGATAGACAACAGACCATCTATAAGCATGTAAAACAACAAGATGCAGTTATTCAGGACCTCCAACGTCAGTTGGAAGATCAGGAAAATAGGAGTAGACGCTGTAATATTAGGGTGAGAGGAATCCCTGAATCTGTCCAAAATGAAGAGATAAAGGACACATTACTCCACATTTTCAACTCTATCCTGAACAGGGACCCTGACACTGCCATAAAAATCGACCGAGCTCATAGGGTTCTTAAACCCAAAGCAGCCCCTTTAAACGCACCAAGGGACATATTGTGCTGTTTGCATGATTTCCCTCTAAAAGAGGAGATTTTGAACAAGGCTAGAGAAGTTAACCAGAATGTCCAGGACATGGGGTTTTCCAGATAAGTACAAGCTACTGTTTAATTATTATAGACAAAAAGGAAATCATTTTTCAAAATCTGGATTACTTGGATAAAATAGAGTCTATGGAGACAGCCTTTCTGTAATTCGGATCTTTCTGGATAACGGGTTTCCGGATAATGGATCCCATACACATAGAGACCTATTTATCAAAGGTTGAATTCTGAATTCATGTGAATTTTTTTTTTAATTCGAATATACTCACAATTCTACTGATAGGTTAAGAAAAAATATGAATGTCTAATATTCAATTGAATGGTTAGATTCATATTCAATTTGTAGTCAATTCATACGAATCTAGTTTTTCTCCCAAAAAAACTTTAATATTGAAGGATTAAGGTGGCGAATATTCAAATGAGGGCTGTTTCCATGGTCAAGATATGATAAATCTCACATTTCAATTTACATTTGAATAGGAGGATTACAATTCGAATGTGTGAATTTTGACACTTGAATTTACTACTTAACCCTTGATAAATCTGCGCTTTAATGTGTATTGGGTCATTTAAAAGAATAAAATATTTTAGGGGTCGGGGTTTCTTTCAGATACAGTTCTTTAATGGTATTATTAAGTTGAAATCCTGAGTAGTAGAGATATTTAGTGATGGGCAAATTTGTCCCATTTTGTTTCACCACGAATTTTGCGAATTTCCCACTAAATTTGTGAAACTGGCGAAAAATTCACGAAACGGCGATCAAAATGGGCGCCATCATCAAATTTGATGCCAGCGCCCATTAAAGTCAATGGGCGTCGGTTTATTGTCTAAACTGGTGCCAGGGTCGGAACCAAATTTTCGTGGCCAATTCGCAAATTTATTCACTGGTGCTGAAACAGGCAAATTCGCAGTGAATTTGCGCCTGGCGAATAAATTCGCACATTACTAGAGATATTGTATTGTTATAACAAAAATACACACATTAGTCAAGATTTTTTGTCAAGTAGAGTCATGGCTTTTTTTAAGGTCTTTACAGACCAGTGTTATGCAGAACTCTTGATAAGGTTGAGCTACGTGATTATAGTTGTGGTTGATTTGGTTCCATTCAGGCTATTGAGCTGCTGAAGCACCGACTAAAGTATGTAATGTCTAAGTGCATTGACACAAAGCACTATTATCATACCATATAAAGTTCTTACACCACAAACAGGACCATCTATCCCTTTCCCATACATAACTTTCTGGACAGGAACACCTCTAAGCTTTTGGGTGTGGTTGAAATTCTGTGCCTAGTTCCAAAAACAGTGACAAATGGCTAGCTACCAATAAATATTACTGTTATTTTTTGATTGCCTAATCATAATTTCATACATGCAATAATCATTATCTTTATTCAAACAAACAAGTGTACTCTTCTTTAAGGGCAAACAGTTTCCCAGGATTAATTGATAACTTTTAGGGGCACATTTACTTAGGGTCGAATATCGAGGGTTAATTAACCCTCGATATTCGGCCATCGAAGTTAAATCCTTCGACTTCGAATATCGAAGTCGAAGGATTTACCACATTTCCTACGATCGAAGGATTAAATCTTTCCAATCAAACGATTCAAAGGATTTTAATCCATCGATCAAACGATTTTCCTTAGATCAGAAAATTGTTAGGAAGCCTATGAGGACTTTCCCCATAGGCTAATATTGATGTTCGGTAGGTTTTAGGTGGCGAAGTACTTGTTCGAAGTTTTTTTTAAAGAGACAGTACTTCGACTATCGAATGGTCGAATAGTCGAACGTTTTTTTTGTTTGAATTGTTCGATTCAAAGTCAAAGTCATAGTTGAAGGTCGAAGTAGCCAATTTGATGGTCCAAGTAGCCAAAAAAACATTCGAAATTCGAAGTATTTTTTATTCTATTCCTTCACTCGAGCTAAGTAAATGTGCCCCTACATCTCCTGATTTACAGAACACAAAAACAAAGGAAAAAATACTTCTGCTCTCACTGGCTTTTCCCAAAGGGATAGGTACCAGTATAGGTACCATAGAATATTTGCCATAAAATGTGTGTGTGTGTGTGTTTTTAATTCTAAAAAAAGTGAATTATATAGGAAAACACAGGAAAATATGAGGAGTTAAGTAATCAGATTATCTATCTGGTGTAATTCATCTTGAAGCTGTTCACCATCTTTGTTGGACAACAGTTCCTTGCAAATGTGTACCATTTAGTCTAGGTCATTTGTTTTGCTTTTTTCAGTTCCATGAACAACATTCCACATTGAGCTTCTTCTTAATTTTGGTTTTGTTGATCATGGCAGGGCATTTGTAACTGGTTAAAGCAATTTTTATTTTAATTACGCTTCTGAAACTCTTGGTTAACAAAGAAATGCGTTGCACTTCTCTTATCTGGCAGATGCCTTATTTGCTGGAAACAGTTGTGTTTCTTTTGTAGAACTGACTTATAGACATGAAGTCAAGTTAAAAGAATTTATAGATACATCAAGCATTTGTATTATCTTGTCTTCAAAAAAGCACCATCTTCAGCTGATCTATTAACCTATATCATTCATAGCAAAGCAGTTTTTACTGATAAGTTATTATATATCTACAATATATCTACCGAATTTCAGTTGTATTAATCTTGCTGCCCTCTTGCTGGCACTGGCATCACTTTACATTTTCAGAGAAGCCATTATGCTTAGTAAAATGAATGGTTAAGTGGACACATTTTTGTTGAAAGGCAGGCATGAAAAAATGTAGCTGCCCCAAATATATACTTAAACATCGGCACTTTCAATATGTTCACTTTTATATTACAAACATTCTAGTTTTATGGGTGTTTGATGTGTTAAATAAAATACTTGGGATATGACATTTATTTTATTTGAGGCTTCTTTTTTGATACTCTATTCAGTCAATAGGACTTTATTCTGGGATACTTGCAATTGTCAAATTATCACAATGGAGCAGTTAATCATTTAACTATGAAGAATGTTTCCTGACAATAATGCAGTTTGGCTCATTTACTAATACTGGCGAATTTTGCCCTTTTGCAGTAACCCATGGCAACCGGTGTTTAGATTTAATGAGTTTAATGAAAAACAATGAAGCTAAGTCTCATTGTTTGCACTGGAAAAAAATAGCAGATACACTTAACTCAAATGGGTTTTGGAACATTTGGGATAAGTGCATGCTGGACAATAAATGACATATTTTAAAATTATAAATATTAACAGTAAATGGCACCTTTCATTTCAAGACTTGCACAGAAAAAGGTTGTTTTTCCAAATTTCCTGTTAAAATTTGCCTGTTAAATTGCCTTGCAAGTAGGCTGGGTTTATTTATTTTAACCTCTACTACTGTACTGTACTACTGCCCTTCCGACCTGCATGGGTTCCTCTGGAGGAATAACAGAAGGCTGCTGGGATGGGGGAGGCAACAGGGGTCTTTGGAAGCATGGAGCCAAAGTTAGCTGGAGTCTCTTGCTGCGCTCCCTGTCAGATTGATGTTCCCTGAGACATATATCCACTTGATGGCAAGGGCAATTAGGTCTTCCAATAATTTGGGCCGATCCCTGAAGACCAAGTCATCTTTGAGTCTGGAAGTCAAGCCTTGATAGAATACAGCTGCGTATGCCTCATTGTTCCAGGCAGTTTCAGCCATAAAGGTTCTGAAGTCAATGGCATACTCACTGATGCTGCAGTTGCCGAATCTGTAGGAGTCAGGATGAGGCATTGGCGACCCCACCAAGGGGCATCAAAGACAATACAGAAGGCCTGAAGGAAGGCCTTGGCATCGAGGGTCAGCGGAGAATTCTTCTCCCAAAGTGGTGTTGCCCATTAAAGCAGTTTCCCCTCTATCACCCACCCCACCTTGGCTCGCTCGCTGGAGTAGTGGGAGGGCTGGAACTCGAACTGGATCAGACACTGAGTAGCAAAACCTCTGCAGGCTTGCGGATCCCCACTATAGCGAGGAGCTGGAGGAATGCAGCCAAAGAAGCCCCAGAGGGAGGATTAATGGCCGCAGGAGGGTTACTGATGACCGGAGACACAGAAGGCATACAGGAAAGAAGAGTATCCAGTACTTGCCCAATACAGATCTGCTAAGCTTCATACTCTTCCATTCTGGCAAAATCATAATCAAAGTCCAGGCAAAAGTCCAAAGGCAGGCAGAATAATATCAGAGTCAAGGTTCTGGCAGGGTCAAAAGTCTAGGAATCAGGATAACAGGAAATATCAAACACCCAGGAATGTTCAAAACAAAACCTACAATTGGGCATTGAACTTGTGACCTGGTAGGGTTTTTATTTAAAATTTTCGTGCCAGGCGCGTGCCGTCATCATGCCAGCGTCAGGACCACTACCCACGTGGTAGCTATGGGTGCCGACATTTTGGATGTGCCGTCAACCAAGAGGGACGGGCCGGCCAGCGCTCCTTACAAACACCAATTAAAATCCAATCCACTCAATCCAATATTATTCTTTGTATACTGACAGTTTCTGGAAAATATTCCACAATGTTTTTACTGACCACATCCACTAATAGAAGAATTGTATAATTTGCATTAGTGTGCAGTACATGTAATAAAACATTTTACCGAATAAGAGTACACTAACTTCAAGTGACAAAGTATCCCCAAACGAGAGGATCTTTGAGTCTATGGCCAGCTTTACACCAGTTAAACGTGCTCTCCTTCCAAATAGGTCACACCACCTGACCTTAGGCTTTCACTGAACCAGCGAATGGTAGGAAGGGGCACACGAGTATCAGCTGCAAATCTTTTTTTTAAGACATCATGTTTTGCACCGCATGGATCCTTTTTTCAGGTGCATGAATACAAATAAACACATTACTCCTTATAACACATAGATCACATAGGACACTCCTCCTCCTAGTGACATCATTAATTAGAATCCCATTAGTCCAATTAGTGTTGAAAAACATAAAACTTTCTTTAGTGCGCTGAATTCCATTGTGCATATACAAAACACATTAGTCCCATAAGTGCTGAAAAGTGAGTCTTGCTTTATCATCATAGTACCCATTATCTATAAGGGGGAATCATTGCGTATTAATTTACTATCAAAAACAAGTGAATTCATTTATTTAAAAATGTAAATGTTTTTCCCTAGAACAAATACTTGGCTTGTGTTCCACAGGCAGAGTATGGCACATACAGGCAGAGTATGTCACACACAGGCAGAGTATGTCACACACAGGCAGAGTATGGCACACACAGGCAGAGTATGGCACACACAGGCAGAGTATGGCACACCCAAGGAGAATGACAAGCATAGTATGGCACACCCAGGAAGCATAGGGCGGGTAGAGTACGGCACACAAGGAGCATAGGACAGGCAGAGTATGGCACACCCAGGGAGCATGAGGCAGGTATAGTATGGCACACAAAGGCAGAGGAGTATAGGCAAAGTATGGCACACACAGGGAGCGTAGGGAAGGCAGATTATGGCACACACAGAGAGTATAGGACAGACAGAGTATGGCACACACACAGGGAGCATAGGGAAGGCAGAGTATGGCACACACAGGGAGCATAGGGAAGGCAGAGTATGGCACACACAGGGAGTATAGGACAGACAGAGTATGGCACACACACAGGGAGCATAGGGAAGGTAGAGTATGGCATACAAAAGGAAGGCAGAACACAGCAGGCAACAGGGAAACCCATCAGGACCACTCTAAGATGTACTACATACAGTGACACAGTGCTGGTGCCCCTCCAGCAATTTGTATAAAGTGTGAACAGGTGATCAATGTGGCAGTTTCAGTCTGGGTCTCAGGTGGAACAGTACAGGGGCTTTAGGGGTGTGAACAACAGAGGTGTCACAAGTGTGAATAACACAGGGGATTACAGTCTGAATTTGAGGTTTAAACAATGCAGGGGCCAGTTAATCTCTGTAGTGATACCTTTTAAAATTTACACATGGTAATCAGACACAGCAGGCAGACTTTCATGTGGGGGGCACACAAGGGGGGTCTCCAGTTGGACAGCCCTGGTCTATATCATCATAAAAATGTACATTAATCAGCAAACTGCACTCGTAAATTGACCGGTGTGATATAGTTTATGTTATTCTGGAGCATATTTTAGACTACACCTTTACATTCTCAGCTTCGGAAACGCTTATTGACGTAATACATAAAAGCTGAAATGGCAAAATGTGTTCTTATTAAAATAAACGTTCTTCCAATATTAAGCTTATAGATATACAACTGAAAATGATTACAATTATAGATCTTTATCTGGGAAATAAAACAACAGGGTTAAAAGTCACTCAGAACTTTGAAATATTTATTGCCTTGATTTTACCTCCTTTATTAGAGTCTTCTAAATTCCTGTACAAATATCATTCAAACTACAGGGATTTCTAGACCTTTTAGCAGGAGAACATTCTCTTATTTAGTATTGCTGTAAGACAAGCTTTTCAAATGCAATTTTCCATGATAATTCAAACAAGAGAAACATTGATTGAGCAGATACCGATTATTGGTCACTTAGGAATAATGTGAGTTAAGTGACTTTAAATTTTATCTTGTGGGACTTTTTTTTGGACACTGATGTCAAACAAGCTTATATACAGTATGGATTTAAAGGGAAACCATAGTTTTAAAGGAAAAAACATAAAATGCTCTTTAAAATGTGAAAGAAAAACATATCTGTTGCACTTCTAAACACTATTCATATTTTTTTTAAGGAACCATTTTTTTTTGTTTGCTGCAGCGCTTAGGTTTTTAATTCATTAATTCATTAATTAATTTTCCCATTGTGTTCAAAATTTAACCAACTTGTATTGGAAACCAGTATATTAAAGGTCATTTAAGGACAGATTTATCAAAGGTTGAGATGAATTTTCAAATTGAAAAAAAAATCGAATTTCAAGCTATTTTTGTGTACTTCGATTAGGGAATAGTCCAAATTTGATTTGAATTTGCAAAAATTTTTAAAATTTGAATATCAAAATATATCATTCACTGTCTCTTTAAAAATCAGACTTCGATCATTCACCATCTAAAACCTTAGCTTATGGGGGACCTCCTAGAACCTATTTGGAGTCAATTGGTGGACTTTTAAAAAAAGTTTTTTTGGGGAAAAACTTCGAATCGAATTAGATGGAATGTGATATTCCTTTGATTCAACCAATTTATATTTGGCCGAATATGGACCTTTTTGATTGAAAACAAATTCGACCCAAAAACACTTAGACTTAATTTCGGTTGGTCTTTTTGAACTCGAATTTCGAAGTTTTTTCAATTTGAATTTTGACCCTTGATAAATCTGCCCCTTAGTATAATACTTGGTTTGGTGGTTTTGTGGTTTTTTTAGGTTTTTTTTGTTTTCGTGTTTTATTTTTTTTAGTTGTATTGCTTTGCTAGAACACCACCTGTAAACCTCTGTAATCTGATAATGGATAAACAAACAGAATAATGTGGAGTCAACTCAAAACTAGCATTAGTGTGGAGTTTGAGTGCTGGATTAAGTTTTTAAAGCAAAAGGCAGAATTGTAATTTCGGCACAAATTAAGTATGCTAATTTTAGTTTTTTATACATATGCTTTCCCTTTAATAACAATCAATCCCAATTTTTTCTGCCATTTCTGAAACCTACATTTTAGCAGGTTTTAGGTGCGGAGACATACTTAAATCTTTGCAGTACAGTTTAGAGATTAGCCCATTATTTGATGGTTGTACAGAAATGTGCATTCTCTTTAAAGTGTGTTATTTTAGGTCATACAGATCTAATTAAATCCATCAAATTATAGTCACATGGTTACATAGTTAAATTGGGTTGGAAAAAGACAAAGTCCATCAAGTCCAACCCCTCCAAATGAAAACCCAGCCCCATACACAGCCCCCTGTCCAAGAAATCATCCAAGTCCCTCTTATAGTCATTAACTGAATCATCACCCGGCAGTGCATTCCCCAACCTCACTGTCCTCACTGTGATGAACCCCCTACTCTGTTCCTTTAAATGAAACTTCTTTTCCTCTAGTCTGAAGGGGAGGCCTCTGGTACGTGATTCTCTTTATGGGTAAAAAGGTCCCCTGCTATTTGTCTATAATGTCCTCTAATGTACTTGTAAAGTCTAATCATGTCCCCTCACAAGCGCCTTTTTTCCCCCAGAGAAAACAACCCCAACCTTGTCAGTCTCCCCTCATAATTTAACTCTTCCCTCCCTCTAACCAGTTTAGTTGCACTTAGTCTCTGCACTCTCTCCAGCTCATTTATATCCCTCTTAAGGACTGGAGTCCAAAACTGCCCCCATACTCCAGATGAGGCCTCACCAGGGACCTATAAAGAGACACAATTATGTTTCATCCCTTGAGTTAATGCCCTTTTTTATACAAGAACTTTATTTATTAAACATTATTAAATCATGCACAATAGCCAATGTTGGTCATATAAGACTTGTCATTTGTGCAAGGTTCTGAAACTCTGCATCTTAGGGGCAAATTTACTTATGGTCGAATATCGAGGGTTAATTAACCCTCAATATTCCACTGCCGAATTGAAATCCTTCGACTTCGAATAGAAAAGTCGAAGTATTTATTGTAAATAGTTTGATCAAACATATATTGTTCGATCGAATGATTAAATCCTTCGAATCGTTCGATTCGAAGGATTTTAATCCATCGATCGAACGATTTTTCTACGACCAAAAAATTGTTCCAAAGCCTATGGGGAACTTCCATAGGCTTTGGATAACATTGATTTCTGTAGGTTTTAGGTGGTGAACTAGGGGGTCAAAGTTTTTTTTAAAGAGACAGTACTTCGACTATCGAATGGTCAAATAGTCAAACGTTTTTTAGTTTGAACCATTCGATTCAAAGTTGTAGTCGAAGGTCGAAGTAGCCCATTCGATGGTCGAAGTAGCCAAAAAAAACATTCGAAATTCAATGTTTTTTTTATTCTATTCCTTCCCTCGAGCTAAGTAAATGGGTCCCTTAATGTTTGTTCTTCTGTCAGATCAAATTTCAGTACATATTCTTCTTATGTAAAACAATTATTTTCATAAAGTAGAAAGGACTATGACAGTATTAAGCAAAATCAGTTATTCTTATTCAAGTTTAAGCTTTTTTTAAAATCTTTGATTGAAAGTTTAACTTTTTAAAAGCACACATGCAGATGTTACTTTGGCTCCCCTGTAGGTTTACATTTTTATGTCTAAATTTTATGTACAACAACAGATATGCATAATTGTGTATAGATAGTTTATAGATATATTCAAGTAACTACTTTTCAGTGCAGGACCAGTGTTGTTAGAGGAGTTCCACAGGGCTCTGTACTTGCTCCTTTGCTTTCCAATTTTTATTAATGACCTAGAGTTGGGCATTGAAAGTACTGGTTCTGTTTTTGCTAATGATACCAAATTCAGCAGAACTATACTGTAAATTCAGCAGAACTATACTGTAAGTTTTTTTAAAGAGACAGTACTTCGATTATCAAATGGTCGAATAGTTACATAGTTAGTTACATAGTTAAATTGGGTTGAAAAAAGACAAAGTCCATCAAGTCCAACCCCTCCAAATGAAAACCCAGCCCCATACACACACCCCTCCCTACTGTCACATAAATGATATATACCCATATCTATACTAACTATAGAGTTTAGTATCACAATAGCCTTTGTATTATGTCTGTCCAAGAAATCATCCAAGTCCCTCTTATAGTCATTAACTGAATCATCACCCGGCAGTGCATTCCCCAACCTCACTGTCCTCACTGTGATGAACCCCCAACTCTGTTCCTTTAAATGAAACTTCTTTTCCTCTAGTCTGAAGGGGAGGCCTCTGGTACGTGATTCTCTTTATCGAATAGTCGAATGATTTTACTTTGAATCGTTCCAATCCAAGTTGAATGTTCGAAAAAAGTGCTGGGGAAGGTCCCCTTAGGCTAACATTGTACCTCGATAGGTTTAAACTACTACTAAGTATGTAGTCGAAGTTTTTTTTAAAGAGACAGTACTTCGACTATCAAATGGTCGAATAGTCGAACAATTTTAGTTCGAATTGTTCGAATCGAAGTCGAAGGTCGTAGTAGCCTATTCGATGGTCAAAGTACCCAAAAAAACCCCTTCAAAATTCAAAGTTTTTTTCATTCGAATCCTTCACTCGAGCTTAGTAAATGTGCCTCTTAGTAAATGTGCCCCTAAGTGTATTAACTCTGTGTATATGTGGAAAGGGAAAGTTGCCAATTTATGTGTTTAATAACTAGTACGGCTAGCAGAAAAGTGTGTTTAAATGTAAATTAACCCATTGACTGCTGGAGTACTTGTGGACCTAGTAGGATCTTACCCTGACTAACTACCATAGGAGAGAGTGGTTGATGCATTGGTGTAGTGTGAGTTATTACCTGTTATAGAGGACAGAGGAATATTCACATTAGGTTTCTATCGCCAGTTAATGATAGATGTGGCAGCAAATTCATTTTGTGGGTGTTGGTGTGTTTTGGGGTGTCTGATGTTAGTCTAACCTGTGTGTAAGGTGATTGAGAGAGTGTAACCCCTTATAGCCAAACCCAGTTGTGTGTGGTTGAAAGTTTATGTGACACACACAAAAACAGCATCATGTGTAATATTATTTGAATGTCTGATGATATTTCACATATATCAATACAAAGACCTTCTGAACTGTATGTAAAGTGCAAAGAAAAACCAGGATGCTTGCTGAGAAAATCATATTCCATACAATATATTACCTTGTACTGCCTTGTACTCCCTGTCACTATACCCTGCTTTCTAATTAACCCTAATTAAACAATAAGGGATTTTCTAATGTCCTTACATGCCCCATGAATATATATAAGTAGCGCTAATATTAAGGAATGTATACACAAAAGTTTTTTTTTAAATGAATTCCTTTATGAAGGGTGGATAATACTTGGAACAAAATGTACACTGTATATTTCTTATAAATTATGCTCCTAATAATTGAGGTGGTTGATGTCTTGAAAACATTTTATATATTCCTTTCACTATTATCAATCAGTGCCTCATTTATGCCTTGACTTGCATTTTAAACAGTCCAAATCTTGAAGCATTATTGGGTCAGGAAAATTTCAGAATTTCTGATTCTGAATTTTTGAATCAATATTAAGTAAAGCTGTAAAGCTGTGATGTATTACTTTCAAGGAGAGCCAACCGTTGATAGGCCTTCCTTCCCTCTTATGAATACCATCACTTTGGCCCTCCCAATATTGCCTCAATAAAAGAAGCTTTATTAGAATGAAGAGCCAATTTAATTTATACAAAGTTATTCTGAATGATGATTGGGAAGACTATTACACTGTACTATTACAGGTATAGGATCCAGTATCTGCAAACCTGTTATTCAGAATGATCCGAATTACAGGAAGGACATCACTCATAGACTCCATTTGAATTAAATAATTCAAAATGTTAAAACATGTGTGGGGACCCATAGGTTGTATTATGCTCCTATGGCTTTGAATCCCTACCCTTCCTTATTCCCTAGTTACTTGGCAAAAGTCCATGTATCTAGTTTAAATATTTCACTGTCAGTTATTGGCCAAAGGGTGTAATGACCACTTCCTGCCACACTTCCAGTGTTGGAAAGGAGTGGCCTCTTCCTCTTTGGCTGCTGGTGTCCTATCCAACTGGTTGTGCTCATTTAACCTGGGTACACCAAGGCCCAGTAAAGCCACTGCCCTAAAGGGACCTGTACCTTTAGTGATTAATTCGTTAACCAGGAAATCCCATGAATGAGGTTAGCAAACACAGGTTAGTTGAATTAATTGCCTCTCTAGGAGAGTGAGATAGACAGCTTATTTATAAATAGCAGCTGTGTGCTCCATCAAGGACAATAGCAGGGAGTAGTTTCCCACAAGGCTTTATTGTATTCCTTTAGTGAAGGGACCACAGCGGATAGGGTGTTAGGCTAGACTTCTTCTCCCTAACCACTCCACTGGATGGGATCTGGACATCTTAAAGGTGTATTGCCTGAGGGAATTGATGTACGCTTGACTATTTGACTTATGGGAGTGACATCTGTGATTGCTGTATCATCCTCCTCTATCTACCCCCCTCTGTGACTTGTTACACCATCCTCATACGTGCGTAAACCTGTGGTCATTTGCATTATTGCTTCTGCTGAATAAATCCATCTGTTATTTCATCAAAACATCCTCCTGGCATCCAATCAATCTATGTTTATGTTCAGTAGCATGTGTGTTGTAGTTGCACTACACCTTAAAGGGATAGCTTCCATTTAGCAAAAGGCCCTGATCCTGATGTGTAAGTCCAATGTAACCCATGCTCATTACCATTAGCTGGACACTTTAACTATCTGTAGTCTGGATAGCCCAGATTAGCGTTACACATATTTCCTTATTCTCTGTAATAGCAATGCAGTACCTTGTACTTGAGCCCAACTAAAATAGAATTAATCCATATTGGTTGGAAAACAATCATATTGGGATATTTAATGTTTGAATGATTTTTTAGCAGACTTAAGGGATACATTTTCAAATTACGGAAAGATCCCTAACACAGCTAACCCCAGGTCGAAGGGCACATAGGGCAATACTGGTCAATAAGGTCAATAATACAATAAGGTCTGTGTTAATTATAAGCACCAAACACCAAAAAGGTTGGGGGGTGTTGGAATAAACTGTTACTCACATCACTGTGGCAGGCAGGGACTTCCCACTTTTGGGTATATATAGGTATGGGATCCATTATCCAAAAAACTGATTATCCAGAAAGCTCTAAATTACTGAAAGGACATCTCTCCCCTGTGTTGCTCTCCCCTTCCTTCCTCATTCCCTCTCTCCCCTCCATCGCTCTTCCCTGCAGTTGGCCGGTTGGCTTGGCACAGTGCTGCTGACAGTATACTAAATCAAAGGGTCATACAGTGACTGTGCATCTCCCTGCACTTTGTCTTCAACCGAGACTCACTAGTGCGAGTATCTGACAGTATTTTCAACCCCCCCCCCAGTTTTGTGGTGTTTAGTGCGTATGATTAAAATTTAACTTTTATGCAGTATTGCCCTATGTGTGCTTCCAGCCGGGTTTTGTATTGATACAAGACTATTATATCACAATTATACTGTTGAAACATTTTAAAAATGTCATTGCCAAAGAAATAATGCATTTTAGGACTTGAAGGTTTAATGTCTCTCCTGGTACATACTGAGGCAACTTTGGTGGAAAAAGTTAACACGGCTATCAAAATCCATGAAAATAAGTGTGTATCCCCATTGGGCTATGTTCATCTATGCTGCTAGTTTTATGGTAGATTCTGTTTTCTTTATTTTTTCATGCCAACTGAAAACTGAGTTCTTATCTAACATTTGGAGGCAGATTTATCAAGGGTCGAATTGAAAATTCAAATTTAGAATTTTTGAATTTTTTTATGGTCAAAACTGTCAAATTCGACTCGGGTGTTATTCAAATTCGATTCGAGCTTTTAAAAAAATGTGAATTTGATTTTCGAGATTTATCGTACTCTGACCCTTTAAGAACTCAAATTCTACTATTTGCAACCTAAAACCTGCCAAATTGCTGTTTAAGTCAATGGGAGAGGTCCAGGGATCAATTTGGAGTTGTTCGCAGCCTTCCTGACATTCAAGTTTTTTTGGAGAAAAAAACTTGAATCGAGTTTTTAAAATTCAAATTGAATTTGAAATTGATTTGAGTTTTCAGATCGATTATATTCACTCGAATTTAAGAGATTCAATTTTTATAATCTAGATTGGTTGAAATTCGAGTTCATGGGAGTTTATGGGAGTTTAAAAAAACATGAATTTGAAATTTGACCCTTGATAAATGTGATAAATGTGACTCTAGATATTTTGTATGGAAACATTTAAACTTTAATTTGTTTTTCAGACAATGCCTTAGGTACTTTACTAAAAGGTCACTACAGAAAAATAGACACTAGAATATATCATCTGTCATCTGAATATACAGTACAAGCTATTGCTTGGCTTTCAGTCCTTCATAACATTTTATATTTAACATTATTTGAAATGTACATTTCCCCATTTTCTCATTATTATATCAGTTGCAAATAATACAAGTGAAACACCCAGTACCTGTAGTTTATTTCTATTTGTATTATCAAAGACCTTGTTCACATCTTAAAGCAAAATGTAATGTTAGGGAATATTTTTTAGAATTATACATATAGGGGCAGATTTCTCAAGGGTTGAATTTTGAATTTGAAAAACTTAGAAATTCTTATTCAAAAAGACCAAACTAAAATTAAATCAAAGTTTTTTTCTTGGCCGAATATGTCAGTTTTCGATCAAATAGGTGCGTTTTAGATCGAATTTGAATCATATGACTATTCCCTAGTCGAAGTACACAAAAATTAACTCGAAATTCAAATTTTTTAATTCAAATTTTCACTTTGACCTTTGATAAATCTGCCCCATATTGTATGGTATATCTGTATATGTTGAAAAAATATTTTAGACAAAATAAACATGTTCCATTTTGCAGTAAATTATGAATTACCATATATACTCGAGTATAAGCCAAGTTTTTCAGCACACAAAATGTGCTCAAAAAGTTAACTTCAGCTTATACTCGATTCAATGACATGAATGGCTGCGCTTCAGCAGAACACACGCTCCTGCGTGCGCACCATTCACTTCCTACCTGGCCCGCATCTCCCCGGCACCTCCCGCTCAGAGGCAGCGGGCAACATGGCGACGGGCATAATTCCTCCTACTGCAGCCTCCCCAGTCCTCCGGCGCCTGCAAGGACTCACGCTAGAGGAGAGTAGCGGCAAGTAAGTTGCTGTTGTTCTGGTCCAGGGATAGGGGGCAGGCTTCTGGAGATCCAAGGTGAGGGTGACTGATGGGGAAAGTGCTGGAGATTTATATTATATTTTATAATATGGGATATGGTGTTGGATTTCTTGTATGGAAACTCGTTATCCAAAAATCTCAGAATTATGGGAAGGACATCTCCCACAGATACGAGTTTCATGCAAATAATTCTAATTAAATGATTTCATTTTTCTCTGTGATAATAAAACATTACCTTGTACTCGATACTAACACAGCTGCATAAATTCATATTGGTGGCAAAACAATCATATTGGGTTTAAATTATTTTTAGCAGACTTAAGATATGGTGATGTAAATTATGTAAAAAGGAAAATTAAACCATACTTACCATGATTTTCCTTTCCTGGCCATCCTCCAAGTCAGCTATGTATGGATTAACTCCTCCCCTTTAACCCCAGGCAAAAGACACTCCCCTCCCAAAAACGTTAAAGCCTTCCCTCTTCCTTTCACAGGTGTCTAAGTAACAAGCTGCCAGGTTATAATAAGGAATAAAATGGGGAAAAACTTGCAGACATGGAGGATGGCCTCGAGAGGAAAAACACGGTTCGTATGGTTTATTTTTCCTTTTTACCCTGGACATCTCCATGTCAGCTACATATGGGATGTATCCAAGCTTAATGCATTGGGAGGGTAATAGTAGTTACCAAAAAACTTGGCAAGTAAAAGCTGGTGAGGTTGTATAGAAGTCAATGGGAATGTTCTCTAACAACTTTATGTATTTTCCCTTTTTATTAAAACATTTGAGCATTTTAGCCTCATTGCAAATTAATGGGACAATGAGGTTCTCACTGATTTGCGACTTTTTTTCTGTGAAAAAACATGCACAGGAACATTTTGTGTGTTATTTTATTAAATAAGCTAGCATTCTAGAAAAAGTTGCAAAAGTTTTATTGGCGAATTTTTCACAAACTCATATTTTGGATAAATATGCCCTTATATGATCTAATATGGGATTAAATAACAAGAAGATAAATATTTTCTCAGAAGCTGTGTTAGGTGTTGCTATTCACTCATATTTCTGCTACATATTTATTTTTAAAGAAATTGCCACAATCATAAATAATCATCAGAACATGGAATATGTGTTTTAAGAGAATTTAGTAGTAAAATGAACCAGCCATTAATTAAAGCATAGTTAAGCAAGAATTAAAACTGAAAGATAACTATATTTTCAGAAAGCATGTGAACGATTCAAAACCTTCCTCTAGAAATAATAATGTTTTTTTGAAATTATAACTGTAAACTAGACTATTGCCATCTATCTGTCCAGCAGTCAACAACCTTTCCCTGTCAACCGTCAACTACACTGTTTTCATTAACAGTGAGAAATCTTTTGTACTTTCTTTACTACAAGGTTATGTGACCAGAGGCCCTAAACAAATTGTATGGTTGAATGAACCACTGCAGAGAATGCTATAAAATAGTAAGCTAACAGAATAACAATTTTCAGAATGACATTTTTAGAAAGATCTAAAGTCTGCATTATAAATACAAACTAGTACGGTATTGAACCTATTATCCAGAATTTGCAGGACCTGCCATTTGCCGGATAACGGATTCTTATTTGGACCTTCATAATTTAAGTCTACTAGAAAATCATGTAAACATGAGATAAACTCAATAGGCTGGTTTTGCTTCCAAAAAAGGATTAACTATATTTCAGTTTGGATCAAGTACAAGGTACTGTTGTATTATTACAGAGAAAAAGGAAATCAATTAAAAAAATTTGGATAAAATCGAGCCGATGGGAGAGTGCCTTTCCGTAATTCAGAGCTTTCTGGATAAAGGGTTTCCAGGTTAATGTATCCCATACCTGTACGCTATAAAAAGTTAAAATCTTTCAGATCTTTCCAGATATCAAATGTTTAGAAAAAGGAATTTCAAAAATATATTTTACTATATGGAGATACAACGTGATGCAAAAAAGTATTCTGGAAAAAAAAACGTTTTAGATATTTTTTTAAAAAAATATTCACTAAAGGGATAATTAAGTGGGAGTTAACTTTTATTGTGTTATAGAATACCTTGTTTTAGAGACTTCTTATTCTTCCTTTTTCATGTTTACAGTTATTGATTACGGGATTATTTACAAAACTCCGAATGCAAAAATCCCAAAAAATTTGTGATTTTTTTAGTATAAAGTCAGAATTTTAAAAAAAATCACAAATTTTTTGGAATTTATTATACCACAAGGGTGGAAAAAGTCTGAATCAAAAAATCTGGCATCTCAGACCTGTCGAGTTTTCATATAAGTCAATAGGAGAAGTCCCAAGTATTTTTTGATGTGCACTGTGTTTCCTGCAACACCCTGAAAATTTCAGTTTTTGGGAAAAAAGCATACAAAATCAGAGTTTTCAGGTGTAAAATACGAAAAAATCATGAAATTCTGATTTTTCCCGCAAACCACATTTTTGAGAAAATCTAATAATAAATAAGCGGAAATAACCTGTCTGGATGTAATCAGAGTTTTGGCAGGACATGTTGAGCTAAATTCGGGCTTTGATAAATACCCCCCCAAATGTCCAGAGTAAAATTTTAGGCCTCATCAAGGATTTTGATCTGAAGCATTTCTCTGACAAGAAATGCTGTGAAATAAAGGTTTTTGCATGATGTCTGTTATCTAGATGTACTATATATCTAGAGGTGCATGTCCATCTAGGCATGTGCACATGAAATAAAATCTGGACTCTTTGCACCATATAATGGAGTACTGCAGGACATTGGGGGTTATTTATTATGCACCGAATATCCAAATTGGAATAATTGGTCGTTTTCGAACAAAACAAAAAAACCTACAATTTTTTCAGAATGTATTCAAGCCTGATGGTCTGAAAAGTCTGAAAATCTGGCATCTCAAAGCTCTCAAGGTCCTGTATAAGTCAATGGGGAAGGTCCCAAGTCCAAAAACTCAGAAAACTGCGTAGTATTTGCAGAAAAGTAAGTAAAATTTGTACTTTTCGGCAAAGCTCTGAAGTTACCGGATTTTTGCCTGACCCAATTTTTTCAGACTTTTTTAATGATAAATAAGGTCCATTCGGGCAGTTGGAAATTGATCTGATTTTTATGATAGAAATACTTGATAAATAACTCCCTAAGTGGAAGCAGTAAGGAAAGAAATGATATAGTAGGTAACTATTTTAGTAGTATAGCAAGATGAAGACAGCTGCACATGTATTATATTTTTAAATAGTGGTCAGATATCTTGTTGTTTTTGAGGGTCAACCCTTAGCATCCACCAAACTATGGGGTGAGCTGAAATTACATTTTCCCATATTCAGAGATCAGTGTTAAGTTAATCAAATATTTTACCTTTGAATACAATGTAGGGACCTATAGGATTGTTATGCCCTATAGAGTTAAATACTTACCCTTTTTATTATATATTTTATTATTGGGTATAAGCCCCTGTAACTTGTTATTTAGTACACCACTACTTATTGGTCAAAGGGTGTAATACCACTTCCTGCCACACTGCTATATAGTGTGTGTAGGGAGTGGCCTCTTCCTCTTTGGCTCCTGTTGTCCTTCCAGCTAGGTGTTTCCCATTGAGCCTGGGATCACCAAGACCCCAGTAAAGCCAATTGCCCCAAAGGGACCTGTACTGTTGGTGATTAAGTCAGGGACCAGGAAACCCTGTGAACGAGGTAAGCTATCATTAGGACCAGGGCCGGAACTAGGGGTAGGCAGAATAGGCACGTGCCTAGGGCACAAAGCTGAGGGGGCGCCAGGCGTGTACCTGCTCTGTCGCTTACCCCATGTCTGGTCCTGTGTCTCGATGGCTGCCGCTGGCAATTTCCATTTAAATGCACGTAGTTTCGCGCATGCGCGCTGGCCCCTACTTTCAAGAATGCGCGATTAAGCACACACTAAGCCGGTGCCATGGTCGGCCAGGTTGCAGATCTTTAATTGCCTCTCTAGGAGAGTGAGATAGTCAGCTTTATATAGCATGAGCAGCTGTGTGCTCCATCAAGGATAGTAGCAGGGAGTAGCTTCTGTGGCAAGCTGGCGGCTTGAACACATAACTTTTAGGGGGATTAGTCAATGGTGAGTAGGGATGGAGCGAACTGTTCTGCGGCGAACTAGTTCGCGCGAACTTCGACCGTTCGCGTCCGCCGAACGTTCGCGAACGTTTGGGGACGTTCGCCAATTTGGGTTCGCGCTCGATTAGGTCGAAGTAAACTCGTACGATCGAACGATTTAACAATTCGACCGAGGGAATAGTGTCTTCGATTCGAATGGTTCCGTCGTATCGAGCAGTCGAATATGATCGAAGTGATCGTTGCCCCACTTATATTCGAATCGTCCGATTCGAACGTTTATGCCCCACTTCCTTTCTGACATTTTTTTCATACAGGAAGCCCTCCAGTGGCCATTTTAGGTGCATTTTCGGCCTGATTGCGCACTTGCTATTTAGACTGCACAGGTGGAGGAGGTGTTTTAAAGCAGTTGAAAAAAAAAGCCTGCAAATGGCTGGGAGGAGGATTGAGGAGGAGGAGGAGCAGGGGGAACGTCTCTCCAGCCCTGGTGAGGTGCCAACTGCGGCTGGATCCCACACTATGTGGGATCTTAGTCGTGGTAGATGGGGGAGTGAGGAGGGCTGGGGGGTCACCAACAGGGGTTCCTGGGTGGATGAGGAGGTAGAGAGTCGGGGGTCCCGTAGTGGGGGTGAGAGTAGGGCAGGGGGGTCCTGTAGTGGGGGTGAGAGTAGGGCAGGGGGGTCCCGTAGTGGGGGTGACAGTAGGGCAGGGGGGTCCCGTAGTGGGGGTGAGAGTAGGGCAGGGGGGTCCCGTAGAGGGAGGGAGGAGCGTAGGGCAGGGGGGGTCCCGTAGAGGGAGGGAGGAGCATAGGGCAGGGGGGTCCCGTAGAGGGAGGGAGGAGCGTAGGGCAGGGGGGTCCCGTAGAGGGAGGGAGGAGCGTAGGGCAGGGGGGGTCCCATAGAGGGAGGGAGGAGCGTAGGGCAGGGGGGTCCCGTAGAGGGAGGGAGGAGCGTAGGGCAGGGGGGTCCCATAGAGGGAGGGAGGAGCGTAGGGCAGGGGGGTCCCGTAGAGGGAGGGAGGAGCGTAGTGTAGGGAGGGTGTCCCCCAGCCCACACAGGGAGTCCCCCAGGGCACGCTGCGTGTCTCGCTCACCACCATCTGGGGCACGCAGCGTGTCACCACCCCACCCAGGGCTGAGAGAGGCTTCCCCAGGAGGAGGCCACAGAGGCTGCCGAGCAGCTCGGAGGAGGAGATGGAGGCACCACCACCAACTGCCTCAGAGAGGAGAGAGGAGGAGGAGGAGGAAGGTGATGATGGAGGAGAGGAGGGCCCCACCAACAAAATGGCCCGAAGGTTTACCGGTGAAGAGAATGGAGCACTGGTGGACGAGGTGATAGCGCGATGGGATGTGCTGTTTGGGAGTCAGTCCCATCGCATCAATGCTGCCAGACGCCAACAACTCTGGCAGCAGGTGACGGACAGGGTGAACACTGTGGGCGCTTTACACAGGGATCGGACAACTGTGTATAAGCGCTACAGTGACCTGAAGCGTTGGCTAAGGGCAAAACTTGTTGCCAGGAGAGCTAAAGCCCAGAAGACCGGCGGAGGGCGTGTCCCTCCACTCAGACTTCAACCCCATGAGCGCCGGCTTCTGGACATTTTGGCCAAAGAGGGCAGTGAAGAACTGGACACAGACTGGATACGTAAGTAGACTTTTATAGAAACAAATATCTGACTCCTTTTGTTCCACATTCCCATTATTTACATAAATGTCTAATGTTCCCTTTAGCATATCACTTTGTTGGTAAAATATTGCTTCTGTTTTGCATTAGAGGAGTTTTTGTGCTTTTCTTTACAGCTTTGCTGTTTGTTTATTATTACTAGTTATTAAGTGCAGCTGTAACTGACAAAATGGGGAGCCATTTATTTATTAACCATTTCTCCACTATAGCACAAATGTTTAGAAACTGCTTTAAAGGGTGGTTCACCTTTAAGTTAACTTTGAAGTATGTTATAGAATGGCCAAGTGTAAGCAACTGTTCACTTGTCCTTCATTATTTTTTTAAATTACTCTTTTCAGCTTTAAAATGTGGGTCTAGAAAGAAAGGCTCTACACATTGATTTTTTATTACTCATCTAACTTATCAGAACATCCCCAATTCTATTCCAGTCTCTTATTCAGATAAATGCATGGTTGCTATGCTAATTTGGACCCTAGCAACCAGATTGCTGACATTGCAAAGTGTAGATCTGCTGAATAAAAAGCTAAATAACTCAAAAAACACAAGTATTGTCATCTATATAATTCTCTTCTGCTTGTATGATTGCAAATGTATTTAAGTTTTAACCATTCCATCCATAATAGCTGTGCCATTATAGATTCACGTTTAACCATTTCATCTCCCTAGTTGTGCCATTATACAGTAGATTTACGTTTAACCATTTCATCTTCCTTCCTGTGCTATTTCATTGGAGTTAGTATTTCGAATGAGCAATAAAATAGATTTGTAGCATGTGAGAGGTCTGTACACCAGGCTACTAGCCAAGTACACTTGCAATTCTATATTTTTTTGTCTCTTAATACCTTTTTTCTTTCTTTACTCAAAATTGCAGGACCACCGCAAACATCGCGCCCGGACAGTGACCAGGACCAGGGTGATGCTGCTCAGCAACCCCAGGAAGAGGGTGAGACTGATGACTCTGATAGAGCCCCGGAAGCTCAAGGTACAGACATGTTTAATGTTTGTGACAAATGTAATTGCTCCCTGAACTTGTTTAGAGCATTACTAATGTCCTATTTCACATTACAGAACACCGAGCTGAACGCCGCGCCCAGTCGCCAGCCGTGATTCCTGTGGTGCCCCCCAGACGTAAGATCAATGTTTATAACTAATAAACTCTTCCTTTATTTGTCAGTGTGTCACCAAAGATGCAAGTAATGGTTAAGCTGAGGAGAGGTGGTTAGGAGAACAAAATAGGATCAGACAGGGCCACCATCGGGGGGGGCAGTTGTCATGGGCCCGCACGTGTCTATGGGGGGGGCCCGGCCATGCTTCACTTATTTGATTATCCGGGCCCCCCTGTCTTCAGCGTACTGCCAGCTCTCTGTGCACGGAAGCTTTTCGCCTATTAAGATTTCCTGTATCCTCATTGGTCCTTTAAGAATAAGGCCCAGTAAATCTGCATTGGGATTGGATCCCCTTAACGGGACTTATTCTTAAAGGACCACAAGGATACAGGAAATCTTAATAGTAGAAAAGCTTCTGTGCACAGAGAGCTGGCAGGCAGTACGCTGAAGACAGGGGGGCCCGGATAATCAAATAAGTGAAGCATGGCCGGGCCCCCCTTAGACACAAAACCCTCACAAGCAATATTTCATAAAATTTGGGGGTATCTGAACAATTTTTTTTACTTGCAGGGGGGGCCCTTATCACCAATGGCTTTTTCTAACTTGTGTGTGGGGGGGTTACCATTTTTAGCACTGTTGTCTGTGTTGTTTTTAAACTGTAGTGTGGAGTTGGCGGGATCTGGGGTGGGGCCTAGGCTGGGTGGGCAGGCCCAGAAAATTAGTGTGGATGGGGCCCTGAAAATTTTGTTGTACGGGGCCCTGTGATTTCTAATGGCGGCCCTGGGATCAGACAGCAAAAGCAGAGTTTATATGGGAACCAGTAATAATATCTCCTTAGTGGCTGTTACAATGGAGGGTATGTTTAGTATTCTGAGCTGGGAAGAACTGAGCATGCTCATGAGCCAACAGCCAAAGCAAATTCCTGAGGCGGGGAAGAGTGAGTTAGAAGAGGAGAAGGCATTTAAATGATTAAGGGGATACTGCAGCCTTTACTGTTAACCTTTTAAAAACCAGTAGCACGTGTCTGAAGCTTTAAAAGAGGCCGTTCACTGATTACATTTTTGTTGGGAGCGTTTACATGTCCTTTAAAACAATTTTTTTTGTCTAAGAAAAAACATGTTTTCCAAGCTACAGACTGGTATGAGATTTCCACTGTAATGTTGTGTTTATGCCACCCCCCAGACTAAAACACCACCCCAATCTAACTTGGAACCTTTTGTAACCTTTTGTTTGTTGTGGGTTATGCACATGTCCAATATATATATTTATATTTGATTTTTCTTGTAGATCGTGCTGCTGCCACAGCAATTGGGGGACCACCACAAGAGGAAGGACGGCGACTGGCTGATCAACCTGCGGCACAACCGGGGCTCGTCAACGTGATGCTGGCCATGCTACGCCAGCAGCGCTACCAGGATCTCAGGATGAGGCGGTGGATGGCCCATATCTATGCAGAGATGCGGGAGACCCGGATGGCCATCCATCGAGGATTCCAGGACCTGGTGGCAGCCCAGTCTCACCGACCAAGGGGCCCTGCTGAGGGTGAAGTCCCTGGTCCACCTGCTGCTCCCCCTCCACCCCCTGAAGCTCCTCAACATCGGAGGGAAAGGGGGCATGGAAGGGGACACAGTCCTGTCCGAGGGGACAAACGTCCCTAGATCCAGTCTGTGTCATTTACCATCTAACACTGACCTCTTTGCCTATTTTCTCCTGGTAACAAACTTTGCCCTATTGACGCTTCAGGTATCACTCTGTCCGTTACCCAGCAATGGGACTGACTCCCAAACAACACATCCCATTGTTTACACTGTGCTCCATTCTCTTCACTGGGGGGTGCCATTTTAACATCTATTGGCACCCTTTCCAATAACATCTGGAAAAGCACTTCAAAACATCTAAGTGCATTTGCTCTAACATATGTATATACGTATGGTGTTATGAGCACCAAGGTGTGCCATATCTTACATCCAATGGCGCCCTTTCCAATAACATCTGGAAAAGCACTTACAAACATCAAAGTGCATTTGCTCTAACATATTTCTATGGTGATGCTGCAGTGTTGCCAAACACATTCACTTGGCCCAAAAAATGTTACATGTAAGGATCAATGCATTCCAATCATTGCAAACACATGACTACACTTTTTATTGTGTATTTATCACCAGTGCAGTGTTGCTTCAAATGTTCCATATGCTAATCAAGCGCTGTTTGTATGTGTTTCTCATGTTAGGAGCATTCATGTAACAATGGCCTATGTTCTGCAACTGTCAAAGTGAAAACAGTGTGCCTTGTGCTTTCCACTATGAAGTATTGTTGTCTACCGATGGCCTACTTTGGCTACCCAGCACTCATAATATGTGCTATTGCTGACTACCTCCTCCTCCTCCTCCATCACCTCCTCCACCTGTGGTACTTAAATAGCAAGTCCCAGGTATATGATATGCCTTAAAGGCACAAAGCGTTGGTTGTTACATTGAACAACTATTCCAACACATTACCTGGCCAGCACTAACCTCATATGTGCTGATACTTTCAAACAGCCCATTTTGTCATATTGACAAGTGTCATTTATAAATCATATTGATTGTTATATTCTGGTTTTGTACGCAGGGCTCCTTAATGCCAAACTTATTTTGTCTTATTTAATTTATGTAAACTTGCCCAGCATGGACACAGGGGCGCAGTATGAATCTCATGCAAGAAATTCTTGCCTGTAACCCTATAAACCTTTTGTAAAGCTCTGGCCTTTAGTGCTCAATGGGGGCTGTTATATATTGAAATGTATGTAACTTGAGACCACAATTCCTTCTGTATGTTACAGATAGGCTACTTTTTTAATTGTTATTAAGAATGCTTATGTGGTGTTCAACAAACCAACAAAGTTTTGTCACAAATCCATATTGTCATTTTATTCTTATAAAAATGTTTGAGATTTTGTCAGTAAACCCACAAAACCAAAAGCTGTGTCTGTTTCTTTTTTCACTTTTGCTAAGGTGGTTTCAAAAAATGCAATACACACGGATAATGTCATTTGAAACATAGAGCAGGTACATCATTTTCAGGGTATATACCTAACAACCCTTTTTTGCAGAGTTAACACAGAGTTCTAAGTTGGACAACAGAAGAAGGGGTTAAATAGGACCAAAAGCCTCATGAACTGACATAAAAGCCCCATGACAAGACCAACATATTAAAGCGAAGCAACAGACTTAGGTATTTGTGCATTTCAGTCATTATTGAGTTAATATCAATGAAGGATAAGCCTCACACACTCTGTAGTTGGTTAGCTTTCCATTTGCCAATATTCCCCACAGTTGACAGTTGAAGATCGTCATTAATATGTGGTGCAAGGCCAGGCTGCACTGCAACATGACAAACATAATGGTGAGGTGCAACACCTTCCAGGGCCAATAAAGCACAGCACCCCCAGTGAGTGAGAGGTAAGTGCAATTAGTAGGAGACGTGCCTTTCCTTCCTTATTAGTTAACTGATTAACACACATCCAACCTCAAAGTCAATCAGGTGCCATTAATTACAATCCCTGCTAAAATCACTTAATTGAAGAAAACTACAAGTCCCAAGATGCACAATGCATGTATTGTTACAAGATTGTAGCTAGTCTATGCCAAATACATGCACATTCCTTTAAATGAATCTGTCAAATGGCTTTATAGAAAATATAACGGATAACTTACCCACAGGCCAGCCCTCGGGCTAGGCAATTTGGAAATTGTCCAAATAGGAAAAATGTTGTGTTAGATGGCAAAAAAAAACGTTTCTGGTGTCAGTCTGTCTCTAATGTAATTCAACAAACCTCTAGTGCAGCTAAAACTAAAGCTTAGAATAGTTCGAATCCTTCAATTCGATTACTTCGACAACTAAAGATCGAACGTTTTCCATTCGATCGAATGATGTTGTAATCGATCTAATGATTTTTATTCAATCGATTGCTTAAACCGTTCGATCGTTCGATTAGAAGAATTTTACCGTTCGATCGAATGAAATTCATTCTATCGAATGATCGATCATTCGAATCGCACTAAAATCGGTCTATCGAATGGCAAAAATCGTTCGAATCGTTCGATTCGAACGATTTTAGCGGGTGTTCGATGTTCGCGAACTGTCCGCGAACGTTCGCATTTTTTTCGGGTGTTCGCGAACGGCGTTCGTGAACACGCCGGCGGCAGTTCGCTACATCCCTAATGGTGAGCAGGCAGCATAGGAGAAAGGAGCAGGGACACACAGGCTTCTTCAAGGAAAACACACGTTTATTTTCCCACTTTGCACAAACAGTCAATAATACACATACACAGGGGTGACCATTTTCAGGATACAAAATAAATCATAAAAATAAAACCTAGCCCACTGGGCACTACCTTCACACTTTGAAGCAGTCCCTGACTAGACTGGGCCCCTTGTGGACAACCAGCACAACAAATAGTTTGGCTCACCCCTGTACTCACAGGACTTTCTCCCAGGTAATATTCAGCCTCCTGGCTTCCTCACTCTCTTCACAATACTCTTTGTGAGAGTCACAGGCTCCCTCTGCTTCTTGCAGTAACAGGCAGAACCCCCAGCTCCTCTGGGAGCTCCTCACACAGCCAGATCTCCTTAAGTTTAAATAGTCTTTCCACAGGACAGCTTTCTGGACTGGATCTGCGGAATGGAGTCCCTGGCTACTAAAGTCTTTAAACAAAGCACTGATTCTCTATTTAGTAACTCCCTACCTGGAGCCTATCTCAGTACCTGTGAAATTAAAGGCTAGAGTGACCTTTTTCCTCCTTTTCCTAGTCACTGTTTGCCTGTAGTGCAGGGACTCAGTGGATAGGGTGTTAGGCTTTAGACTTTGTCTCCCTAACTACTCCACTGGTGATCCCGATCCCCACAAAGCTATATCTGTCTTCTGGGAATTGATGTACACTTGATTACTATGCCTTATAGGAGTGACAGTCTTCATTATGCTGTGTCGTCTTCTGCTATCCTTCCTCCTCTGTGATATGCTAAACCTGCAAACCACCTGTGAGTAAACCTGTGGTCATTGCTTATGCTAATAAACCATCCACTTTATTTGCATCAAGAACCTCCTGGCGTCCAATCAATCTATTTTTATATGCAGTAGCCTGTGTGTTGTAGTTATACTACACCTTAAAGGGATAGCTTCCACTTAACGAAGACCCTGATCCTGATGTGTGAGTCCAATGTAAGCCATGCTCATACCATTTAGCTGGACATTAACTCCTTGTGGTCTGGATAGCCCAGATAAGCATTGCAACAATATCTTATATCAGTTTTCTTATATGTACAGTAAGTATCATTTTAAACGCCACCCCCTGTATTTTCTATAAAAGACACAATTATTTAAGCATTATCGTGCTTAAGCTAAATTGGTATGTATTTAGCATTCAGAATAAGTATGCAAAATGGATTTTTAGAAAAGGAATCATAGGAATCTACAATAGCAAGTTTGACTTTCATTTGTTTATAATTCAGTGTAAAGGTATATGCTGACAGAAAGGCTACTGGACTAGCATGGGAATTCAGAGATGAGAAGGATCATACACACTAAGTTATTTTCCAGCAACTAATTTATTGGAATTTACATCAGATTCATCTCAATGGTGATCCATAACAAGATGGTACTGCCCAGACTGTCCAATCTGCATCGATATCTCATAACCTGAGTCTTACGTTCTTTCTCTCTCTCTGTGGGAAAACAAAAAGTGCGCAGTGAATACAAATAGCTTTTGTCAGGTGTTTCTAGACAAGTGTTTGTCCAACTGCATCAGTTTCTCATTTATCAGCAAATATTCATATCCCTCTAAGCTCAAGGTGAAATACTTGTTTCACCTTCATCAGTGTTGACATCTATAGCAAATCACTTGCTCTGTCTCGCCTCTCCCCACTAAACCACAAATAACCTCATTTTGCCTTAAACGTTTCTTTGGAATATTTTTATGTTATGGGGCTTGAAGATGTGTCAATTTTCCACACATCTAAAAATAGAAATTACAGTTTATTAGCATAAAAGTAAGCTAATATTGAGAATTTAGGATCTATTGTACAAAGTCTTTCATTTGCTTTTTAACACATTTCTGCATATATGAAGTGTAGTAATGGAATGGTTTAAAAACACTAAAATAAATGCTTGTGATTAGTGCAGGTATGGGACCTGTTATCCAGAATGCTCAGGACATGGATCTTTCCATAACTTAGATCTTGATACCTTAAGGGGCAGATTTATCAAGGGTCGAATTTTGAAGTGATAAATACTTAGAAATTCGTCCATCGAATGGCTTTACTTCGACTTCAAATATCGAAGTCAAAGTTTTTTTCACCGAATTAGATCATTTTGTGGTTGAAGTAAAATCGTTTGATCGAACAATGAAATTCTTTGAATCGAACGATCCAGAGGATTTTATCCATTTTTCTTTGACTTCAAAAAACTTAAAAAACTGCTCTAGAAGGTCCCCATAGGCTAACATAGCACTTCGTCAGGTTTAATTTGACGAAGTATTTAAGTCAAAGTTTTTTTTAAAGAGATAGTACTTTGATTATCGAATGGTCGAATGTCCGAACGATTTTACTTAGAATTGAAGTCGAAGTCGTAGTATCCTATTCGATGGTTGAAGTATCCAAAAAATTACTTCGAATTTCGAATTTTTTTACTTTCGAAAATTCCCTCGAATTCACTTCGACCCTTGATAAATCTGCCCCTAAGTCTATTAGAAAATCATGTAAACATTAAATAAACCCAATAGGCTGATTTTGCTTCCAATAAGAATGAATTATATCTTAGTTGGGATCAAATACAGGATACTGGTTTATAATTATAGAGAAAAAGATTATTATTTAAAAGATTTATTATTTAAATAAAATGGAGTCTATGGGAGACAGCCGTTCCATAATTTGTAGCTTTTTGGGTATCGGGTTGCCATAAAACAGATCCCATACCTGTACTCAATTTAATTTAATGGTAAAAGAAAAATGCATCATATATGCAGAAATACTGTGCCTGTATGTACTGTATGTACTGTATGTGCCTTTAATATTCCTGATATTATTGTATATATAATACACAAAAGCCATGAATATCTTGTAAATGATATCCTCATAAACGGTGAGTTCTGATGTCATCAGTTATAAACGGTGAGTTCTGATGTCATTTCTGTCACATGACTCACTGAAACTTGTGTATTATAATAAATAAAGTACCCCCTGTTGCAAAATATGAGGATATTAGAAGTTACCTCGGAGTTCCATGCCCTGTATAAAAACACTCGGCCTTCGGCCTCGTGTTTTTATATGGTCATAAAACTCCTCGGTAACTTATAATATCCTTATATTTTACAAGAGGGGGTACTTTATTCACTATATAATAGTATACCTGATCAGATAATAGAACACTGTATCAAGTTGAGATTGTCACTGAGATTTTGTCAGGTTTTCAAAGAGCTAGACCAGGGGTGTCCAAACTTTTTTCACCAAGGGCCATATGCGGTAAAATATACAAACAGCCGGGCCACTCACTGTGGACACACCCATTTTGTGGGCACACCCCCTGATTACCATGTTCATTTTACAAATTTTAAATAAGTAACTCACACATACAAACACACAGACAGATACACTGACACACATACAGACAGATACACACACAGTGAAACACAGACAGATACACAGACACACACATACAATGACACACATACACACAGTGACACATACAGACAGACACACACACACTTAAGCTGGCCATACACGCAAAGATCCGATCGTACGAATCAACGTACGATCGGACTTTCCCATCTCCCGACCCTCCACTAACCATTCAGATCAAAGTCTTTACCATTCCGATCAAATTAGAACAGATCAGCCAATGTTCTGCCCCTGACAGCAATCGTACGATACTTATGTCTGACAACACTAGTGACAGTCTCCCTCTGAAAATCGTACGATCGGCAATACACGCAGAGATATTATCGGCAGGCGACAGAAATTTTCTAACCTGTCCGATCGACCAAACGACCGATCTCCGACGGACGAAAAATGTCGGGACTCTCCACACATGGTCCGAAAATTGTACGAATCCACGATTCGTACGATCGGATCTTTGCGTCTATGGCCAGCTTAACTCACACACTCGATCTGTAACTGTCTCCCTTGCCCGGCTGCAGCCTCACTAAATCCACCCCTCCCCCAAGCCAAGCACCGAGCAGTTACTCACAGTTTTACCGGCACCCGCCTCCCTCCCCGCACTACACTAAACTCCAGTCACGGGGAGGGCGGAGTTTAGGACAAGCTTCCTCGAGTCTACACTGAAGCACTATGTTCCGCCCCTCAATGACGCCGTGGTAGGAAACTTTTTTTTCTGGATGCTGAGAGGGGGGAGGTATTTTTACACGCTGCGGGCCAATTAAAAATGGATATCGGGCCGCATTTGGCCCGCGGGCCGTAGTTTGGACACCCCTGAGCTAGACAGTGGATTAGGTGATACAATTAGGGGCCCATTTACTTAGCTCCAGTGAAGGAATAGAGGAAAAAAACTTTGAATGTTTTTTTTTGGCTACTTCGACCATCGAATGGGCTACTTCGACCTTCGACTTCGAATTGAACTATTCGAACTAAAAATCGTTTGACTATTCGACCATTCGATAGTCGAAGTACTTTCTCTTTAAGAAAAAACTTGGACTTGGAAGGTCCCCATAGGCTTCCTAAGAAACCAGGTACACTGTAGCACACCAGACGTGGAGATTTAGTGCATCAACATTTCTTTATTGGCCCCAAAAGTAGATACATGTAAGGCAACGTTTCGGACCCCACTGGGCCCTTTCTCAAGCCTATCTGTGACCTTATACAACACCAAAATATATAGTGTAAAAAAGAGGGAAGGTAAGTGGCGGGGTGGGGGTGGGGGGGGTTATGGGTGGAGTCCAATTAGGGTAAATGAATCACTGTGAAAAAATTCAATCCATTTGGATGGAAATTCTTTAGATCCACCTTGTTTCACCACTCTCGTTTCTTTTGTTCAAAGTCCAGAACATTTAAAAATTCAAAAAATATGTTAGAAAAATTTTTTTTGAACGATTCAAAAAACATTAAACAAGTCCATTTGTGAATACCCAGTGTAAACATTTATATACACATGTATTATGCATTCTATTACTCTTATGAAGAAGCGGGGTACCTCTGAGACGCTGCATTTTTGAACTGTTCGTTACACTGTACCTTCATCTTTTGTGCAATGTACTTGTCGGTGACAGTGTTAGCACTCAGAGACTCCCAATCTTCTTAACCTTAAGAAAAAATAAAAACAATAGTTAGTATTTCTATAGATAGAAACCAAAGTCACTCTATATTATCTACATACCTGCCTTTCAATATATGAACATGGCTGGAGTGTATTCCTTATTCAGACCGCGGGGCCACACTGTGTCTAATCTGTTTATCCATTGCATTTCTAATTTGTGTAACAACATTAATCTGTTCCCTCCTCTCCTAGGTATATCAGCCGAATCAATTACTTGAAATTTCAGCTGGCTGACAGAGTGTCCCATCTGTTTGAAATGTGCTGGGACCGGTAATGCTGTGATACCCTTCCTTATGGTGGACTTGTGTTTAGATATACGGTCTCTGATTTTTTGTGTTGTTTCACCAATGTAGAGAAGGCCACAAGGACACTTCAATAAATAGATCACGAATGATGACTCACACGTGTAATATTTCTGTATTGTGTATTGTTTGCCGGAATGGGGGTGATGGAAGAAGTTACCTCTTATCACAGAGTTGCATTGTGTGCAGTGTAAACAAGGGAATGTGCCAAATTTGGGTTTCTGTAAGAATATCTTCCCCTGCTTTTGTTTTTGTGAACCCCCAATGTCTGCCTTCACTAGGCGGTCTCTTAAATTGTTAGCTCTTTGGTATGCTAGCATTGGTGGTGATTGGAAACGTGGTACATCAGATAGGCAAGATTGTAATATCGGCCAATGCTTGTGTATAATATTGCCTATTTGTTTGCTTGCTGTACAATATGTACTCACAAAAACCATCCTGTTTTCTTTCTCTTTCTCCACTGTTTTAGCAGAGAGAAGTAGTTCATCCCTGCTTTTTTGATTTGCTTTTAATAAATTGTTATGCAGTATATTCCTTGGATACCCCCTTTGTATGAATCTTTGTGATAGTGTTTCTGCATTGGTTTCATATTCTAAGGGATCACTCACTATCCGTTTGATTCGAGTGAATTGAGTCAGGGGTAGTGAGTTTTAAGTGATTGTGGATGGAAGCTATCAAAATGTAGCAAATTGTTTTTGTCTGTGGCTTTCCTATACAAATTTGTTGTTAATGTACTATTACTCCTTGTAATTTGTACATCCAAAAAATGTAAAGTGTGCATATCAAAATCGATAGTGAATTTCAAAGTTGTTATTCTCTCATTAATGTAATGGAAAAAATCCATTAGTGTATTTTGAGGGCCGTCCCAGATCACCAATAGGTCGTCTATATAGCGAAGGTATAATAAACAGTGTGATTTGTACCCTGGGCAGTTGTAAATAAATTCCTCCTCAAAGTATGCCATGTATAGGTTGGCATATGATGGGGCAACATTACTGCCCATAGCTGTGCCCCTCTGCTGTATGTAATAGTCATCACCGAATAGGAAGTAGTTTTGATGTAGTACTATCTCAAGTAAATCTATCAGAAATGCTTTTTGTTGTATGCTGTAATCAGTAGTGTCCAGATAGTGTTTAGTAGCCTGAATACCTGCTTCATGTGGGATAGAAGTGTAAAGACTGGTAACGTCTAAACCAACCAGAAAAATGTCATGTTCAGGTAGTACTATGTTCTTCAATACATTGAGTAAGTGAGTGGTATCCTTCACATAAGACTTCATTTGTTGTACAAGGGGTTGTAAGATTCTATCTAAAAAAGTGGCCAACGGGGTCAGTATTGAATCAGAACCGGCTACAATTGGTCTCCCTGGTGGTTTTCGTGGATCCTTATGTATTTTTGGTAAGGTATATAGTACAGGAGTGATGGGGTTCTCTTTTACGAGATAGGATTTGAGATTTTCATCTATAATGCCCTCTTCACATGCTGTAACAACCTTATCCAAAATACATTGTTGTATCGATGTAAGGGGATCTGTGCTTACTTTTTTGTATACATCCTCATCAGATAGTTGTGTCATTATTTCATCCACATAATATTGCTTATTCAGCACCACCAACGCACCCCCTTTATCTGCTGGTTTAAATATCAATTTCTCATTGGTTAATAAATCATTTAAACATTTTCTTTCAGCATATGACAAGTTAGGTTTCTGACCCATTAGTGGTTTTCGTTTAATCTTGTTTTTTAACACTTCGATATCATTATTAACCAGTTTGATATATGCTTCAATCACATTGTCATTATTTGGGGGAACAAAAGTACTTTTTTTGCGTAAACCAGTCTGTTTTAATGACAGCTGTGAGTGACCAAGCCCCTGGTTGCAAAAAGTCTGATCCTGTAAATTAGGTAACTTTGCAAAGTGTCTTTTAAGTCTTAGATTCCGAAAGAATCTCTGCAAGTCAATATCCAAGTTAAATGTGTCACGTGTGTTAGTGGGGCTGAATGAAAGGCCACGCTGTAATACAGAAATCTGCTTATCAGTTAGCATAGTGTCAGAAAGATTGTATACTAACGTTTCTGCTGGTTCTGCTGGTATTTCTTTGCTCCCCTGTCTGGCTGCTGTCTCCGCTTGTCCGCCGTGTATGGCCCCCTGTATCGGTTCGGGTACTTCCCACTGGTGCCGGCGCTTGTTTTTCCCCCTCCGTGTCCTGGGCTTCGATCCGGAGGGCTGAAATCTAAAAAAGAAGACGCTGAGCTGTCTGATGCACTTTCCGCTGTTTGTCCTGCTGGCGTCCTCCAAGTCAGCTGCTTTCTCGGCGGCGTGTACTGCCTGCGTGTGAATCTCGCCGGATCTCGCGGGATGTTGCGCTGATTTCCGGTGCTTGCGTCTGTGTCACCCCAATGGTATACGTTACCGATTCTGTAGTCCTCTGTATCTCTACGGAACTTGTATCGCTTGCGTTCTTCCACTAGCCTCCGATGCTTATCAACAGCTTCCTCTGTCCGGGTAAGGAGAGTTTTTAGTTCTTCTCCCCTGAGGGTATCTTTCAGCTGTTTTTCGATCTGGCTAATCCGTTGCTGTGTTTCTGGGATTGTGGCTTGCAAGTATTCAATATTTAATAGGAGAATGTCGAAGGAGCATTTGTTTGCAATTTGTTTGTAGCGTTTTACAAACTCCGTGTTATCTATGAAGATGGTGGGTCTGAGGTTGACACGGAGGCCCCTGGGAATGCGTTTTGCTTTGTAGTACTCCTTAAGAGTAATTGTATGCAACTCTAATCCTGTGAGTCGCCTCTTTTCTTTTTCTAGCTCTCTCGCTAGGTTGTCTCCTGTTGGTGCAGTTAGGAATGAGTTGCTGCCATGTTCTGTGCCCAAAATACGAATGGCATCTGCCTCAGTGTAGGCAAAGGTTGCAGGGTCTTGTGATGAGGAGCCGTGTTGTAGGCCCATAGGCTTCCTAAGCATATTTTGGTTGAAAAAAAAATCGCTCGATCGATGGATTAAAATCCTTCAAATCGAATGATTCGAAGGATTTAATAGTTCGATCGAATGATTTTTTTGTTCGATGCCCCTAAGTGATTGGCGAATAAATTCGCCAGGAATCTATTTGCGGCAAATTTCTGTGTTTTTGCAAAACTGAAAAATCTGCCGCAACAAAAAAAATTGGTGTGTGTCAAAATTGTCCTACGTCAAAATTATTCAGACACCCATTGATTTTAATGAATTAAAACAAAATAGTTGTGCGTACAAAAATTGATGCTCACGTCAAAAATTGTTGCGCGTCAAAATTATTGTAACGCCCAATGACTTCAATTTGTTGCGTGAATTTTCGCCATTTTGTGGACAGATTCGCACATCATTAGATACAATACATTTACATTATTAAACTTATAGGTGTCTTCTAAAAATAGACAGAGAAAGTCAAAGAGGATAGAGAACATGATGTGCAATTGAGACTAAAAGGCTGATTATAACCATCATATTTCAGTTACAATTTTAGAATTAGGACATTTTTCTGATTTTGTTGCACTTCAAGCAAATGCAAGTTTATATCCCTAGTTGCTAAGCTCTAGCCGTATAACACAAAGCGCCTGTTATATTTATTTTTATCTGCAATTTCTCACAAAAATTAGCAAAACATTTTTTCCTTTTTACTGTAAAACGTAATATCTGTACTACCTATACTATCATTTCTGTAAACTCTAAAACGGCTTCTTTTTTTCAGAAAATGCTTTATTTTAAACCATATGATTTGTGATCCAGCCATTCAATGTTGTCAGTCTGATAACTTTAGAGTGGCTTCCTAAAATGATGGCTTAAAGAATTTAAAGAACAAATAATATTTCTAAACATGATAAAATGCTATTCTTCTTCTTGACAGAAAATGTGGTTTTCGTATATAAAAATGGTATTATAAGCTGCAGAAGGAATAGATGTAGGAAAAGCTCAGTGTATGTGGAACATCACAGGGCTAACAGCTTCTTGTACTAGGTTCCTTACTCATTAAACACTCAGTATGTGCTCTCAGCTGGACTGAACATTCACTACATAAGTTACTTGCACTGAAGAATCTCAAGTTATTCTCTCAACAGGAAAAAGACATTAGCAGTCTAGATTTTTTCTTATGTGTCTAACTTGCTGACACTTTCTAACATCAAACTCAAAGTACAGTGATCTTCTGAGGTGCTTGTTATTTTATTAGTGTATTGCACATATAGAATAACTAAAGAACAAGAACAATTTCCCAGCTTTCTGGATGCTACAATCAAGAAGTGAAATAAAAACATAGCTGTTGTTTTTTTTAAGGATACGCAAAGATCATTTTCATGGGGTAAATATCTCAAAATGTTACTTTAATTTTTAGAAATAAAATTTTCCAATGGCACAGTTGTTTTAGCGGCTAAAATGTGTTTATAGGCTATGAATACCTACTATATACTGTATGGCTTTAAGGATTATTTAGATATATGTTCTGTGTTAATGTGTGAACACAGATATAGACATGCTCTTGAATTTTAACTTATACTTATACTGTAATTCTAATATTAAATAAACATCAAAATATTTAAATAACTTGATAAATAAGTACAGGTATGGGAAGCTCAGAATTACGGGAAGGCCATGTCCTATAGACTCCATATTATTCAAATAATCTGAATTTTTAAAAATGATTTCCTTTTTCTCTGTAATAATAAAATAGTCCCTTGTACTTTATCCAAACTAAGATATAATTAATCCTTATTGGAAGCAAAACCAGCCTAATGGGTTTATTTAATGTTTACATGTTTTTATAGTAGACGTAAACGGATACTGTCATGGGAAAACATATTTTTTTTAAAAATGCATCAGTTAATACGGCTGCTCCAGCAGACTTAGGCACTGAAATCCATTTTTCAATACAGCAAAGGGATTTTTGAATATTTAATTTTGGAATCTGACATGAGTCTAGACATATTGTCAGTTTCCCAGGTGCCCCCAGTCATGTGACTTGTGCTCTGATAAACTTCAGTCACTATTTACTGCTGCACTGTAAGTTGCAGTAATATCACCCCTGCCCCCTCAAAGCAGCCCATCAGAAGGGCAATGGGAAGGTAACCTGATAACTAGGGATGGGCAAATTTAACCCGTCATGCTTCTCCAAAAATTCATCGCCGGTGAAAATTTGCCGAAATGCATTAAAGTCTATGGCGACAATTTTTTTTTGATGCTCAACATTTTTTTTTTTGGCGCACAACATTTTTTCTCTCCCATTGAAGTCTAAGGGCAAAACAAGGCAAATTCACTCATCCCTACAGTGATAACAGCTCATTGGTAGCACTCAATAGTAAAAATCCATGTCCCATTGCAACTTCAGTTACATTGAGTATGAGAAACAATAGCCTGTCAGAAAGCAGTTCCATAGTGCAGCACTCGCTCTTTCTGAAAGCACATGACCAGGCAAAATGACCTGAGATGGCTGCCTACACTTCAATATTACAACTAAGAAAAAATACAAAAAAATCTTTGGGGCAGGCACTCAATAAAGGCAATCTTCCACCAGTCAGTTGAATCAAAGTGAAATGTTTTTTTTGTGTCCATAGCCTTATTAATTTCAGGATATAAACACTTAGGGGCACATTTACTTAGTTTGTGTGAAGGAATAGAATAAAAAAAACTTTGACTATTGAATTAGCTACTTTGACCTTCAACTACGACTTTGAATCGAACGATTCAAACTAAAAATCGTTCAACTATTCGACCATTCGATAGTCGAAGTACTGTCTCTTTAAAAAAAACTTCGACCCCCTACTTCGCCAAGTAAAACCTACCGAACCTCAATATTAGCCTATGGGAAAGGTCCCCATAGGCTTTCTAAGCTTTTTTTGATCTAAGGAATTTCATTCGATCAATGGATTAAAATATTTAGAATCGTTAGATTCGAAGGATTTAATCGTTCGTTCGAACGATTATTCCTTCGATCGTTCGATCAAATGAATAGCGCTAAATCCTTCGACTTCGATATTCAAAGTCGAAGGATTTAACTTCGACAGTTGAATATCGAGGGTTATTTAACCCTCGATATTTGACCCTAAGTAAATCTGCCCCTTAGTCATAGGCTATAACTAAGTGTTTGTAACATAAAAAGCGTAAGGCTGTGGACAAAATAAACCATTTCACTTCTATTCAACTGCCTGATGGAAGATTGCCTTTATTGAGTGCCTGCTCCAAAGATTTTTTCGGTTTGTCCACTCCCCGTGCTGAGGGCTCAGGGCAGTGCACCTGGGCCTCTTCTTTGATGTGGTGAGTTACCAATTACTATTTGAAGAACCCACCTCAAAAATGATTATAAGAAAAAAATACACTTGTGTTAGGAATCAAATTTTACATGGTAGAGTTAATTATTTGCAGTATAAACATTGTATTTTAGAAATAAAAATTACACCATAAAAATCATGACAGAATCCATTTTAAGGTATGAGGATCCAAACCACTGAAAGATCTGTTAACTGGAAAATCCCAGGTCCTGAGCATTCAGGATATGCTATACTTGTACAGACACAAATACCAGTGATATAAACTATTCAACAAACACTAAATCACAGGGGGCCTATGATGACCACGGGTTTTCTGTGCCACAGGAGCTCACTCACACTTCATTAAAGTGCCATAACCAGACGTTCTCTTTGTCTTTAATATAAAAATTGAAATCCCTTTAGTTGAATGTACATTTTTATATTTTGCTCATCAAAGATTAGTCTTAAAACACTTCATCTAATTTGCTTCCTCGTTCTTTTTAAGCAGATTTTGTCTTCCATCATGAGAATATTATCTCTGATTAGCAGAAGGATTGCAGTATTATTTTAATTGTCGGGCAAAGTGTCCTTGATATCAGGATACGTGTAGAAGGTTTTACAAATTGTCATTTATCTGCAGTTATTCAACACATTCAAATAATTTATTGAAATTGTTGAAAAATATAAAGTTAAGTAATGCATTCGACATACAATCGTTCAATGTATTTTCTATGCATAATTATTAAAAAGTAAATGTTTGATGCTAGAATTGATTTCTTTAATGTCTATGGAAATGAACAGTTATCACTTCATAATGAGTTTCTAATTTTCTCAATTAATAATTTAGAATCTGAAATAAAATAAGGCTTGAGTAATAGTTACCCAGTTGTATTGTTCTGCTATTTTTTTACATGCTGTGATATAGTATTTTTAGTCTTAGTAAAATCTCAATATTCAAGAAAATGTACTTCATCTACTGTACAAATCCCCTTACCTTATTTGGCTACTTAATCAGGGGTTTGGCAATGCAAGCTGGATCATGAGTAACTTATTTAATGTGTTAAATGGTACAGAACTTTGATATGGTGATTAATATTTGTCTTGCATGCATAACGTTTTAGATTACTTGAGTCAAAAAGGAAAATAAAAAAAAAGATGAATTATAACAGTTACTACAAACACACAAATTGATTGATGAAATATATACTTAATAAGGGTATACTTGTGCTGATGTGCAGTAATTTTGTAGTGGTCTAGAACCTGCATGGCTTTTCTTGATTCCCAGACTGACATTAATATTTTTAAGATGAATTTATTTATGGAAAGAAGTAAATGATTTTAGCCAGAAACAGTATGCAGCTATTACACCAGATCTGCTTCACCCCTCTTTGGATAAAAGAAGGAAGAAATACATAGGTGACACTCTAAGATGGTTATTAATAAATAGAGGTAGCCATAGTATTTGGGCAAATGATGACAGAAAATTAACTTAATAGTCATGTATAGTGATGGGCGAATTTATTCGCCAGGCGCGAATTTGCGTGATTCGCCGCCAGCGAATAAATTTGCGAAACGCCTGTGAAAATTAGCGGCAAAAATTCGCCGGAGTCAGATAATATTTTTTCGAAAAAACGGACACCGGCGTCAAAAACGGGCCCGGCGTAAAAAAAAACGGGCGCCGGCGTCAAAAACGAGATGCTGGCGCCGTTTAGAGAATTTTACGGCGAAGCTAAACTGCGCAAATTCGCCCATCACTAGTCATGTAAAGAATACCCGTGACTCAAAAATTAAAGGTGTTGTTTAAGATATCTTGTAGTATGATGTAGAGAGTTATATTCTAAAACAATTTGCAAGTGCTTTTAATTTTTTATCATTTGTGGTTTTTGCATCATATAGCTATTAGTTCATCAGAACTCCAGTTTGCAATTTTAGCAATCTGGATGCTAGGGTCCAAATTACCCAAGCGACCATTTATTGATTTGAATGAGAGACTGGAACATAAATAGGAGAGGGCCTGGATAGAAAGTTAAGTAATAAAAAGTAGCAATAATACAGAGGGTTTGTATTTTGATTGGGTCAGCGACTCTCATTCTAAAGCTAAAAAGAATTAGACAAAAAAAAAATAAAAAAATAGATAATGAAGTCGAATTGAAAAGTTGCTTAGAATTAGCAATTCTACAACATACTAAAAGTTAAATCAAAGGTGAACCATCCCTTTAAAAGAAAGAGAGTGATATACCCGCCTTTAGAAATCCGTATTCGATCGAAAACTGACCAATTTGGTCAAAAAAACCCTTCAACTTCATTTTGGTTGGTCTTTTTGAATTTGAATTTTCAACATTTTTCAAATTCGAAATTCAACCCTTAATAAAAATGCCCCTTAATATAAACTTTTTTTCAATATGAGAACATGTTATGAATTGCGTAATATGTTTTGAAATTTTCATATTTATAAATGTCGTAACTGAAGTTGTTGGGATTTCTCACACATATTGTAAGCTGACAGTTTTGTCTGGTAGTAGATCAACTATCAACCATGTGTTACTTTTTAAAGTTTCAGAGGCATTTCCATTTTCTATTCAGCTCTGCAGATTGTCAATTTGCAAAGCAGATGACATGAGACCTTGCCTGCGTATAATACATTTCTAATTTTGAACTTTCCTGTACGTGCAAATGATTGGGAATGATTAGTAATTTGATATCACACATTCACGTTATTGAAAAATTATAGGTACATGTAATCTTAAAAAGCTGGTTATATTCTCTCAAGGTAGAACACAGCAGGCAAATGCATTTTAAAAGGAGAGATTACTTTTCTTTCCAAATCTATTTCTGGGGAAGTGAAATTTCTTCTTCAGAGAGTTATTCCTAAAGAAATAATCAGCAGTACTGTCACATAGCACTAAAAGTAAATGAAACATTCAGCATAATTGTAATTCTTAATCACTTTGAATACGCTGCCTAGCAAAATGCAAACTATTATGAATTCTAACACATCAATGTTGTGTCCCAGTCACAGATTATGTCACTTCATGGATGAAACATGAATGCATATACAGCTCCAATATTCTTATAAATGCCACTTAATTATTTACCACAATTGCCAAAATTGTGTTATTTATCACCTTGTCATTTTGGGAAGAATGCATGTAAGGTTTAGAATGCTAATAGAAAGTGTAATAACTGACTACATTTGTGGAATGGAGTAAAAGTGGCCATACTGTGCTAGTGACCATGTTTGGTTTGGTTGCAGGGTCAAATCAAATTGATTAGATGAATAGCTGTGGGGGTCAACAATCAGATCGTACCAGTAGACCAGTAGGGAGAGAACCACAATATGCTCTCATGCAGTCCTTACCTGCCGGCATTTTCAAACATGCCCCATTATCAGCCACATATTGGTTCACCAATAAGATGCCATCTGAAGGGGCCAGTTGGTAGGTTCTATCAACCCAAGCATGGCTAGCAAACATCAAATAAAAAGCAATTCCTACCCCTAATTTACGGGATAAATGGAGGTTGTAACTTGAACATTTTTAGAAAAGGTTTGTTAATGCACTGTGAATGAATTTTGGGTAGCTTGAGAGTTTTTATTTGCTATGTATGCTTTTAGTCTGGTTGCTAGGGTGTGGAAATCTAAACGTAACCATTGCACTGTAGGTGTTAATGTTAACATTGTCCCTTGGATATTGTTATTTGACAATGTTTATAACCATTTTTGAGATGTTGCTACGATTATGAATTTTTCGTTTTCATGCAATTTATTTTCACCCTATGCTGTACTATAACAGAGGGTTAAACTTCAGTTTTTAATTGTCCTGAGAGTTGTGGCGTAATGAAGCCTATGATTACATTTCTTTGAAAACGAAATGCGTCAGGTGATCTTATCTTTTTAATTGCATGAAATTAAAATATTTGTTTCATCTTCACATCGGTTGGGTAGAAGTACTTGCTGTTTTATTGATTTGATCATGGCTATGCACATTTATGTTCATATTAGTCACAGCAACATGTTGAGTTACTTAAGTAAAGAATTTCAACAGGTTTTCTGCATTTCCTTTTTGTTTGTCTTTTATTGACAATTTCAAGGTGAGTGAATAAAGGAGCTACAGTCTATACATAAAAGTATTACAGGTATGGGATCCGCTATCTGGAAACCCGTTATCCAGAAAGCTCCAAATTACAGAAAGGCCATCTCCCATAGACTGCATTATAATCAAATAAACCAAAAACTGTCTTTTCTCTAATAATAAAACAGTAGCTTGTACTTGATCCCAACTAAGACATAATTAATCCTTATTGGAAGCAAAACCAGCCCGTTGGGTTTATTTAATGTTTACATGATTTTCTAGTAAACTTAAGGTATCAAGATCCAAATTATGGAAAGATCCATTATTCGGATAACGCCAGGTCCTGAGCATTCTGGATAACCAGTCCCATACCTGTATATGAAGCACTGATTCGATTTGAACATCATTAAATGCTTAATACAGGTCTGGTTTATTAATGTTTGCCCAAGGTCACAACCACCAATTATGGTTTAACTTGTTAGTAATAATCATCGGTGCATTTTACTTGAGAATTAACTGTTAATGTTGCTTTGCGTATTTTTTTATGAAATTTTGTGGCTTTTTACAATTAGAAAAAAAATTGTGGAAAAAATGTCATCATACCAGTTCAGACCTGGAGAGATACAGTATAAAGCAACAGGTATATAAGTATATAACATATAACATAACAAGTATATATTTTTTTAATTTTGGTGGTTGCAAAAATGCATATGATTACTTAAATGGTCTTGAAATGCATGAAAAACATTTTTTTTTATTATTATATTAGTAAAGGAGACAACAGAGGATATTTGCTATGTTTGCAGCCATTTGACATGCTTTACCCTTATTACACCCCAGCTTTACATAGAAATATCAGCAGCAATCATTATGTGCATATGACAATACTTTTTATGAATTCCTCCCCTGACTTTTTAAAACATCTCATATCATTTTAAGTACTTGAAGTAATGAAGTGGTTAAGTAACAGTCTTGAAAAGGTGTTCTAACAGTACATTTAATGGCCTGTTTATAAGTTTTTGTAGTAATTTGTATTTCAGTATCAAGCAAATTATTCTAAATTAAGGTGTTTAAGCTTGGATTGTCCTTAAGAAAAATGTAGTTCTACTAAAAGGCTTTCAGTGCTTGATTTCAAGCAGAAGGAAAGTTTAAAACTAAGTAAGTTTTATCAGAAAGGTCTATACGAATACACCAGTAAATCCTCAAAGTAATGCTGCTCTGAGTCCTCTGTCAAAAGAAACAGCACATTTCTTTCCTTCTATTGTGTACTCATGGGCTTCTGTATCAGACTTCCTGTTTTCAGCTTGAACCTCCAGGGCTAGGGCTTGAGCATGCTCAGTTTGTTCCTCCCCTCACCTCCCTGCTGTAATCTGAGCCCAGAGCAGGGAGAGACTCAGGCAGGAAGTGATGTCATACCAAGCTAATATGGCAGCTGCTATCCGAAATAAACAGAGAGAGTCTCTAGAGCTGTTATGGAAAGCATTCTAAAGAATAAAAATGGCATACTAGCTTGCACTGTTGTGGCTAATCTATTGGCATTAAACTGCCTTGGAAGCTTTCTTTCTCCTAAAACACTGGTTTCTAAGAGATATATTGTGCCTTTTAAACGTAACTATTTAAAAAATAAATAAATAATTAAAATAGGTAATTTTTCACTGCCATTTTATTTCTTTTATTTATACTTATCCATACTTTTTTTGGGTATGCATTCCTCATTGAAGCTGTTTATATATGGACTGAAAATGCTCTGGGGCCCCTATAGTGAATTAATAGTTTGGGCCCTAATCATTTCAGATAGACCAAGCACCTAGATAGCTAAATTGGGTGAAGATCCACTTATTTTGGAGCATTATTCTGCACAGTGCTACACTGAGGGGTACAATTATTATAGAGGGCTTAAAGTTATAATTTATTGGTTTAACTTTAGCCTGTACTGAATGATTTTAAATGTCTGTTCTATACATTTATTTCAGGTGCAAAGGCTGATAGTAACCTATAGTCAGCTGGTAGCATTCATTGGCCAGCAATTTAAAAAATACATATTTGATTGTTTGCTGTGGCTTATGGGTATGGTAAACATTGCTCATTTTATACAATTACTCTACAAACGTTTCATACACTTGTAATCAAATTCATATTTCAGTTAAAGGGATTTCCTCTTTCCTGAAGATTAGATATACCGTATATACTCGAGTATAAGCCGAGTTTTTCAGCCCCCAAAATATGCTGAAAAACTCTACCTCGGCTTATACTCGGGTCAAGTGCAAAAACGGTCACCTGCGCCTAAGAATAGTCGCCGATGTCCAAGAATAGTCGCCAGCGTCCAAGAATAGTCACCGGCGTCCAAGAATAGTCTCCAAGAATGGTTGCCGGCATCCAAAAACGAGACGCCGGCACCTCCAATGGGAGCAGAAACCCTCAAATCTTACCCTCAAATCTTACCAGAAGCTGCTGCATTTCTCACCCGAGGCTTATACTCGAGTCAATAAGCTTTCCCAGTTTTTGGAGGTAAAATTAGGTACCTCGGCTTATACTCGGGACGGCTTATACTCGAGTATATATGGTACTTCTGTCTATGACTTAGTAAATAAACTAGAATTGATCAGTAGTTACTATAATTTAAAAATGTTTTTTTAGCCATATTTAATTTTCCTTGAATCATCTTTGAGTGCTAAACACTTTCCACATCCCAGAAGAACAGTTATGAAGGGAATTATTGATGACAGAATTGGCAAAGCTAATAGCTATACTTCACAATGGCTGAATATACAGAGATGGGCGATCTGACCTGTTTTTCTTTGTCAAAAATTAGCAAAACAGCAAACATTATGCCAAATGCTTTGTCTATGGCAGACACATTTTTTTGATATGTGACCATTTTTTCACCCATTGGAGTTTACTGGGGTCTTTTTCGTGGAGAAACCTGGCAAAAATATAGTCATTAAAGTATTATATGCCTAAATTTGTGTCTGAACTGCACAAAATCTGTTTAGTCTTCAGTAGGGTAAATCATTGCATATAAAATGAACTCCCATGTGTCCCAGCTTTAGGATCATAAGACTATTTGAACACAGACATCTGTGACAGAAGAATACAGGCAGGACATCGTTTTTCCCAACAGTTATCAAAGAAAGGATTTTGTGAAGGAAAGATGCACTGCCTGCAAAATATTAGCAATTGCTTAAACCAATTAACAATTTGCTTCTGATGTATTTTTTTAGTATTGCTTTGGCCTGTTTTGTAAACTGTTTATACTTTTACATTTTGTTAATTCAAGAAATTTCAACCAACAGTGATTTAAAATGCATGTGCTTTGTGTCAAATGAGGTAGATTTCTTCTACTTTATAAAAGGGCATTACAAATAGCAATTTATGATCATCAGTCATTCCACAGATAAAGATGAATATATGAAAACATCATTAAAACCCAAGGTTACATTACATATGCAATCTTGGTTCTAAACCACATTTTCTTTCAGAAAAAAATGCCAAAAATAGGGCATTATCCTATATACTCTATAAGAAGTTAATATCAATCTATATCTACTCCCTCTTGCTCTTAACCTGAAAAAGTCAGCTATTAGAAGATCTACATTTTATCCTAGATAGAGCAATGATAATAAATCACAGGAATTTGGCTGCTCGGATAATTGCAATGTGACTTGCCGGCACAAGCTACTACACTGAAAGAACATTATAGAGGGTTAGAGAAAAAGTCAAAACAATGACAGAGAAAAATATCATTCAGAGTAGAGGCTTTGCATCAAAAAACCTCTTTGGGTATTGCTATTTTTCCTTTACTCAGATATATTATTTAACATTCTTTTTATAATAATGATTTTTATTGTATCACACAATATTTAAAAGCATATTAAAGAAATGTGATTCCTTAAAGTGATACTGACACTAAAAAACTACTCTTCAAAATATTGATGTAAACTAATTACCTATAGGTCATGTTGATTGTTTCTCGACGATAGGGCTGCTTTTTACTTACTTGAAGTTCTAATGCTAAAGGACTCCTGCTGCACAAATATGGCAGCCCCCTCATACAGGAACATAAGGGATCAGATACATAATGTAAAAGCATTGTACAAATACCTGTTTGGCAAAAGTATAAACATTATGCAAAGACAATGTTTTGATAGATGTAAAAAAAGATTTAAATTCTGGTGTCAGTATCGTTTTAATATCAGGCCTCATTTTTTGATCAGTAAGAGAAGCACTAGGATCAAAAATAGATGAATATTTGCTCCCATCAAAACACCTTACACAACATAATTGCAACTACTTGCCCTAATCAGTATTAACTCAATATGTCAAATAACTGGTTGAAACTAATTTGTTGCAAAAAGTCTTTTGTATTGGCCAGTAAGTTCAGGTTTCCCTTTTTGTGTTGCACCATACTGAATATCACATTCTTGAAGAGTGTCATCGTGTTGCACTTCTCTTCCAGGCCATATTGCCTGTAGTATAGGGATCCCAGCAGAGAGGAAATCAGAAGACATGATTGATGCCCTGAGGTTGATCCAGAGACCACTACCGGAATATGTCGTAGAGGTGAAGTGGGATGCCTGCCAAGTCTGCCCTAAAGGAGTGTCAGCACATATAAAGCTGCATGTGATGTGTCTGTGCCTTTTTCCTCTAACCCACTGTGATGTGAGTAAACCTGAGGTCATTGTCTTTGACTGACTAATAAACAGTTTCTTTGTTTGCACCATAAGAACCTCCTGGCACCCAATAATTCTTTATGCACAGTAGCCTGGGAGTTGTAATTGCACAACATCTGTTGGGAGAATGCTTCCACTTAGCAAAGTCGCTGATCCTGATGTGTGAGTCCAATGTAACCCATACCAATAGCTGGACATTAGCTATCTGTGATCTGGATAGCCCAGATTAGCGTTACATTTTGGCGCCCAACATGGGGCTCGATTCCCTAAACCAGGCTGTGCTGCTGTGTTGTTAAGTTTCATGACAGGCTGCGCACCAGCCTGAAAAAAGGCAGTGCTGCACAATTTTCACAAATTGTTAGATTTTTTTGTATAAGTGTTTGGCCGTGGGTTCAGGCTTGAAGGTTCTTTCCTGAATTTCACAAAGGCCTGCGGTACAGCAAACCTTTGTTGTGGAGGAGATTTTGCTGGTGCCAAATATTGTTCCTGCACAAGAAGAGTAGAGCGATTGGACCAGGGGGCTCTAGGATATACGTCATCGCTGCCAACTTACCTGCGTGTTACCCTGCGGCTGCGGGTGCAAGAGACCATCCTCCACGTGAAACACCGTGCCCATATCCAAGATGGAGGATACTGGTGGGATGGATGGCCAGATTTGGAGGTCCTGGAGGTGACAGCTCCATGTTAATCTACTCTGACCATTCTATTGCCGAACCCTCTTGTACCTTGAACTTTGTTTGCTTGAACTGCCTCCTCCTTGGTCCACACTCCAACTATGCCTATGGGCCCTTACACCTACTACAATACTACACATTTTAACCTAGTGCATGTAACGTTTCATCCATGGTGTCTACTATCTGCCCAGTACTTCTCTTACAGTATATATATATATATATATATATATATATATATATACTGTATACACTAGATATCAAAAGTCTCTACACAGGCTCACCAACCACTGGGGATCTTCCCACTGAGTTTCTAATTGAACATTTGAGAATAATACTTTACTGTAACTACTTTCTCTTTGAGTATACGTTAAACCTGCCTGGGACCGCTATGGGTTTTAATATCTCCCCAACTTATGCAAACCTTTACATGAAGCTCTAAGAGGCTACCATATTGTTGCCCAAATTAGCCCCCCCCTTTTTTATAAGCGCTATATAGATGATCTCCTTTTAGTATGGAGTGGCTCTAGTGAAAGACTGATGCATAGAATTGATAAACTCAATAAGATTGGGCTTCCAGTCTCACTGACTTTGACTCATAGTACTGCAGTGGTGGATGTTTTAGATTTACACTGTTTTGCATGCACATAAATACCATCCACTTCACACTATAATAGTGGTACCTTATTCTCAGTTTCAGCGTGTGGTCAGAAATAATGCTGACAAAGACAGAGCTATCACTCAGGAGGGAGAGATACAGAGACACTTGGTGGGCAGAGGATTCTATCAGAAACTGATTGTATAGAGGAGGATCTGTAATCTTGGTGATCTATTCATTAGGGGAGACTAATTTAAACTCCACAAGCCCCTGCTGAGAAGGACTGGCTCTCGAAACACAATAAAGGTGACCATAGACATAGATATCCGCTTTCTGCCCAATATGCCCACATTGAAGTGGGTGATATCGGGCTGATCCAATCCTGGGCCCTAAGGCCCAATGATCGGATCATAATGCAGGAGAACGGGCGATTGGATCCCGGAACTGCATACACACAGAGATGCGGCCGTGATCTGACAGGATTTTTTACCCGGCCCAATCGAGATTGGCCAGATTGATCAGGAAAGCCCGTCGGATGGCCCCACACATGGGCCGTATATGGGGGCTTTAAGAATGGTTGCTTCCCTTGTAACACCACCGAACAAAAATAAAAGGATCAGCACCCACCACATTCGGGCAAACAATTTAGAACCAAGTTCTCCATAGTCAACTACATATGTGGATGAGCGGTGAGGTAAGTTTTTTGACTAGTGACTGATTTTAGCCCGAGGTACCTTGCTCTGTCCTCTGTCCATCACAAGACATGTAGGGGCCCATTTACTTAGCTCGAGTGAAGGAATAGAGGAAAAAAAACTTCGAATTTTGAATGTTTTTTTTTTTTGGCTACTTCGACCATAGAATGGGCTACTTCGACCATCGAATGGGCTACGTCGACCTTCGAATCGATTCGAACTAAAAAACTTTGACTATTCGACCATTCGATAGTCGAAGTACTGTCTCTTTAAAAAAAAAACCTCGACCCCCTAGTTCGCCACCTAAAACCTACCGAAGTCAATGTTAGCCTATTGGAAAGGTCCCCATAGGCTTTGCTATCTTTTTTTGGTCAAAAAAAAAATCGTTCCATCGATGGATTAAAATTCGATCGAACAAATTGGGGGAAATCCTTTGACTTCGATATTCAAAGTCGAAGGATTTCAATTCGGCAGTCGAATATCGAGGGTTAATTAACCCTCGATATTCGACCCTAAGTAAATTTGCCCCGAATTATAGAAACCAAACTCTGGTCCTATTAATATCACCTTTTGTATGGTTGGCCCTGAGACAATGTGGGTGTCTGTTCCTATACGATAAAGATGTAAAAAGATTCAATTTATAACTTTGTTTCATGTCGCTCTACATACTGGATAATACCAGAAGTTCTCCTATTTAGTTTGATAATGTTGTTTTTATACTCACTAGTTATATCCACTTAGATACATATTTTGGTCTTTCACTTGACTTCCTGCTATTACAATTGCTTCTTGATTTGTTGGTACCAGATTAACGATTCTTAATGCAGCAATTGTAGCAATTGTTACACTGCTCTTTACTTTTTGTTTACTTCAATGCGTTTTGCAAATTTTTTTGCAGTTGTTTTCGCGAAATTCGCAATTTTTTCAGCGAAAGAGGTCAAATTTGCATGAGGCCAAAGGCCGAATGCCTTTATGCAGGTCGTGGAACTCTGAGGTTACTTCTATATCCTCAGTTCTTCAGGTTGTGTTTTAATGCTCTGAGCAGTGAAGCATATTGAATTTCAATGTTTATTGTTGGTCAGCTTTGTGCATCAGCGTCACCATGTACTAACAACTGTGTGGACCAATAATCCCCCTTGCAATTTACATGCAAGGGAAAAAAAGATCCCAAAAATTATTCTAACATGGAAAATAAATTGTTAATTGCTAAACATTATTATATTTTTCATGAGTGGTATACACTGGCACTACTTGTTTTAAAAAAAAAAAAAATATATATATATATATATATATATATATATATGTAATAATAATAATAATAATAATAATAAATGGCCACAAAATGTTATATTCTTAGTAAATATGTTACTAGTGGTCATTCGAACTCTATCACCAGGCGACAATTCGCTCTGGCGAATGGACATTAATCTGCAAATTCACGAAAGTGCGTCTGAGTGAATTTTCGCCTGGTGAAGTGTTGCCCTGGGTGCAAAGTGGACGCTAGTGAATTTTCGACGGTCAGTAAATCTGCCTCCCGCAGAGCAAAAAGCTATGAGGTAAATTTATCAAAGAGTGAAGTTCCGCCACTAGAGTGAAATTCCACAGCTCACAATTCATTTCTATGGGATTTTGAAAGGCATATTTATCAATGGGTGAAAGTGAAAGTTCACCTTTTGATAAATACGCCTTTAAAAATCCCATAGAAATGAATGGAAAGTGGCGGAATTTCACTCTAGTGGCGGAAATTCACTATTAACTTCACTCATTGATAAATATACCCCTATGTACCCCTGTGTCTCAGGGTAATGTGTAAATGCAAAAAAGAAACAGGACAGATGAACTCATTTTTTGCACTTTGCACATTGCTTCACCTTTTAAAAATGAGACTGAAAATCTCAGATACCAGATATAGTGATGCGTGAATTCACGGCGAATTTGCGCGATTCGCCGCCAGCGAATAAATCCACAAAACACCCACGAAAATTTGCGGCAAAAATTCGCCCGGCGTCAAAAAAAAAAATTAAGATAAAATGGACGCCGGCGTCAAAAATGGGCGCCGGCGTCAAATCGAGCGCCGGCGTCAAAACACGGGCACTGGCACCGTTTTTGCAAATTCGCCCATCACTAACCAGATACGATTTATCCATACACACATCTTACAGATAATATATATATATATAAATATTTTTTATTAGATTCTTGGTGTGGTACCTGAAATGTAATAAAAAAAGCCAGCACCAGATGTTCCTTTTGTTCTTTTTTTGCTCTATAAAACTTAGCTTTGACTTGACACATGATAAGAACACGACATCTGTCACTTTAGTACAAGCTCATGCTGACATCATCTAAAACTAATCTCCCAACTGGAATATAATCTGAAAATGCAGTATTGAGGTTACAGACCTTTCAGTCAAGTGCTGATTTTTCATGGCAAGTTCTTGTAGTATTAAAGCGCACTGTTTAGATGAAACTCAAAGTCACGGTGAAAAATCACTGAGATGTTCCTAACCTTATACACAGTTATACATAGATGTAAAAGATTACATTTGTGATTACAATAAATTAGATATTGTATTCAACTTGATCCAAAGTTTATAGACTTTATCTTACATGTATGTGATGTTACATTCTGTGGTGCAAATTTTCACCTTGGAAGGCTACACCATACTTCCCTCAAATTTGTTAATGTTAATTCGCAGCAAATATGCATACCGTATATACTCGAGTATAAGCCAAATTTTTCAGCCCCAAAATATACTGAAAAACTCTACCTTGGCTTATACTCGGGTCAAGCGCAAAAATGGTCGCCGGCGCCCAAGAATATTCGCTGGCGTCCAAGAATAGTCTGCAAGAATATTCGCCAGCGTCCAAGAATGGTCGCCGGCATCCAAAAACGAGGCACCGGCACCTAAAATTAGGTACCTCGGCTTATACTCGGGACGGCTTATACTCGAGTATATACGGTATTTATCAAAATGCTTAGTTTCGTCATGACAAACAATGGCGTACTTTCGCTAGTGAAAATTCATCCGCGTCAAGATTTCTAAGCAAATTTTCACTAGCATTACTTTAACAACATACTGTACTTGCTATTACCGCAATTTTAAATATGTTGAGTACATATAGGTCATAAATATGGCTTTATTAGTGAGTGTAGGTGAAATTACGTGACATGGCCACTTATTTAATATCCAAGGAAGCAAAATAAAAACAAAAGAGATCTGCTATTGTCCTAGACATGAGCCCACCCTAAAACAAATGTGCCATGATCTTTGAATGGTTAAAAAAAAATTTAAAAAATATATTTAACAGTTACAACTTTTAAATATAATTCCACATTAAAATATGAAAAAAGCCAGTCTGGCAAAAAGGGGTAATGTATTGGAAAGTTTGCACTTTGATAATTTCACAGAGTAACGATAGTTCACCTGAGCGAAAATTCGCCTGGCGAAAGGGCACGAAATGCTGAGCTCTTTTGCTAGCAAATATCCTCTATGCCTTTTAGTAAATTGGCGATGTCTCTGTGAATTGTCTTTTTAGCAAATTTTCACTAGTGAAGCCCACTTCAACCTTTAGTAAATCTGCCCCATATGTCTTATTGTTTATATTTGTTTTACTACAGTCCATGTGCTTTCAACTGACATTTGTCTAATTCTGTTTCAAGTGTATAGTAATATAGTTTATAGTAAGCTTTAGGCTTATCATGTTGTAAAAACAAGCTTAGGCAGACAGCATGAACACTTTCCATGCAATGCACTGCATTAGTGTGAAACAAACCTTCAATGAGAATCCCACCTAAACTATGGTATGTAAATCCAAGTTTTTGTTCTTGCAACTGGAGTTGGATGTATATTCCACATCTCTGTTTATAATGTAATGGAGCAAGAATGACATAATAATCTTAGTTACATATCGTAGTACTAATCATCAATATTGTTGGTGAATTTGCTTGTGCCAGTAATTATGTGTTTGGTCAGGAGAATTCTCAGTGTTAATGTGGTAAATTTTCTTGCCTGTGTAAATATAAACTAGAGGCACTATGGTACAGCTTTATTGTTGGGTTTAAATCTTCTTTAAAGATTTCCACTCGGCATTGTTAAATAGGAGGTACAACAACATATGCAGTATCAGATGTATTGCGAGTATTAGAATATATATTGCTAGTATTGCGACTATTGGGGTATGTACTGTACTGTTACGCACAAAGGTTAAGTTATTCTAGACACAGAATATGCTTTATTCTAGGCATGGAATACGTTTCCCCATTTGCTGAAATCAGGATATTTCTATTTTGGGGTTGAATGGTAGGTTAAAATCTGCAACTATCCCCAAGCCTCTAACCCAAAACTCTTCTGATTTGCTTAACATATACAGATAAAATATACGTTTTTTTGTTAAGTGTGCACATGGTGGCAATATAGTGAACATGGAACCTCATTATTAGTTGATCAGAAAATGGGGCATTTCTCCCATAGGGCCACCATGTGTCCTGATATTAAAAATGGAGCCCTATTCTAACTAAGGTAAGTTCAAGATTTGAAGAGGATTTTGAGTATTATAGTGTAAGCACTTTTGGGACTGACTTGTGCCTGCCAGCACTGTGCTTTAGTTATTCACCAGATTTTTCATCTTGTGTGAGGTGTTTATGGAAAATTGTTATCAACAAGCCTCGATGCATTTATTTTTTTAAGAAAGCAATATATATTGCATGCTTTCTACTGAGAGTTGCTGTTTCATGACCTCACTTTTGTTTAAGCACAAGTCATCTGAACACAGGTATCCACCAGCGTGGTGGATCAGAAACACAATCAGCCTTTTTCTTTGGATGAAGTGAACCCAGTAACTTTAAAGTCAACCCCAAAACAAAAAAAAAATTGCCTAATAAAAGAAAACATCATTTTAAGCAACTTTCCTATATACATTTATTCAAAAATTTCAGTGCTTCTAAAGTTGCAAAAGTCTTAGTTACCCAGCAGTTCTGTTAAAGAGGAAAAGGGACATTTTAAAGGAAAGGTTAAAACCAAATAAGCTTTATCACAAGGTCTATGTAAATACACCTATAAACACTTACTGTGCTGCTGCTCAGAGTCCTCTGTAAAAAGAACCACCACATCCCTTTACTCCTATTGAACTTTGGCATCAGATTTCCTTCTACTCAAACTTTCCAACACAGGAAGAAGCCTGTGCAGCTTCATCCTCCCCTCCCTTCTCTTTGCTCCCCTTCTCTTCTCCCTCTTGTAATCTGAGCAGAGAAGGGATCCAGCAGCAAGAGACACAAGGCAGCAGGAAAGATGCAGGCAGGGAAGCTACATCACACCAAACTGATATGACAGCTGTTATCTTAAACAAACAGAAATAGCTTTTAAGGCTGTTTACTCAGGTATAGTAAAACATGCTGCAAAATAAATATAGTGTTCTTGCCTGCAATGTTGCAGCTGATTTCTTGGCAATACAATAGCTGTTTGCGTAAAATGGGCTCTATGGACAATTCTGTGCTTTCTGGACAACAGATTTCCAAATTAGGGATTCCCATAATCACACACTGTGCATACAGCCCCATTCAGATGATAGAAGATAAAAAACAAGAAAATCACAGTCAGTTTCAAATTTGGCATCACTCCCCCATTAGCTTTTATAATTAGAAGTAGTGACAGGTGATTTTGACCCATTTTGCTTTGCCAAAAATTTGTGAAATGTGAAAATCTCCCAAAATGCATTGAAGTCTATGGGCTTCACTTTTTTTTTGTTTGTGCAATTTCTACGTTTTTTTTCAATTCGAAATTTGACCCTTGTTAATATGCCCCTTAATCTCTGTGCAAAGTAAAGTATATATTACACACTTGCCTGTTCCTATAAAACTGTGATAAAGCTATGGATGAGAAAAAAGACATCGCCATGGTTCCTTTTCTAAATAGAATAAATCTGATAAATTGTATTTAGTCCCTGTTTTAAGGACTTTGCAAACATAGTTTTTTTGCAAATTATTAAAGCTTTTATTGACCTTTTTGAGAAAGCCATGTTTCTATTTTTGTATGTTTTGCTCTCTCTGCCTCATCAATAAATGACTGTGACCTTTTGCGTACAGAAATACTGTAAAACAATAGTTTATCACAAGTATACCAGATACCAGATATTTTTGAAGCTGATTATGTCAGCATGGCAAAATAATAGCCTGTCTTGATCTCTTTGTTCCTAAACATTTTTTCAACAAGTTTAAAGAAACGTAAAACAGTATATATATATATATATATATATATATATATATATATAATCTGTTTTTATTTAATTAACGTTTCGATCCACCTCTGGGACCTTTATCAAGATAAAATGATGTTTTTTTTTTTTTTAAGGTCCCAGAGGTGGATTGAAACATCGATAAAAAAAAAATAGACTCGGAAGAAAAAATCCCTGTGTGCACAAACATTCACTTTTCTATATTTTGGGATTTCTGGGAGCACCAGAGTATGTAGCTGAACTACAAGGGGCCGATTCACGAATTTCGGGTGAAGTATTCGAATAAAAAAAATTCGAATTTTGAAGTATTTTTTGGGTACTTCGACCATCGAATTGGTTAAATTCAATCGAATTCGATCGAATTCGAACAATTCGAACGATTAGAAGTAAAAATCGTTTGACTATTCGACCATTTGATAGTCGAAGTACTGTCCCTTTAAAAAAAACTTCGACCCCCTACTTCGGCAGCTAAAAGCTACCGAAGTCAATGTTAGCCTATGGGGAAGGTCCCCATAGGCTTGCCTGTGATTTTTTGATCGAAGGATTTTCGTTCGATCGTTGGATTAAAATCCTTCGAATCGTTCGATCGCAGGATTTGCGTAAAATCGTTCGACTTCGATATTCAAAGTCGTACGATTTTAATTCCCAGTCGAATATCGAGGGTTAATTAACCCTCAATATTCGACCCTTCGTGAATCGGCCCCCAAGTGTGTGCAGTAGCCTTGGAATATATATATATATATATATATATATATATTCACAAGGACCCACACTCCAATGCTTTGAAAATAGTCTAATTTCTCTTAATGTGTATATTTTATACATTCAACATTTCAGCCAACTTTAGGGCCATTTTCAAAGCTGTTGCACACATCTTTATTTGGTTTACTTCAATTATATAAATAGATAGATGCTGGTGCACACAGAGAATTTATTTTTCAAAGTTAATCTTTATTTAATCAACGTTTCATTCCTTCCTTGGGACCCTTATCAAGATAAACTTTTTTTTCACAAAGCCTCATAGGAATCAGAGGCAAAAAAGTTAACATGTAAAGAAGAAAGATGAAAATCACCTAAAAAGACAAAAAGATAAGAAGACAATTTTCTAATAGTTTATAATAGGAACATTATACCAAATTACAATTAATACTTAGTAAGTACTGTATATAGATTTATACAAAACATCCATTTATCTAGGTTTTAAAAATGGCACAAAAGAACAATATTCATTCAAACCCCGTGGGGCTACTGTAGCCAAAGACCTAATCCAATAAGTTTCTTTTTGCATAAGAAGTTGATCCCAATCCCTCCTCTTCTTGGCTCGGGCAGCATATCTATTCCCATTTAAAAATGGGTAACCTATGTCCCATTGTTAAAAAATGTTAATCTAATGGTATATCCGATTTACCTATTTCAAATTATTTCTTAATTGAAGATCTATGGTTACCCATCCATTCACATATTGTATTCTGAATTTTTCCTATATAAGCCAAACCACACGGACATGTAATCATGTAAATAATGTGTGGTTGTACATGTAATTTGATGTTTAATGGGAAATGCTTTTGCCCGAATCTGGATGCGGAAAAGTAGTCCCTGTTTATTCCGACATGTGATACAACCCGCACGAGAGCCTGTATCATATCTTGTGGATATAATAAATTAGTTTTCATCAACTTGCTGTACTTTCTCTTTTTCCTTATATTGTCTCACATTCCTAAAAGTTCTTGTTTGTAACCCCTATCTGAAAACCGGTCACACAACTCCAATAATTGCACCTCATATATATGTAATACATACTGTATAAAGGCAACAAGCCATTTCCATGCCATTTATAAAATTGCACCACAGTTTAGACATGATTTATTCTATTAATGGATATTGTATTATTTTACATAGCTATAAATAACAATGAAACAAATTCCAAACTTAAAATAGTCTTTAGTATGCTATGTTATGCATACATTGTACAGTACACATATAGGCGCAAATTCACTAAGCGCCGAACGCTGGCGTATTTTCACTAGTGTTACTTCGCATCCTTACGCCGGGCGAATTTTCACTAGCGACGTAACTACGCAAATTCACTAACTTGCGCAGTGTACTGAACGCTACCTTTTACACTAGACTTCCTTCGCCACCTCAGACCTGGCAAAGCGCAATAGAGTAGATAGGGATTGTTTCCAAAAAAGTCTAAGTCCCAAAAAACGCTGGCGTGTTTTCTACATGATGGGTGATAGGCTGAAAAAAATCGAAAAAATTTTTGGGGCTCCCCTCCTTCCCCCCTACATTTCCTGACTCATGGCAACTTACCTAGACAGTGGGCACATGTGTAGGGCAAAATAACATTTTTATTTGCTGATTTGAAGGTTTTCTTGGCATTTGTAGTGCTGATACGTGTTCCTCCATTGAAATTTGAATTTCGCGCCGTATGCAAATTAGCCTTCGCTAGCGTAACTTCGCTTTATATAGCGAATCAACGATAGCGCAACTTCGCAACCTTACGCTACCCCTGTGGGCAACTTCGGATTTTAGTGAATTTGCGGAGCGCTGGCGAAAATACGCCTGGCGCAACTTCGCATCTTAGTGAATTTGCCCCATAGAATTCTTAAGCTTACTTGTATATATTTTATTACAGTAAAATATAGTTACATTTAGTTAGTGACATCTATTTGCATAAAACATTCCATGTACAATAAAAGTGACAGATATTATTTATATGAAATGGGAAGTATTGCAGTTAAACTGAAGTATTCTAGCTGCACAAGAGATGAAGAGAATGTCAAAACTTCAGTTTATTGTCAAGTACAGTTTCCTCATCACTTCCCAAGATCCTAGCAAAATGTCATCTAAATCCAACATAATTAAAGGTATCCTTGACTGAAAGGCCATAGCATTTTCCCACATAAAGTTATTAAAAGATACATTTTATGGGCTGTTTGCTCAGCATCTGTGAAAAATTGATGGATGGTACTTTACATGTTCTTCAGAGAAACATGATTTACAGTTACCAAGGTGGAACTTTAGAATTGTTCTGACTTCAGTAAGGACAGTGGAGCATAATGTTGTTTAAAAAAAGTCTGTAGAATTCTGAAAAATAAAATGATGGAATTTATTAGGAGTCCATTATTGCCCATTATAATGTGAATTGTCCAATATGTATGAATGTATGTTTGTATACCATCATTTTATTCTTCTTTTATAGGCAGGACTGTGTATTTCTGTACAGATGGGTGGGGCATTACAAATAATGTAAATACATTTATAAAGTTAAAGGGCCTGTTAAAAGAGAGAGCGTAAAGCAGATCCCAATCTAAGAGGGTCAATAAGCCCAAAAGTGCCAATAATGAGCTGATGTGCACAAGGCACATTGTTTAGATGAGTGAAGACTCGAGGGATAAAATTCCAGAGGTAAAATAAATTAAGATAAGAAATTGCAGTGGAGGTTTTACAAAAGGAACATAAGGCTACAAGGTAAAATACAAGCAAAGGGGCTCAGTGAGGTAAGAAGAGGTTAAGGGCTTTGCACGTTACCTAACTAATATTTTGTAATCTTTACTTAAATGGGAGTCATTCTAAAGATTTTGACATGGAGATACAGGCTACCTTTTTATTGGATAGAAAGAGGACCTTGCAGCGGAGTTTTAGCTAATGATGGGAGACTAAGGCAGTGGCAATCTGCAGATCCATTGCAACTTAACATAAGGCTATTCTAGTACACTGTGTAAGTCAAACTCTGAGCATATTATGGTTATAAAGAAAAGAATTATTATGAGAGATGACCCATTTCAAGAGTTAAGATGCTAAAAGCAGACAAGAAATAGGGCAGTAGTTAGAGAGACAAGTAGTGAGAACAAGAAAAGCGGTTGCAGAGATGGTAAAGAACTGCATTGGATTTATTTTTGTTTAAAAGTTTACTATAGTTATGTTCCTTATTCTGGTAGACAAAATTGAGGCATAGTAGTAGAAATCATATATTAGAAGAAGTCAGGTTTCACATAGTATTTTCTCCATATGCAGGGGCCATCAGGGGGCCACAGGGTTTACTGCTGTACCGTTCCCAGGCCGGAAGGGGGGCCCGGCTGTGCTGCACTCTTCGAAATAGCTGAGCCCCCCTTGACAGCACCGAAGCTTTGCCGCCTCTCCTGAAGTCCCGAACAGCCAAACTGCAGAAGTGCTGAAAATCTGAAGTCCCGGAGTGGCTAAAAGACCCAAAGTCATGAAAAGTGCCGAAATTGAAATCCTGTGTGGAAGTGGGGTAAAGACCATAGCCACCAAAGGAGGCAAAGTTCTATTGAACACCAGGTCTGGACTGAGAATTAAAATAGGCCTTGGCATTTTAGGTACACAGAGGCCCAATCAGTCCACACAGAGGCCCAAACATCTCCTACCAGCCCACTAAATACTGACTTTCTATGGGACCTTATAGCAGCCCCTCTGGCATTTGCCAGAACCCACAGATTGCTGGTCCGTAGCTGCTGAACACCAATGTGTGCTTTTTTTGAATCCCCTGGCCACCAATGTATTATTTTAACAATCTATAGGCCCTGGCCACCAATGCTTTTTAAAAAAATATTCTCTGGGGCCCCAATTTTTTTTAACTTGTAAGAGGGGCCCTGGCACCAATGTTTTTTTTTTTTTAACTTATAGCAGGGCCCTGTCACCAATTATTTTTTTTTAATTTGTAGGGGCCCTGCCCACCATTTTTTTTTAAAAAAAAACTTTTATGGAGGCCTGGCACCACAGGTTTTTTTTTAACTTATAAGGGGACCCTGACCATCAATAGCTTTTTATAACTTGTGTGTGTGGGGAGGGGTTACCTTTTTTAGTGCTGATGTCTATGTGGTCTTGAGGGGCGGGGCTTGAGGGCTAAGGTGGGCAGAGCCTAGGAGCCCCCAAACATTTGTTGCATGGGGCCCCATGATTTCTAATGGCAGCCCTGTCCATATGCTCTGCATATTATGTACAAGCATACAAGCATTATGTTTGAGAGTTGTCAGAAACAAAGATTGCAAGCAAGACTGCTTTAGAGTTATGTTGTTATAGGACACTACCATATTACATTGTAGATTACACAACCAAACACTGCTATGTGTGTGGGAATCTGGCTCCTTATCAATTAATAAACCTTCTAGCAAAGAACCATCAGTTAGCACTCTCTTGCTAGATACTGGACCTGCCTGGACCTGAATATAAAAAGTCTAGCATATAGATTTTTGGAACAGATAATTTTGCAAAAGCTGCTTCATCTGTAGGGGGTTGGGTGGGGACTGTGTTCTGTAGGAACGGAAGAGTTAGCCATGAACATACACACCATATTAGTCCACTTAAAATAAGTACATCTGTATGGCATCTGCAAATAGCAATGATTCAAAAACAAAAAAAGGTTTGTTAACATATACTTTTGTTTTTTAAGGTATTGAATTCACCTACATTACATTATCATAATGTAAATTGCAGAGCAGGTTAATTACGAACATATATATGTAAATAATAACATTTTAGAGTTAAAAACACAAGCTTGTTAATTACCTTACTTAATATACTGAGTCTGAGAATAAATGCTCAATTATCTAAATGCAAATGCACTTAATCTTCTACCTAAATGCAGTTCAGTAATTTTGATGTTTTAATCTGTACATAATCATCCAGCCTTGAGTTGCTTAAAAATAGTATTCATCATTTTACTTTATCAAAAGTATGTCTCATATTGATACGCCTGCGTTTGGCGAATCATAGGTCTTACAAAACGAATACAGTATCTGTAAGATACTGAAATTAGGAATTTATTTAAAATATTTTTTTTTAAATATGGTAACCTCTTTATTTTTTATTATTATTACACAATTTTAATTTGCTTTAAATGGTTACCCTTCTTGATCCAATAAAAAAAACACAATAGGGGACAAATGAGTTTTGGTGCATTTTATTTTTCCACAATGAAATATTAGAAGGGTGCTATATATCTAGAAGGTATGTGTAGTTCATCAGGCTCCATGTTGTTGGTGCTTTCTACATTCTAGCTGAAAAAAAGATGAGGCGGTGTATGCTGAAGGGTCATGTTCGCACTGGGGTGAGATTTCAGAAACATGCATTTCTTTGGGGTGACCATTGGGGTGGTAGACCAAGAGGTGCAAGGGATAGCTTTTGACTATAAAGTTTTATGAAAAATTGTAATTAATTTTAAATATCAAGACAAATTCATGATCCTTGTTACTGGAATCAGGTTTTTCTCTCGCGTATTACTGTTATGAAATATTAGAAGGGTGCTATATATAAACAAGGACATAAAGTCTGTGTAGTTCATCGGGCTCCATGTTGTTGGTGCTTTCTACATTCCAGCTGAAAAAAAAATGAGGCTGTGTGTGTTGAAGGGTCATGTTCGCACTGGGGTGAGATTTCAGAAACATGCATTTCTTTGGAGTGACCTTTGGGGTGGTAGACCAAGAGGTGCAAGGGATAGCTAATACATACTATCTATTACTACAAGGCAGTATCATAAAGCAAGTAGCCAACCAACCATTGTTTATGTTTAATTTTTCTGAAATATTCCAGTAATTTGAAGGTGTTTTTCATGCTGGATAAATGTGTCTATCACATATTCCTTACATGTTACATTATTTGTCGTTTTTAGACATTCACCCCTTTATTTTGTATTGTTTATCACAGCATTTTAATTTGATGTAAATGGTGACCCCTTGTTGAACATATTAAAGTCCAATCAGGAAGTCATCTATACTCAATATTGTGTAAGTTGTTGGTTTTCTGCAATGCATACTTAGGTGTTGAATTTTTATCTCATCCAGATGTGCAATGCAATTTTTTTTAAATAACAAATTTGTACCACAAGTAGGAATCCCAGGAAGGAATTCATGTTCTGCTTCAAAGAAAGAATGAGTTTAACAGAGATGTATTAGCACTGAATATAAACCAGAGATATAATGTACACTTATAAGCATGTTTATATGAAAAGCTGAAATGCTAAAATGCTAATATCTGTATAATTACATTTTTAAATGTTAATTAAACAGCTGTATCTAAATTATAATCTAACATTTTACATACCATTGTTCTACTGCACCTTGCTACTAACAAATAATTCTATTTATTTTGTTTTATACTAACAGAACTCAGAATTAATGAGTCCTACAGCTCTCCCCGCTATCATCTGTATCCTTCATTTCACCTTGCTATATAAGAATCCTCATCTTGTTAGAATATAGGAAATGTATATTTACTGTGTAGCAGTATCTTATCAGGAAGCCAATGCAAGAAAATGTCATTAATCACATGAATACAATTTGAATAATGTATTCACTTGTTTTTGCTCTGAAACAACTGTTTTTAATTATATTTCATATACTATACATTATAAAAGGAACACAAAATATAAAATTATATATACAGTGCTGCTTGAAAGGTTGCAGTCCCTTTTACATTTTCTATATAAAATATTGGAAAGAAAGCGACCCTTTTCTTGCATGGTGCATCAACGTGTTTCGGGCCGCATGGAGCCTTCGTCAGGATAGTGACAGGAAGTGAATCACATCATTAAATACCCCCTACCCAATCAGAATACAAATATCATATCAATTATCAAATAATTAATCACAATAAGTATTTCGCATCTCATAAGATCAGGACATCAATTCAACATGGTATATATATATATATATATATACCTATATATATATATATATATATATATATATATATATATATAATGATTTAACTTCACAAGAGGGGGATCGCTCCAAGCTCACACTCCCTGTTTGCTGCCCCAGTCGGGTGCTCAGTCCACAGCGTCCCCACTGCTAGAATTCACTTAGACGTCAGAAAAGAAGGACGGCACTCCGATACGTGGAATATACATTTATTCCTAATTCATACAAGGATCCAACGCCCTACGCGTTTCGGGAATCACTCCCTTAATCATAGGCATCCATCTTGGACCAAACAGACAGGTTATATACAAAACATAAATAGCGACCCCTGCTGGGCTCAATATAGGTAATGCAGTTTAAAAACACATGTACTTTATTATCTATTAAAACCAGTCTACTAAAGGTCAAAACCTCGTTTTCCATATTAAAAACAGACAATCCTTGTAAAAATGTATGTAAGTTTTACTATAACGCCCTGGAGAGTGGATGGCCAGTAATTAATACTTAAAGACTTCTAATCAGCGTGTAAGAAGTAAACCTTTCCAGTAAAAAAAGGTTTCAAAATGTATATATACACACAGCGCCCTCTGTTGGTTATATGAAAGAATAGCAGTGCGCCCTCTGTTGGTTATATGAAAGAATAACAGTGACTGCAATATCACACAGCGCCATCTGTTGTTTATATGAAAGAATAACAGTGACTGCAATATCACACAGCGCCCTCTGTTGGTTATATGAAAGAATAACAGTGACTGCAATATCACACAGCACCCTCTGTTGGTTATATGAAAGAATAACAGTGCGCCCTGTGTTGGTTATATGAAAGAATAACAGTGACTGCAATATCACACAGCGCCATCTGTTGGTTATATGAAAGAATAACAGTGACTGCAATATCACACAGCACCCTCTGTTGGTTATATGAAAGAATAACAGTGCGCCCTCTGTTGGTTATATGAAAGAATAACAGTGACTGCAATATCACACAGCTCCCTCTGTTGGTTATATGAAAGAATAACAGTGACTGCAATATCACACAGCGTCCTCTGTTGGTTATATGAAAGAATAACAGTGACTGCAATATCTCACAGCGCCCTCTGTTGGTTATATGAAAGAATAACAGTGACTGCAATATCACACAGCGCCATATGTTTGTTATACAAAAGATTAACAGTGACGGCAATATCACAAAGCGCCATCTGTTGGTTATACAAAAGATTAACAGTGATGGCAATATCACACAGCACCCTCTGCACATGGTAGTGGGACAGTGGGACAATGCACACAGTAATCCTTTTGGCAATTCTCTGTCACCATCAACTTTGCAAAGAAGTCCGGTTGATTGCTGGGTCACTTTGGCGGAATGTGCACTGCTGGGAGACAGGGCTGTAGTTGTGTCTAGGCTTATACTAGAGTCAATAAGTTTTCACAGTTTTCGTAGGTAAAATTAGGTACCTCGGCTTATACTCGGGTCGGCTTATACTCGAGTATATACGGTATTTGTTTTTCCCAAAGGAAAGAGAACTCTGTAAAGGTGACTCTGTGGAGTACTACTGTTATGTTTGGCTGGGAATCCCAGTAGGGGACTGGTAGTAGAGAGGGAAAATACCCTGTGTATAAGTTAGTTAGAGTGTGGCAAGGATTTTGTTTTGTTTTATTTTGTTTTCTGCTGGTTTGCTCACAGAGTCTGTTTATGGGAACGATAAATGGACTTTACCCTGTTAAAGAACAGTCTGATCCTGCTCACAGTATACACTGTATACATACACGTGTGTGTGGTTGTAAATGGTATAAACCACTAAAATCCAACTTTTAATAAATAAGCCTCTAAGTGTATAAATCACATTTATGTTAGCCTACCAAAATGAATAAACTGATATTTAACATCATTCTCCCTCATTTGCAGTTAACTGCCCAGGTGGCCAATTTAGTCAAATCACTCTGCAGCTTCCTGCATGGAGCTTATAGCAAAGAGAAGGAAGCAAAGATAAAGTTACAGGTACAATTTTTTTTGCCTTCCTCTGGATCAACTGGCAGTTAGGCAGGTTAAAAACAGTTAAAAGATTGAACTTAATGGATGTGTGTCTTTTTTTAACCTAACTTACTATGTTACAGTACTTTCAAAGGGCCAAGGACAGATCCTTTTAGGAGACAGATATAGTTATCAAAAAATCGCCTGCAGACCCACAGAACCTACCACAGTGAGATCATGCGAGAGAAAGTCCCATCTGGAGAGTTGCGTTACAATGGCATGATTTAAAAAAAAAAAAAAAAGAAAAAAACACTAATGAATATATGTGCATTTTTACATTTAGGGGCAGATGCATCAAGGGTCGAATATCGAGACAGTACTTCTACTATCGAATGGTCGAATAGTGGAATGATTTTTAGTTTGAATCCTTGGATTCAAAGTTGAAGTCGTAGTCGAAGGTCGAAGTAGCCCATTCGATGGTCGTAGTAGCCCGAAAACCACTTTGAAAGTCGAAGTTTTTTTACTTCGAATCCTTCACTCGAAGTTAATGAATTGGCCCCTTAAAGTTTAAAAAAGTCAAAAATGTATTTTTCTTTCAGCCCATTATTTAAATTTATTAATAGTGTAAAAAAAATGCAGCAAATTTACTGAAATTTTGATATCATATGGTTAGAAATATGTTCTGTGCATGTTGTGGTTTGTTTTGAATATCAATTCATTTATCACAGCCAAAAACATTTGATTGTCTCCACTGATAGAAACATATGTAGATATGTCATAATACTGTCTATTTTACATAAAATAATTTCTTCTGATCATCAATTTCTTTTGAAGTCAGTGTCTATCAAATAGGAAACTTGCAAACAATTGAGGTGTATCAGTGCAGAAAAAAAATCTTTGTGCCGGGAAGCTTTGATAGATGGGATAAGGGTTCATTCAATCTCTCTTTCGCAGTGAAAAGAGAAGGTTATTCATATTTTGTATCAAATGTCTTCTGACATTTACTCTGAAGCATATTTCCTAACCTTTACATAGGCTTTGATTGGGTGATCACAGTTTCTGCATCAAGAGAATAGCTCATCTGCAACCAAAATTAAATTCTATCATACAGAGTTGTTTGGTTCCACATTGTGATAAAGTAATCAAAAACCTGATGCATTTTTAATAGAAATCAGGAAGAGTGAAATGCAAAGAAAAAAACACAAACTTGAAATCTAAGATGCATTCTGATATTTATTGCTGCATCCTCTTTTGTTGTAAAGAAATAAACATAAACATATATTATGGCCTTTTCTGCTGGACATTAATATATTTTCATTATCATTTTAAACCACTGTCCTTTTACAGATATGACCCTGACTGTTGTCTAAATTTTTGTTTTCAACAGCCTATCAACTGTAAATAGTCTATTAATGCAATGCACACTGTACTAATAGGCATATTAAAAAAAATCAATTAATTTTAAAATCACATTCATTAATTTTAAATCAAAAATGTTGTTCTTCATTTTGGTTTTCTAGGGTTTTTGCTGTTGGGAGTCATTGTTCATTTCTTTGGTGGGTTAAAAATACAAAGGTTATTATTTATAAAGGTTGTTTATTAAAGTTGGTTGGACTTTTAAAGAAGAAAAAAAACATTTATCATAGAATTTTTTTTTTTTTGAGATGTATTCAACTCCGATGGTGTTTAAAGACTAAAAAAGAGTGTTCTCTAGCGTTACTTTGGTAATCAAAGCGAAGATGTGCTAGCGGTCAATTATGCCTAGCACAACTTTGTTAGAGGTCTTCAATCAGGCTAATTTGGATACGGTGGGAAATTATAACTTTTAATGGATGTATATGTTGCAGCAAATACATTACATTACACAAGTCCAGGGAACTTTAATAAAAAAAAATATAGTTGTTATAATGCCCTACATATGAGCCCACTGTATAGTTTATATGCCATATGTTAGGAAATGTAGGGGGGAACCTGTCTTGCCACAAACTTCCCTTGGCAGACTTATCATGTGCAGGAATAGAAATAAAACTCACACACACTGATCAATATTAAATAAGAATAATATATTGTAAGAAAATGAATACATCACCGATTGAATACAACACAATGTCTATCCATCCCTTAGTAGACTTTTGAGAGGAACATCTGCTGTGGGACCCCAGGCCAAGTACAGCGAACTCCTAAAGCCAAATCAATCGGGCAAGGTTCTACACAAAACGTCTGCTTGTAGATGAAGTCCCGAAGCCCCGTCCGCTGAGTTCTATTTTTATACAAGTGTAATACTAAAATAATCAATCATAACAGAATTTGGTCATTATCCTAATTGTGGACATATACCAAAATAATGGCCATAAGCCCAGAACTGTGACCATGAGAATGACCATGTGAATGAAAATAATTACTGTATATGTAAGATTATAACCATGTGAATAAGACACAAGCGTCCTTCCTAATAAACATGTTTATATGTGTATGAGTTAATTACCTCAACTCCTACTGTTCCCTGTTCTCCAACTAATGTTAATACATCTGTATTAAGTACCTCAACTCTGGTTGTTCCCTGGTCTCCAACTAATGTTAGTACATCCATTTTGTAACTACGGAGCCATATGGATACACTTGATCACACTCTCATTCATACATGGCCTTACATGTCACATTTGTATCACAGAACCTGGTTACCCCCCAAAAAAATGTAAGAATAGGGATGGGTGAATTTTTTCGCCTTGTTTCGCTGGAAAAATTACGCCCATAGACTTGTATGGCGGCGTGCGTCAACAAAAAAAAAAAAGATACGCGTCAAAACAATTTCGCCGCGCGACTACATTTTTTTGATGCCCATAGACTTTAATGGGTGTCTGCGACATTTCGCCGGCGGCAAATTTTTGGCGAATCGAAAGGGGTCAAATTAGCCCATCCCTATTTAAGAACTTTTGCAGTCTATCACTCTGAAAAAAGGAAAAGATGTCCGCGTTTTTTGGGACTTATAAACTTTTTCACTGAAAATTTACAATGTCCTATGCATTCCATTGCACTTCATCTGGTCTGTGCTGGCCAAGGCAAGTCTGGCAAAAGAGGTAACGTTCAGTAAAATCTGCATCTTAGTGAATTTGCGGAGTAACGTCCATTAGTCACTTCGCCCTTTAGGAAATCTGCCCCTCAGTCTCCACTTGTTGGAGAGAGAATGCATACTTCAGACCCCACTCTTTGTCCTCTCACACATGTGAGGACTAAAACCCATGTATTGAGCTTTGCTCTGCCTTGTATAGCATTTTGAAGTAAATATATCTAGTCACAAACATAGATTTCCATTTTAAACAAAATCAAAGATTGGTTCACATGTATATAAAATCCTTTCCATTGCTACTATGAAGAAGGGCAATGGCTCATTGACAATAGAGTTCTGCAGGTATTATTATGCAAGAAGTACCGTATATACTCAACTATAAGCCAACCCGAGGTACCTAATTTTACCTACGAAAACTGTGAAAACGTATTGACTCGAGTATAAGCCTAGACACAACTACAGCCCTGTCTCCCAGCAGCGCACATTCCGCCAAAGTGGCCCTCCCATTGATCAACCAGACTTCTTTGCAAAGTTGATGGTGACAGAGAATTGCCAAATGGATTACTGTGTGCATTGTCCCACTGTCCCACTACCATGTGCAGAGGGTGCTGTGTGATATTGCCATCACTGTTAATCTTTTGTATAACCAACAGAGGGCGCTGTGTGATATTGCATCACTGTTATTCTTTCATATAACCAACAGAGGGTGCTGTGAGATATTGCAGTCACTGTTAATCTTTCATATAACCAACAGAGTGTGCTGTGAGATATTGCAGTCACTGTCATTCTTTCATATAACCAACAGAGGGCGCACTGTTACTCTTTCATATAACCAACAGAGGGTGTTGTGTGATATAACAGTCACTGTTATTCTTTCATATAACCTACAGAGGGTGCTGTGTGATATTGCAGTCACTGTTGTTCTTTCATATATCCAACAGATGGCGCTGTGTGATATTGCAGTCACTGTTATTCTTTCATATAACCAACAGAGGGCACTGTGTGATATTGCAGTCTCTCCCCAAGCCAACTGTTGGTATAGGAATGATTAAAAGTGACTGCAATCTCAGCTACTGCCCACTGACTCGAGTATAAGCCAAGGTAAACCTTTTCAGCACATTTTGGATGCTAAAAAACACGGCTTATAATCGAGTATATACGGTAACTAAGAAAGTGACATGCATTTTATATACTATAACCTAAAAATTCCTATTGTTCTAATACACATGGAATATGATGTACTGCATCATAACAATTAATATTATTCATTTGCCTGTGGCTTTTTGTAACTTGTGGTGGGAGGGGATCTCCAAAAGTCTATATCAATATAAAAAGAAACATATAAATCCTGTTTCATGTCTCAGTAATTGTTAATCACAGCCATTTTGTGGGAATATAAGTGAATTCTAAATTACAGCTTTGCTAACATTCATAGAAAAATTAGATTTGAATGATGTAAAAAGGTTGTGTTTGATTTAAAAGCATGTATACATGACAGAAGCAAAGTGTGTTTATTAAATGTTACCTTTTTTGTTAAAATGCCCTTTTTATTATTATTATTATTGTTTTTTTTTTGTTAGACACAGATATTGCCATCTGACTGCCATAGTTGCTCAGGCAGGAGAATGGGACTGGAAGAGTTACTGAAGTATAAATTCAGCTTTAGGCTTTCTTATGGCTGAATTATTCTTTCTAGATGAACAGGTGGATCTCAGCACTAGGACAAAGACAGATGCAAAATTCTTACGAAAAGCCCCAACATTTATAAAATAATCAGAATTCAAATGACTGTGTTTTATCATGCAGAAACTTCATCTGCACAGATTGTTTGTATGTGCTCATAATACAAATGACGAGTTAGAGACCATGCTACAAAAATATTTGCATTTTGCCTGCAGTTGCATTTACATACTGTACATGCTTTTATCTGAAAAGTTTTATGTAAAAAAGTTCCTTGCAATATGCTGTTGTAGATTGTGTGTTGGCACTAAAGGATGGTGGCAAAATAAATACAGTAAGTAATCCATTCATATAAACATTAAATATAGTCAAAATTATATTGTAAATGCCCTCTCATTCTCGTGGAATTTCTTTGATGACACCATACTATTGTAATCCACTAATTTGTTCCTCACTGAACTTCAAATTAAAAGAGTTAAACAAAAAATATATATATCTAACTTGTAAATAAAATATGACATTCTAGTACATATTAAAACAGTGTTCTGCTACTAGAGTCCTGGACACTCTATAAAGGAAGCAAATGTTGCACATGATGATGTCACTCTTTAAAGGTATTTTAATACACTTTTGTATTATGGCGCTGAGCACCATTGTGTATTTCCAGACAGAATGAATCATGGTCTAGTCTGCATTGTGATGTCTGAAACTGTGGTGCTTATGTCATCTTGAATTCTAGGTTACCATAATGGGTTGGGTCAATTGTCACAGCACATAAAAGTCAAAAAGGTCCCACCATGACAATGCTGTCTAAACATGGCATGCCAGAAGTGATGTATTCCTCATCCTGACAATGTAATGCTACATCTAGCTAACTTTAGGCTTTCCCCTTGCAACTCCCCACACCCTCAACGGGTCAGCCTTCTAAATGTTTGTACAAAGACTTACCTATATTTCCCAAGTTCAAGTGTGTCTTGATATCAAAGACTGTATAACATTCTGAACAACTCCCTGTACATAAGAAGATTGATGTTGAACACTGGCCAGTTCATTACTTCATGACTACCTGTTTCTAAGATGAATGTTTCAATTCCATTTGATAAACCCTTTCACTGCCAGCTAATTTAGCACTTCTGGTACTTGTATTTCCAGACAATTTTAGAACATTTTTCAATTTCAAGGTCATTACCTGGGGGTGACTTTTAGTTTACCCATGAAAACTATATATTGTTTTTTTCAGGACAGTCTAAGCTTTCATTCTATGGGACAAATTCACTAAGATTCGTAGTTGTGGCAGGTGTAACTTCGCCGAACTCCGCCGCACTTTGCCACACTTCGCCAGGCATAGTTTCGCCAGCGCTCCGCAAATTCCCTAAAATCCGAAGTTGCGCACAGGGGTAGCGTAAGGTTGTGAAGTTGCACTAGCGTTGATTCGCTAAGCGAAGCGAAGTTACAATAGCGATGGTTAATTTGCATACGGCGCCAAATTCAAATTTCAATGGAGGAATATGTACAATCACTACAAATGCCTGGGAAACCTTCAAAACATCAAATACATTTTTTTTTTTTGCCCTACTCATGTGCCCACTGTATAGTTAAGTTGCCATGAGTTAGGAAATGTAGGGGGGAAGGAGGGGAGCCCCAAAAAATTTTTTGATCTTTTTCAGCCTATCACCCATAATATAGAAAATGTTTTTATAAAGATTTCTGAAATTAATGACAAATTATCTCAAAACTTCCAGTTTACATTATCTTATATTCTACAAGTCATTAGGTACCAAGATAAATCACCCTAAATATGAATGTCTGGGGTCCACAAAAAATGTTTACAAAATCAACAAGTTTACTGCATTTTATGAGGGGTAAAACTTTAAAAAAGTAAGTTCATCCCAGAAATCCATATATTTTTGGAAAGTACACCCATATACAAAATGGGCAAGTATGTCTTAAACTGTAAAGCAAACTGTAACGGCAAAAACAATAGCCAAAATGGAAATAAAAAGTAGACGCAGATACTGCAAAAAAAAAAATGTGTGTTTGTGTGTGCAACTAGAAATATAAACTTAGGGGAAAGATGAGCAAATAAATACAAGAGTGTGTGTAGAGGGTGCAATGTGTGTGTATAGTAGTGAAAATGTCAATCCTGGGAGCAGGCAAGGCTGATAAAATAGCAGTCAGTTCCAGAAGCACATGCTTGTGTAGGGTCATCTAGTGTGCAATTTGATCACTCAGAGTGGGGGGAGAGAGAAGCCTCTGTTTGTTGCCTAGGGACAGTGCTGGGCCAAGTCATCCCAGATGCCCTACGTTGCCTCTCCATGCATGAAAACGCACGTATACTGGGGATGTGCATGTGTATGCATGGAAGAGCGCATCCACAGTCCATACCTGCCATAGCTGGGGGACACAAAGTTTGAATCGAGGGGAAGGCAGCAGAATAATACGTGCCAATCCCCCCTCTACCTTTCTTATTTGTTATCAGCCCAAAGGCTCTTTATAAGTAGTAGTAGTAGTATAAGTAGTTGTTGAGATTTTTGAGATTGAGAAGCAAAATTGGGAATCACTCCCCATTTGAATGGCGATCACCAACTATATGAATGAACTAATATGTTAGATGATTGTTGCCCAGAAACACTGACTGCTACATGTATGTTTCTGACATACATCACATGACTCACAAGTGCCCTAATTGAATCAGGGCCAACACTGGACATTTGGCTCAGCATGTGTGAATGGCCACTGGTTGGCTTTAGCTCCCTTAAATTACACTGACAAATAGGCCTGGGCTCGATCAGCATCACACACAAACATCATCTTCTTGCCTCCCAGGCACTAAACAATGTGCTCCAGAAAGCAATTTACATTTGCATGGACTTATTATTTATCTCTGTTTTCATTTGTGCTCTCAATATCTACCTGGTTAACATTATTTTCCAGATACATTAGACAGCTTTCTTGTCTTAACAAAATAATGGCCCACTTGTCCATTGTATCTTGTACACCTGTTAAGGACAGATCTTTGGCAATTGTATTTGCAGAGAAAGAGTTGCTGAACATAAACACTGTGCTCTACTAATTTTAGGAGTAGACTGAAAGACAGCAAAAACACTAAGGGAAATTAAACTAAAAAGCCAAAGAAACCAGATGGCACACAAGCATAATATGAAAGATAAAAAAAAGTTGTTTTCAACTGTTGACAGTTTTTCTTTTAATTTTTTAATTTCCTTTGGAATTAAATTCTTTTCAGCAACATAAACTGCTTTTTTATTCATTTAAAAAGATAATGAGGTTATGTAAAAAAGAGGCACTCCGTTTGCCCAAGAGCAGCAATCCACAGCAACCAATAAGCAGGTAGAATTTACTGGTCACCTGTTTAAAATCAAACTTTGTATTGGTTGCTATGGACTACTGCATGCTATGCATACTATGGAGTATTGTTTCTTTACTTCTTCACTTTCTTCACTTACCTTTCTCTGGTGGGGTTCCTCAAGGCTCTGAACTAGTCCCCTTATTATTTTCTCTGTATACTTTATCTTCATCTATCTAATCAATTCAAATGGTTCCTAATGCCACTTCTATGCTGTGATGATACTGAAATGTATCTCTCTTCTTCCAATCCCAATCCAGGTACTCTTAACATAGGTTTTTTCTGGGCTTTCAGCCATTACTAATTGGATGTCTTGACGCCTGAATACAACAAAATATTCCCATGTACATGGTAAAACCAGCGTCAAACCTCAAAAAAATATTTTGAGGGGGTTAAAACATCTTCAAATGGTTAAGAGGACATCTGCCATTGACTTTTACATGAATACGGCAGGATTGCATATTTTCGGATTCAGTCTGGGAAAAGCTTCAGGGCACAATAAATTGTTGAAAAATTGCATCTTTTTTATCACAACTTTTTCTGGTTTCCGGCATCAAAACAGATTTTGTGAAAAAATCTCACCTTAATAAATAAAACCCTTAAAGTATTAATTTCTGTTAAAAAAAAAACATTCCAAATTTTCTAGCACTTTTAAAAAAATTTAGAAAATGCAAACACATAGTTGCATAGTAGCTGAAATATAAATAAAATGCAATCTATTTTAACTCTTTACCCTAACTAAAATGTAGGTGGTCCAGAAGACGGAAAAGTAGTCATTGTTTCTATTATACCTCAGAAAGGGAACAAATCTTTCTTGAATCCAAAAAAGGCAATTGGATCATTGTCTGCATTCAATTGATTTTTATATTAAAATGATAACCTTAAAGTTAAAATGCTATTTCTTTAAAAAAAAAATGATTACCTTATTCCTAGTATTTAATTTTTCTTGGAAACTGATCCTTTTACTCTACTTATTTTCTCAATAACATTTTTAAGATACGTTGAATCATTTTATTATGTTTGAGAAAAAAACACTTTCTACTGTCTCATTTCTCTGTAAAAGTTATTTTTACATTATTTCTTGCTGGCTGCTGTGCCATATTTTGGAATGATGAGCTATGGAAAGGAACTAATCTGGTTGTCTTTGGCAAAATGTTTTAAAATACCTTCCTTAACATACTAATTTCAGATTAGTATCATGCACAATCCCTGTGCTAATTTAAGAAAACATGTAAGCTGTGGTATAATGTAATTGGAACAGAATTTTCTTGATCACTGTTATATGCTTGTTTATATAATAATTTAAATGACATATACATATTGTCAAATGTAGAGTGTATGTGATTTTCAAGATGTTAGCATCATTTGGGGGTGATTTATTAAGGTTCAAATTAGAAATTTTGCCACGATTCAAATTTTTTTGCACATAACACAAATTTGAATTATACTTTCAAAAACTCGATTGTCTGATATTAGGCAAGAAACCTTGAAAACTGGAATATAAAAAAATCAGCATCTAAAAGTTTGCGAGGTATATTTCAGAAGTCAATGGGAGTTGTCCTAGGTAAAATTCAAGCCATTTTTTTCATTTGAGTTTTTAAATTTGTAAATTCACAGATTTGAGTTTTTAAGCCTATAAACTCACAAAAGTTCAGTTTTTTTAACAATTATATTAGATCGAGTTTTTTACATTCTGATTTTTTCATAAATAAGCAGTCAAGTTTTTTTTAAATTGTGAGTTTACTAGAAGTAGAAAAACCTTATAAATTAAATTTTTGAAAAATAAGCCAATTGATATATCAGTGGTTCTTTTCAACTAAACAGCTTTTATAAAAAAAACTACATATTTATATTTATTGTTGTTTATATTTCTAAGCACTCTGTGCTCAAAATATAGGAGATATTGCTAATTTTAGACAAAGAAGTGAACTTCATTTATTATATATTTTTTGCAGAATTCATGTGTATTTTTTAAAATATATGATACCAAGATTCAACTGTGATATATTCCATTCCAAAAAGCCCTTTAAAGCTGAGACACACAAAGATCATAATGAACACCTTCCTATTTATTTTGCTTATCTGTATCATGGAGAGAACTTCCACTGTACATTATGCTTAGACACAAAGGCAAGCAGATGGACAGTAACTAAATGAATCATATGTATGGAAATGTATCACTCCGAGGTTTGAGGTATTTGTTTTTCTCCTTTCAAGCAGGTGAATTTGTGCCGATACCAGCTGCCTGCTTGGTTTCTTATCCACGTGACTTTCAGTATACAGAACCTAAAATGTTCTATAATTGCAGAACAGTATTTGTGGTATATGCATTTATATGTGAATGCAAACTATTGTCTGTTTATAGAACAAAGAGAGCAGTGGGCACAAACATTCTAGAGCATGTAAATAATATATTAAAAAATGGACATATCATTGTTTCCCAAGACATTTTAAGGAATCACGTTTAGCAGACCAAAGGAAACTAAGTTATGTGGTACAGGAACACATTAAACACACATACAGTATAAAGGGCGAGATTGACTGAACAAATTAATACAGAGGGAAACCCACTGGATATACAAAATGAACACGCAGGGGCTCATTTATTAACGCAGCGCATAAGTGGACGCAAAAGATTGTCTGCGACATCACGAGTGTGATCGCTAATATATTTGCGTGATATTGCGCATAACACAGCGCTTTTGCGATGGTTTTGTTTATGCGCATTGCGCAAAAGATTGGGCATTTATGTCGCAAACGATGCCGTGGTTGTTAGGGGCGTGGCTGTGGGCGTGGCTACAATGCGCTTGCACTGCGGCCGTCGCAGATTTGCGTCTGTATATGTGCAAAACTGCACCCGGTCAACAGCACCACAATTTTTACGACTGCCTCTTTGTGGCGTAATAGTAACGCTCTTCAAAATGCGCATTCCTGCCCAGCTGCTCTAGCAGAGCCACACTGCTAAACTGGGTTCTGGCAAATACAATGGGGCTGCTGTTGGTGGGGATGTTTGTTAACTCAAAGTTTACTCAAAGATGAACAACCCCTGTAAAGTGCATATTAACCACGCCTTCCACCCAACATGTTTATATTGACCAAGGTTCCTTTAAGGGTATCAGGTAGGCTAAACACCTTTGCAACCAAACAAATATTAGCACAGAAACAAATGCAGATGCGTCTAAGTGAACGCAATATGCGCAATATGTGACGCAACTAATTAAAGCAGCCCATTCATACATGAGCACAACTAATCCTTACCTTTGCGGTATCTTCCTGTGCGCACAATTTATTATAAGCACTGCGACAGCTGATACGCAGTTTCACACAGTTTCTCAAGTCGCACCTACATTAGCGCACAAAATCGCACTGTTAAGGTATCGTGCGCTACATTATTAAATACTCGCATGCGCTGGGCAAATGTCAGGCCACTGCGCTCTTTTTAGCACTGCGCTGCGTTAATAAATGAGCCCCATTAAGTCCAGGAGGCTCAACATTGACCTCGATTTAGCTGCTTTTTAGTGATGGGCGAATAAATTTGTAAATCTCCTGCAAAAATTTGCCTGCGTCAAAACATTTTGAACTTTCAACACTATTCGGACCACATTGACTTTAACGAGAGACTCAAAATTGACGCGATCGACTTTTTGGATGCACGTCCAAAATTGGACGCGGGCGGTAATTTTGATTTTCACAAGTTTTTTGCAGTTTCGCACATTTTGCAAGGAAATTTGCAAATTTTTCAGCGAAACGGGAGAAATTCAACCATCACTACTGCTTTTAATTGAAATATTCTTAATACCTACATTTGTCCCAAACAGACACTACTATAATTTGACATTGTATTTTAGAATTGTTTTTGATATGAATTTTTATATAAACAATATATAAGTGTGATTATGCAACAAACTGATTTAAAATAAGATAGGTTAGAAGCAGTAATGTCAATTTGGTTTGTATCCCTATTGTTTTTAGAAATGTGATTATAATTTTAATGTTTACACAAACTAATTTTTTCCTGTGTTACAACTACTTTGTACTAACTAGTCAGTGTCTAAATGTTGTTAAATGTATCCATTACATAGCTCCAATACAAAGAGGAGTGTAATTTGCATAAAACTACACGGGTCCCACGGAGGATCATGGGAGTTGTAGTATAATGACCAAGTAGAGAATGGTAGGCAGAGACTTATGCTGCAAAAAGATTTTTTATTTGGGAACTAACGAGGTAGCCACACCCTGCCCGAAGAAGCAGAGGACAGTGTGGCACCAATTGCTACTCCCTGAACACCACCAAACAGCAGATCCTTCTGGGAAATCCAGACATTTACCTTGGAATGTGATGAGCCTTTGATGCTGAACTGTTTGTGAGTAGGCAATTGGCGTTCTGTGATTGTTTTTAAAATACTCATTAAACGGAATTATACTATTATTTTATCTTTTATCTTCATGTTCAGATGCAAGCTGAACATTACGGAGGATATTTATCAAGGTCCAAATTTATCTCAATATCGGCTGCTACAAACTCCGATCTAAGCTGCTCCGGTTTTTAACGCTTATTTATTATTACATTTTCCCGAAAATTACCTTTGTGGGAAATGCTCAGATTTTCACAATGTTTTCATGAATTTTCCCCAAAAACTCAGGAGTTTTCACCCGGAACCTCTGATTTTTCATGAATTTTTCATAAAATTGCCTGAACCCCCCCGACATAACCAAAAATCAATGGGACTTTTCCCATTGAATTTTATGCAACTTCAACAGGTTAGAGATGCCGTGTTTTTATACTTATAAATTCCGAAAAATTTGTGATTTTTTTAAAAAGCCTATTATAACAAAAAATCAAAAAAAAATTGGATTTTGGGGATTTTTGGGTATTCAGAGCTTAGTAAATAACCCCCTTACTGTTTTTAAGTACTTGCCCAAAAGGGGAGCCTGATTCATGTGTGCACCTTGGGTGGATCTAATTAACCTTTTTTTCTGAACACCTTTTAACCCTATTGTGGCTGAATTGCCCTACTCAGACAACACAAAACAGTATTGCCCTATGTATGCTTCCTTCTCTTTTAGATGGTTTCTTATCCAGTTGGCTACATCTAAAGCTGTTTTAAGAATAGTGTTATATGTTAAATGTTTGACCTTAAATTATATATAGCTTTTTAAATGTTCAAGCCTGTCCTGATACTAGCCTATAGTTATGTATATGCTCTTCTACAAAAAACACTTTGATTTTGACTCCTTCTTGATGGTAGATTAATGTCCCTGTGTTTACAGTGAATGCAATGCAAAGTTTGGTGGAAACAAACTCATTGATTGTGAATAAACATGAAATTTTTGCCTTTTTCATAAAAAAATATTTGCAGACTAAGACTACCAGACTAAGTGGTATTTCCATAATGTTGAGCACTGTGTTCATAAAATACATTTAACAATAAAAAATACATTTCACATCATCCTGGATTTATGCTGGGAGATCAGATCAATTTTAATTTCCAGAATCTTCTTTATCAAAGTAGAAATATAAAGTTAGTTTTTAATAAAGATTAAAGATAAATTTCCATTTTCACAACTGAAACTGGTAACAGATGCAGAGAGAAGGTATATTATATTGTATGTCAAATAAATAATACATTATTTACGAATGTAAACTTATTCCAAAAGCACTTCATAGAGAAAGTCATTATATCAGCCAAACAAATACAACAAGATTTTCTAATATAAGGGAAATGCTAATATTGCTATACATCCTCAACTAGGTGGCTTCCCGAACCAGAAAAAATGATATGCTCAATACTACACAAAGAAGATGTTCATGATGTTTGGTGGTATATTCACCCAGGTGAACAGGACTTTACTTTCTACAATACAATGTATTCACAAATTGATTTTTACCTCACTATAAATTACATTTCCAAATGTGTGAAAATCTACCATTGAAATAAATCTCGGATTTATTATTGAAATTATTGAATATTTTCTACCTTATAAATGGCTCAGTTAATAGCTTTATCTTATGGTGTGCTCATAAGGTTTTTAACAGAGGTAGGGCCATTCAACTGCATTCTATACTAAAGAAAATAAAATATTCAAAAACAGGATATACTCACAGAACTTAAACTTTATCTTCAGAATAAAACCAAACTTAAAGAGCAAACAAGCAGATGAATATCTATTCTCAAACAAAGACTTAGGTAAAAAGAGAAAGTGTCACATTGCCCCGAAATGTGGCCCTAAATACGACTGTGACCACAAAATTCATACAGACAAAAACAGGATGACCTCTGCACTCAACTTATTATAAATAAAGTATATTAAGGACATTGAGACAAGGATTGTTTGTCAATATATAAAAATATATTTAAAATGGCCAACAACATCAAAGTCATCACTGGTCTGCCCAATGTTACACACAACTTTAATCTCATTCATTAGAAATTCTACTTTTTGATAACACATTTTATACAGAGATCATCTTTAAGACAACCCTACAATTGCCCGGCAAAACTACCAGCTGCATTAATCAGGTGGAAACATTGAGGAAGGTTCTACTCAAATAGTACATCTTCCTTATTCATAATTTAAGTTTTAACAGTTGCATTAACAGTGTGCTGCCCCCCCCGACAAAAATATCTCCAGAGAGGCCCAAAACATGTAACTGTCCCCAGCTGCAACCCCTCCCCCACCACATGTTTGCGTGGGAGTTTGACAATTTTTAGTAGAAGATTGGCTGGGAGGTGGAATTTTAATGCTATAGAGAAAGCTGACTCCATGATCTGGGCTCCCTGTTCCCCTCGACCACTGAGTCTCTTTATGCTATACTACCTTCTACCACTGCTAATTACCCTCACACATACTAAAGAGGATTTAGTCAACCAGCTAACATATATCACATGTGGTGGACATGTTTCTCTGTGCAACAATCATGAATTATAGTTTTCCATCTTATCTCCACAATTCCTAAAATACAAATCAGTCCATCTCCAGAATTTGCTGTATTGAATATTGGCATGGACACCATACCTAGATCCATTAAGATGGTGGTTTAATAAGGTTTAATAAGGACTGGAACCTCTGTCTAGCATTTGCCCAAAACATGAATCACAGCAATAATTCCCTTATACTCTAGCTTTATACAATCTTTATTCTTGCTTGAGTATGTAGTTACACATATCTTATTCACTACCAACAACAGCCATTTTAGTATATTTAAATGCAAGACCTTTAGCGATAATATACGAGTTTCTTTATTTTTTCCGCCTTTCATTTTTTAATATTAGGTGAAATAAAAAACTGTAATATATTTGATTTTTTTTAGCATTAAACCATGGAGCTAATTCACAAAGGCTTCACATTTATGAACTAGGTAGCTATGGACTTGTGACTTTTTTTTTCGCACTTGGATTTGATAGATTTTCTATTTTGATTGATTAACCAATTCACTCTTTCAACAGTGTTGTGTAAATTTGACCTTTTGTTATTACATTTTGATTGGCTGACTGTTCTTTTATACAATTTTATGAAACTATAAAGTAGAAATTTGAAGAAAACTGAACTTCAGGTACATGACAGAATACCGAAAAGGTCAGTCCAGTACAATAAATTACTACAATTTTCAAAACTGCAGTATAATTTTGTCACAAATTCTTTCGTGCTTCAAATTTCAAGACATGTCTAGAATTTCGAAGAGCAGAATTCAGATGAAAACGAACTGTTGAAACTTTGTATATACCTTTACAGATATGTTCCATTTTCATAATTATATTTTAAAATAACTAATGGTCCAATAACTATAATGATTTTTGTTTCGCAACCATAATTTATTCCCATACAGATCCTACATACAGCCCCTTCCGGTTTTAGGTGGAGGACCTCTATAAATATTTTCAAATTTACCTCAAAAATTTTATATCATTTTTCATTATTATTATTACTAGGTTTTTACATTTTAATCCTTTCAAATCAATACACAATTTTTTCTGTGTAAAAAGACAAATCTTTTTTTACATATGAATAGTGATGGGCGAATTTGCGTAGTTTCGCTTCGCAGAAAAATTCGCGAATTTCGCGCGAAATTCGCAAAACGGCGAAAAATTTGCGAAACGGCGCCGGCCCGTTTTTTCGACGCCGGCGCCCGTTTTTGACGCCGGCGTCCATTTTTTCGGAAAAATTTTTTTTGATGTCGGCGAATTTTTGACGCAAATTTTCGTGGGAGTTTCGCGAATTTATTCGCTGGCGGCGAATCGCGCAAATTCGCCGCGAATTCGTGCCTGGTGAATAAATTCGCCCATCACTACATATGAAGAGTAATATCACTGGGTATGTTTTATGTATATTCATTATCAAGTATGGAAGAATTAAGTGCTTAGCCTCCATTTTTACAAGCAAGATCTGTGTGTTCACCGGTGGTGCAAATAGACATAATTAAATCAGTTGAACTCCTCTGAAAAATATACATTTTTTATTTTGCTCATTTATGTCCAGCATATTATTATATTGGAAAACATATTTCTTATCATGTAAGTATGGCTGAAACATTTCTAAAAGAGATATCTTGTTCTACAAATGTTTTGCTGAATTCATGTAATACTAAATATGGTGGTCTCCTGAAAATTGGGTAATTTGTAAATATTTTAATGGTTTACAGTTTTACTATGAAAGTAATTTATGCTGCATATTAATATATATATATATATATATATATATATATATATATATATATATATATATATATATCTTTTCAAACAACTACTGCTGCAAAAATGTAATCACATTCTTCTACTTTTTTATTTGACTCCCAAGTCTTGATTAGTATTTTATATGTGTTGTAGCACTGCAATATCTGAGGCAATCTTTCCTTTCTCCAGGGCCTTCCTGTCTGACTGGATTGTCAATCACCATACTTTTCCCCAAGCTTCTGTTGTATCGCATTTTTAAAAATAGTTTGAACCATTTTAACTAGCTACTTTGAAATTTCAAGACTGTCATTTGCATTTTCATTACTTTCTTTTCTGTAAGATAAAGAGAATGTTACTGTTGCAGCAGCTGATTAAAATATATAACTGGCTAAAATAATTCAGGAGCAAAAATACAGGGACTTTTTATTTAAGCTTAATTCAGAATTAATACCTATAATAAAGGAGCATAAAATAGACAACCTGTTTATCTTGAGAATTAACAAGTAAAGTCAACAAAATTCACTTTTAAATATTTCCATATGTAAAAACTTTAATCCATAGCTTAATTTTAAAAATGCATGCATAAGAATAATGTGGAAAATAACATAACAATTTTAGCCTTAATTCAGTTAATAAAAATCAACAGACCAGAAAAAATGCAGTTGTGTAATACTTTATTTTGATATAGCGTCATGCAATCTAAATGCATAACTGTAATTTAAGGAATTTGTCTTAAACTTTTGAAATATAGAGCTCATAGTGTCCGGTACGACAAACAGGGATCAATGCAAAATGAAAAATGTTTCCAAAATCTGCCATGCTTATCCACACAATGCAGTTATTGTTTGTTATCAAATGTGTCCCATTTTGCCAAAAAATTTGCAGAATTGCAGGAACATTTGCAAAACAGCAAATATTCACAAAGCATAGACATTTTGGGTTATACAGGCTTAGCAAGTCTGTGGTTCTATGGCATTCAATACATATTTAGTGCACAAAGGACATATTTTTTGTCTATAATACATTTCAACTGTATCATGAGACACTTAATGTTTAGAAATAAATCTTTAACATTCTGAATTATGTTTTCATAAGAATTCATATGTATTATAAATTGTTGTACTTTTTTTATGGATTACATTTAAAAACATAAATACGAGGCTTGTAACTGGAGTGAGTATTTATTCATGTCTTATGATCAATTTTATACAATATACCAATGTTTTATATATAAGGGTAATAGTGTCAAGGCCTCACTGCCAAATTAGTGGAGAAGTCCAGACCAAGGAGGAAGCACAGGTACATAGTCCAAGCACGGTAGCCAAAAGGTATTGTGGTCGAGACTCAGGCAGAAGGTTCAAGGACAGGCAGCAATCAGTCATGGTCAGGAACAAGGCAGAGGGTCAAAAGTCCAAGAAATGAAAAATACACAATAAAGTAGCAGAACCAGAAATGCTAAGAAGAGAGATCTATTTTCAGGCATTGAAACCATGTCTTGGTGTTCCTTGGCAGTTTTGCTGCGAAAATGAAACCCATGGATTCCAATGGGTGAAAAAAATTGTTGCATATCAAAAAAATGTGTCACCATTAGACTTCAATGCATTTCAGGAAAGTTTTCACAGTTTTGTGAACTATATTTAATGGTTATTCTTTTCATCTATATTTGTTTCACATTATGGACTTATTTATATCAGGAAAATGAAATGCAGATTGGTAGTTGTAACAACATTAAGGTGGTTATTTACTAAAACGTTAATATTTTTCATTATTTTATTAAAACCACTTCAGCCAAAATCCCATTCATAGTTTTACCGTATTTATCAATAAATTGACTCAAAACATTTTTGGTGCTGAAAAAGACTTCATCGTAAAATATACGAATCGTACAATTTTTCGGATTTATACATACATAGTTATACATAGTTACATAGTTAAATTGGGTTGAAAAAAAGACAAAGTCCATCAAGTTCAACCCCTCCAAATGAAAACTCAGCATCCATACACACACCCCTCACTACTATTAATTAAATTCTATATACCCATACCTATACTAACTATAGAGCTTAGTATCACAATAGCCTTTGATATTATGTCTGTCCAAAAAATCATCCAAGCTATTCTTAAAGGCATTAACTGAATCAGCATCACAACATCACCCAGCAGTGCATTCCACAACCTCACTGTCCTGACTGTGAAGAACCCCCTACGTTGCTTCAAATGAAAGTTCTTTTCTTCTAGTCTAAAGGCGAGGCCTCTGGTACGGTGATCCTCTTTATGGGTACAAAGGTCCCCTGCTATTTGTATATAATGTCCTCTAATGTACTTGTAAAGCATAATCATGTCCCCTCGCAAGCGCCTTTTTTCCAGAGAAAACAACCCCAACCTTGACAGTCTATCCTCATAATTTAAGTCTTCTGTCCCTCTAACCAATTTAGTTGCACTTAGTCTCTGCACTCTCTCCAGCTCATTTATGTCCCTCTTAAGGACTGGAGTCCAAAACTGCCCCCATACTCCAGATGAGGCCTCACCAGGGACCTATAAAGAGACAGAATTATGTTTCATCTCTTGAGTTAATGCCCTTTTTTATACAAGAACTTTATTTGCTTTAGTAGCCGCAGAATGACACTGCCCAGAATTAGATCTAGGGGTCTACAAAGACCCCTAGATCCTTCTCATTTAAGGAAACTCCCAACACACTGCCATTTAGTGTATAACTTGCATTTATATTATTTTTATTTATCAACATTGAACCTCATTTTCCAGTTTGCTGCCCAGTTTTCCAGTTTAGACAAATCACTGTGCAAAGTGGCAGCATCCTGCATGGAACCTATAGTTCTGCACAATTTAGTATTATCTGCAAAAATAGAAACAGTACTTTCAATGGCCACCTCCAGGTCATTAATAAACAAGTTGAAAAGCAAGGGACCTAGTACAGAGCCCTGCGGTACTCCACTAACAACACTGGTCCAATTAGAAAATGTTCCATTTACCACCACTCTTTGTAGTCTATCTTTTAGCCAGTTCTCTATCCAGGTACAAATACTATGTGCCAGGCCAACATTCCTTCATTTAACCAGTAACCTTTTGTGTGGCACTGTATCAAATGCTTTAGCAAAGTCTAAGTAAATCACATCCACTGCCATCCCAGAATCGAGGTCTCTACTTACATTCTCATAAAAAGAAATTAAGTTAGTCTGGCAAGATCTATTACGCATAAAACCATGCTGGCACAAACTCATAGTATTATGATTTGCTATGAAGTCCAGTATCTTATCCTTTATTAACCCTTCGAAAAGCTTTCCTACCACTGACGTCAGACTAACTGGCCTATAGTTTTGAGGCTGAGAACGGGATCCTTTTTTGAATAGAGGCACCACATTAGCAATTCGCCAGTCTCTCGGCACTATACCAGACCTCAATGAATCCTGAAAAATTAAGTAAAGAGGTTTGGCAATCACAGGCTAAGCTCGCTAATTACCCTGGGATGAATACCATCTAGCCCTGGACCTTTGTTAATCTCAACATGTTCTAGTCTCTTTTGAATTCAGTGTGTGAACCATGCATAATTAGTTGTATTACTAGAATTGGGACTGTTAAGAAGGAAACCTTCACTTACTGGTTCCTCATTTGTGTAGACAGATGAAAAATATGAGTTCAGAATCTGTGCTTTTATTTTGTTTTCATCAACCAGCTGACCCCCCTCTGATAGTAAGGGTCCCACCCCTTCCTGCTTCATTTAATGCCAAAAACTTCAATTAACACCCGAAAACCATGAAATATTTGGATTATGGTACGAAACCCAGTAAAGATCATGATATCTTCTATTTGTAAAAGGGACATCTGCCATTGACTTATACATGACCTCAGCAGGTTTGAGATGGAGTGCTTTTTTATTCAGACTTTTATCAGCTTCTTGGTTTAATAAATCTCAAAAACAAAATTGTCCCCTTTAAAACTCTGACTTTAGCAAATAACCCCCTTAAATTCCTAGAAGCATTATTGTTGTTCTACTAGTGATCATACCTGCTAATCTTACCCACATGAAACAGTGTTATCTGCAGGCCAACCAGCTACATTTTGCCAGCCACAAAATGATTTCATGCTAAAAATCTTCTAAGGTTTAGTTGACAATGGGAAGGAAGGAGGAGACCCTAATTAGCAAACCATACAGTTGTTCATCTGGCAGCCCTGTCACTAACCTCATCTACCTACCCACTTCCTACCCAATACCCATATGTTTGCAAGTACTCATAGTTTTCATTTCTAACTCACAATATTTCATCTGTATGAGCCAAAACAAACAAAAAAATTTTTAAATATGTTTAATGCCCTTGTGTAAAAGCTGTTTGTTAACTATAGACACAATACTTTGTAGTGTCATAGTGTTAAATGATTTGTCTTTACTTTCTGCATTATTCATATATAAAAGTATTATTTGTCTTAAGAGATCACCATAAGGCCCAAGCCACCTTAAAAAACATTTACCCTGATTGTCCCAAATAGTTGACGATCAGCTGAATCTTATTTAGTTACTCCAGAATGTTATGCTAAAGGGCCAAAAAACTATTATTTAAATAATTTAAGCTAATAATTAGTATTAGCATTACCATATAACTACAGCAACAATAATATCAACTACAGTCATCATTATCATCATTACATATTTTTAAAGGGTTCCATCAGAAGCAATAACTTATATTTTCAAAAAAGATTTTTAATTGCTTCCAGTGACATTATTAATCATTCATTGATGTGTGTGGAGAAACAAATAAGCAAATTATGTGTTTTTTCTATGTGGTCCCAAGAACCAATGAACAATGAAAGACATACAGGAGTTGTGATGGGTGAATTTGTGCGGGCGTTTTGTGAATTATGTGTTTTTTCTATGTGCTCCCAAGAACCAATGAACAATGAAAGACATACAGGAGTTGTGATGGGTGAATTTGTGTGGGCATTTTGCGAATTTATTTGCCGGCGGCGAATCGCGTGATTTAGAATAAATTCGCCCATCACTATACAGTAGTGCTAAATTGTTTTTATTTGAAACACAAAAAACAAAACACAATACGTATGATATTTTGTTTACTGTCTCAAGCATTGCTATTATTACATTACATATTAATAAAGGACAGCACCACAATATTTATGGGGTTACTTATAAAAATCCAAATTTTTCTAAATTTTTCAATTTTTTTTTATCATTAAAAAACCACAAAAAAATCGGATCAGGAAAAACCTCAACTTTTTCAGATTGTCTAGCAAAAAAATTCTTATTTTTTCGTGTTTGACGCCAAAAACATCCAAATTTTTGGTGAAACTGGTGGAAGAGTCCAAAATGTTTGGATTGTTGTATGAAACCTAGCGCAGACATATCTATCTTCAAATTGCAAATAGGACCTCTGCAATTGACTGCAACAGACCCTTGACAGGTTGAAGATGGAATATTTCCAGATTCTGACTTTTTGCATCCTCAGGGTACAATAAATATCAGAAAAAAATCTAATTTTTTTTCTACAAAAAATTTGGATTTATAGTAAAAAAATAAAATTTTTCTAGTTTTTATTGTTCAGACTTTAACAAATAACCACCAAAGTGTTACATTATAAACTAAATTACATAAGGAGGGGCCTTTTCATTAGAGCTCAAAATGTGCCATGATTATTTTACTTAGCAGGTGGGTGAAATGTAACAAAATCTACTCACCCTGGTGGTCTAGTGGGCCGGCGTGACGCCCGCCACGCCGGTCTTCTCCTCCTGATGCGTCGGTTAACTAAGGGCACACGCGGCACACCTCTGCTATTTTTATAGGCGCACTGGTGTGTAGGGATGTAGCGAACGTCGGAAAAAAAGTTCGCGAACATATTCGCGAACTTGCGCAAAAATGCGAGCGGTTCGCGAACGGTTCGCGAACCCCATAGACTTCAATGGGAAGGCGAACTTTAACATCTAAAAAAGACATTTCTGGCCAGAAAAATGATTTTAAAGTTGTTTAAAGGGTGCAACGACCTGGACAGTGGCATGCCAGAGGGGGATCAAGGGCAAAAATGTATCTGAAAAATCTGCCTGTGTGTGCTTGGAAGAGATAGTGTAGGGGGAGAGCTGTTAGTGATTTCAGGGACAGATGATAGTAAGTTTGCTGGCTAGTAATCTGCTTGATACTGCTCTGTATTGGAACAAAAAAATAAATAAAAGCAGTCCTTACAAGGACTACTGTTATTGCAGCAGTCAGCAGATGAGATCAGAAGCAGGACAGCTGCCCACTGCAGCTACATACAGAGCACTGCAGTAGAAGGTAGATTACTAGCCAGCAAAGCTACCTAAGCTTAAATGTCCCTCAAACCCCTGCAGACTTCTGTCCCTCCAATAACAGAGCAGTATCAAAACGATTACTAGCCAGCAAACTTTCAACTGTCCCTGAAATCACTAACAGGCAGCAGCTCTCTCCCTACACTATCTCTTCAGCACACACAGGCAGAGTGAAAAAACGCTGCAGGGCTTCGGTTTTTATAGGGAAGGGGAGTGGTCCAGGGGAGAGCTTCCTGATTGGCTGCCATGTACCTGCTGGTCTGGGGTGAGAGGGCAAAAAAAAGCGCCAACAATGGCGAACCCAAAATGGCGAACGTCGCGCGACGTTCGCGAACTTCCGGCGAGCGCGAACACCCGATGTTCGCGCGAACAAGTTCGCCGGCGAACAGTTCGCGACATCTCTACTGGTGTGTGACGTCAGCGTGCAATGGCGCAAAGCCTTATGGGTATTTAAAGGGCCATTGCACTGGTCTTCTTTGCCCTTGATAGGATCTTGTTTCCTGGTGCTCCTGAGCCTTGTGCTATTTGATTCCTGTTTCCTGATCTGTTTTTGAATCCCTGCTGTGACCCTGCCTGACTATTTGACAATCCTGACTTCTGAATCCTGACCCTTGCCTGATTTCCGACTTTGATCCTGCTTAACCCTTGGATTGACTACCTAGTTTGACCCTAGCCTGCCTGACTATGTTTGATCTCTGCCTGCCTTGACCTGGCCTGTTCTGACTTTGATTCCGTCTAACACTTTGTACTGTGACCTTCAGCCCAAAAGACTCTTGTTTACAGTCGTGCCCCTCTGCTTGTCTAGAACCCCTCACCTTGCACCTCTCGTTTTAAGACCTGGCAGCATCTGAGTAGCTGTGGGCTCCTCATGAGGCCAAAGGCGGCTGCTACAGGCAGAAGCATGAGTCGAGACCAGGGTGATTGGCATCGGTTCTAGATTTAGGGTGCCAACCGTTACATGAAGCAGCTAAATAAGTGACTCTCTTCTTAATTATTTTTTAAAGGCAGAAAGTTAGGGGGGGAAACGTGGTATGTGTAAATATAACTTTATATTATGCTACTTCCGATACACAGCACTGTAAAATTTTACATACAAATCTACTCACAGAGAGTACTAACATTGTAATAAGCTCTAGAAAAGTTTTGATTGCATATAAATGATAATGAGTGAGGAGTTCACTGGAAGAGCGTAGTGCTAAATAGTTGGACCTTAGTTTAACAATATTAGGTGGTACAGAATTACAAACAGTATTAAGGTATTGCTGAGATACTAGAAACTGATGAGTAGTAGAATTGGCATTGATTTTTTTCTATTTCATATGATAAAATAATTATAAAATCACATTTGTACTCATATTTAAAACTAAAATTTTACCAAACAATTTTAGAATTTTATCCTATTTCTGTATGGTTATTTTGTCAAACACACATTAAAAAGAAAGTTACAAATGTGATAGTTTTGAATGACAGCGTGTGCTCATTAGTACAGATTTTTATGGCTGCTTATTATAACATCATTTTCTAATTTGTAGTAAATCATATTACATGAACAGAGTTATTAAATTATATGTAAAAATGATTGATGGCAAACTCTGTTGCTGAAGGTTATCGCTGTTCTAACACTATGTAATGTACATAACATTATATAAATTACTCCTTAATCAGATTTGCAGCATTAATGTTTCTGAAAATGTATTAAATAAACCGTTTTCTGGTTCTATGCTGACCATTATTACACTATACACCCTGTTGTATGTTTGTATAACACTATACTATACACCCTGTGGACCGAAACGTTGGATATTACAGAATGATAATAAAATTAGTAAACTTTTAAACACACACATATATATATATATATATATACAGTATATATATATATATATATATATATACAGTATATATATATATATATATATATACAGTATATATATATATATATATACAGTATATATATATATATATATATATATATATATATATATATATATATATATATATATATATATATATATATTAGGTACATACAGTATATATAGTAAATCCAGAAATGACGGCACTCACAGGAAAAATTGCAACAGTCCAATAGAGTGAAACCATGAAGGTTTATTGTAATCCTACATTTCGGTTTTTTTTTTCTTTCCCTGTTCCAAGAAGGAACCGAAACGTAGGATTACAATAAACCTTCATGGTTTCACTCTATTGGACTGTTGCAATTTTTCCTGTGAGTGCCGTCACTTCTGGATTTACTTTATTGGTTATATTTGGACTGGCACTCAAGCAATTATACATTTCATGGTGTGCGCTACACGAACGGACTTATATATATAATACACAAAAGCCATGAATATCCTGTAAATTATATCCTTATAAACGGTGAGTTCTGATGTCATCAGTTATAAACCGTGAGTTCTGATGTAATTTCTGTCACATGACTCATTGAAATTTGTGTATTATAATAAATAAAGTTCCCCAGTTGTAAAATATGAGGATATTATTAGTTACCTCGGAGTTCCATGACCTGTATAAAAACACTCGGCCTCGTGTTTCTATATGGTCATGAAACTCCTCGGTAACTTATAATGTCCCTATATTTTACAAAAGGGGGTACTTTATTCACTATATATATTACTGTATATCATATAGTCATATGACTCTTATGACTCTAACCTGATAGTAGATACTTCTCCTGCCTAAATCAGTACAGTAATGCCTAAAAAGGCCTTAATATTATAATACTGTATGTTAGATTAACTGACTATTGTGCATAGGTAGTGGGTTTTTATAGTTTCCATCTAGATTTTTTTTAATCTTTTATCATCATCTGCCTCCTCTGCACTAATCATGCCCCCATATGGCTATCATAATGGAAACGTTTGCAGCCAAAATGAATATATATGAAATATGACTGAAATTGAATAATTAGGAAGAGCATCCTTATGGGTATCTTTATTCTCTATTTAAGACTATGGTTATGTGTAAGGTAGCACCAATGTTTATTACTATGGGTAAGTAGCTAAATTACCATCATCATCATCAAAAAGAGAAGTGTCATCTGTCCTCTTTCCCTAATTGGTCATTTCCCTCTCCATTTTATAATATTGAATAATTCCATATCTAAAGTGTACTTATGATAACACGTTAACTAAAATGATAGCATTCATTGTGAGGTCTGACATGTTAATTGTTTCTCAGAATTCATCCCTAATGCAGCCTCTAACTAGCACTGTACTTGTATTCTAAAATATGTGATCCAGAAAAGAACCCTGTTGGTTCTCTTAAAATACATTATTTCTGTTCTAATTTCTATTATTTTCTCTTGTGCAGTAACGGTATCACCAAAAAAAGTGTTTTAAAGTAATGAAAATATCATTTACCATGCACTGGTAAAACTGATCTGTTTGCCTCAGAAACACTACTATAGTTCATATAAACAAGCTGTTCTTGTTTATATAAACTATAAACTATTGGAAGGTCCCCATAGGCTTGGCTAACTTTTTTTGATCGAAGGCTATTCCTTCGATCGTTGGATTTAAATCCTTTGACTCATTCGATTCGAAGGATTTAATCGTTCGATTGAAGGAATTATCCTTCGATCGTTCGATTGAACTATCTGCGCTTAATCCTTCGACTTCGATATTCGAAGTCAAGGATTTTAATTCCTAGTCGAATATCGAGGGTTAATTAACCCTCGATATTCGACCCTTAGTGAATCGGCCCCCAAGTCACAAAACAAGGAAATAAAGAATGTTTTTCCCTTCCCAATTTGTATATGCAAATTAGTAGTGATGGGCGAATTTGCGCCGTTTAGCTTCGCCGAAAAATTTGTGAATTTCGCGCGAAATTTGCGAAATGGTGCCAGCATCTCGTATTTGACGCCGGCGCCCGTTCTTGACGCCGGCGCCCGTTTTTCCGGAAAAAACTTTTTTGACGCCGGCAAATTTTTGACACGAATTTTCGCTGGCGTTTCGGGAATTTATTTGCTGGCGGCGAATCGCGTAAATTTGCCGCAAATTCCCGCCTGGCGAATAAATTATCCCATCACTACAAATTAGGATTCGGTTCAGTATTCGGCCGAATCTTTCACAAAGGATTCAGGGGTTTGGCTGAATCCAAAATAGTGGATTCGGTGCATCCCTACTTTAAACCTTGTTTTGAACCAAGAAAGGATTTTACTATATTTTTGTCTCAAGGGGAATGGGGCCAAGTGTGGTTGGAAAGCAAAAGATGTTGAGTTAAATTGTGTTTGTTTTCCATGTTGATGAAGCCTTTGTCAATAGTAAGGTTATTAAGTAATAGTAATATTAAATTATCAGCACAAGAAGAACATTGGAGTTTGAATTGAACAGTTTTTTTTATAACTTTCATATGAAATTACAATGAAATTGGAACTTCATCATTTTAAAGAAAGAACAACGTACAGTAAAGATCATTGATTCATGATAATTGGTCTAAGCAAAGATGTTTTAAGTACGTTCCATATTGTTAAAATGCAATTAGCATGACGTGTGGTTTCGACAATTTTCAACAAACCTACTTTATATGTTTGAACTACTGGAAAAGTTTGTAACATTAGCCAAGGCAACAAATTAGTTAATAGCCTGAAATGTGTTAAATAAATTTTGCTGAAACATGAAAATGTAGATCTCTCACTTGAAATAGATTCTCTTGTGTAAGGCTCTGAATATTCAGGAAAAACAAGATTGTCATGAACTCATCTTCTGTTTAAAACCCCTCTTTAGCTGTGTTTCTAATGAGACATGAATACAGTTGTATAATTAGTATCTTAAGCCTCAAAAAACTTTAGCTGTATTGTTCTTCCTTTTTGTAGCCTGCTTATTAAGTTGCTCAAAGTGGAGAGCCGGAAACAGACAATTTTAACTCATCTAAAATGACTACTTTGTCGCATATTTATCATGGCTTGTTTTTTCAGGTTATTTCATTTTGGAGACTGGAAAAAAATGCTTCTTCTTAAAGGAACAGTAACATGAAAAATGAAAGTGTTTTAAAGTAATAAAAATATAATGCAGTTTTGCCCCGTACTGGTAAAACAGCTGTGTTTGCTCCAGAAACAGTACTATTGTTTATATAAACAAGCAGCTGTGTCTTGGGGGCAGCCATTCAAGCACAGGATACACAGTAGATAACAGATAAGTACTACTATAGTTTATATAAACAAGCTGCTGTGTAGCCATGGGGGCAGCCATTCAAGCACAGGATACACAGTAGATAACAGATAAGTACTACTATAGTTTATAGAAACAAGCTGCTGTGTAGCCATGGGGCAGCCATTCAAGCACAGGATACACAGTAGATAACAGATAAGTACTACTATAGTTTATATAAACAAGCTGCTGTGTAGCCATGGGGGCAGCCATTCAAGCACAGGATACACAGTAGATAACAGATAAGTACTACTATAGTTTATAGAAACAAGCTGCTGTGTAGCCATGGGGCAGCCATTCAAGCACAGGATACACAGTAGATAACAGATAAGTACTACTATAGTTTATATAAACAAGCTGCTGTGTAGCCATGGGGGCAGCCATTCAAGCACAGGATACACAGTAGATAACAGATAAGTACTACTATAGTTTATATAAACAAGCTGCTGTGTAGCCATGGGGGCAGCCATTCAAGCACAGGATACACAGTAGATAACAGATAAGTACTACTATAGTTTATATAAACAAGCTGCTGTGTAGCCATGGGGGCAGCCATTCAAGCACAGGATACACAGTAGATAACAGATAAGTACTACTATAGTTTATATAAACAAGCTGCTGTGTAGCCATGGGGGCAGCCATTCAAGCACAGGATACACAGTAGATAACAGATAAGTACTACTATAGTTTATATAAACAAGCTGCTGTGTAGCCATGGGGGCAGCCATTCAAGCACAGGATACACAGTAGATAACAGATAAGTACTACTATAGTTTATATAAACAAGCTGCTGTGTAGCCATGGGGGCAGCCATTCAAGCACAGGATACACAGTAGATAACAGATAAGTACTACTATATACTGGTTAGATAGCAGATAAGCTCTGTAGAACAGAATAGTGTTATCTGTTATCCATTCTTTAACCTGTGCCAGTCCTTTTTCAATTTCCATCATGGCTATATGTTTATATGAACTATATTCGTTTTTATGAAACAATGTGTTGAATAAAGAAAGATGGCCACTACATCGAATAAAGGAGAAAGCATTTCAGTTAAAATAACACTGCTACATAACATTTCAATGTGACATTGGTTTACAACCTTGAAAAGATGTACACTGAACACTTTTTGTAGACAAGATAAAACAGACTCTCATTGTTGATTCTAGGACCTGCCAAAATACAGTCATTATGAGAGCGTTGTCAAAATAGATGGAAATATTGAGAATTTACTACATGTGGAATATTAAAATTGCAATGTAAAGTGTAAGGAAATGAATACCTGATACGTTGTGAAGCTTGCACAGTTGGCCTCACAGTTGGAAAAACAAGGTTGCTCTATAATGTGATATCACCTTGTATGAAGATAATGTAAGTAAACTGCAATTCATTTTTTTCAAATTTTATGGAAGCTGGCACTTATTTTTAAAGCTACAGTAAGTTCATTATTGTCCTTGTTCAAACATTTGGATCTCTCTGCCACATGCAGATATATTGAGATACCCCTTCACTTACCACTGGCGCTCAGACCCAGATTGCAAACTGCCTATTAGCTTTCACCACCACCTCAAGCTCATCCTGCCTAAAACTGAGCTAATGGTCTTTCCACCTTAACCATGTCTTCTTTTCAACATTACTATTGATGAGGGTCAACTTTGACCAATCTCTCTCCTTCTCTAATCATATTAATACTACTGTTAAAACCTGCCACTTCTTCCTCCACAATAAAGCCAAAAAATGCCCCTTTCTTTCACAAATAACAGCCAAAACACTAATCCATGCCCTTATCCTATCCCCTTGCAATCTTCTACTAACCGGTCTTCCAGACTCCCATCTCTCTCCCCTCCAATCAGTCTTAAACTCTGCTGCTAGGATCCTCCTGTTCTCTCTTAAGAGGGGAACTGTTTAACCCCAATTAAAATCCTTTGTATGGCTGCATGTTAAGCAAAGGATAGCATATAACATCTCTGATAGTACATTGCTGGCCTACAGCTCTGCTTCTCTCCAATGCCCCTCTTGATTTAAACCTTTCTATTTTGCTGATTCTTACCTCTAGAGCTCCATCCCTGAATTGCTCTATAAGGAGTGTCTCTCAATTTCTTCAAGAAAAAAAACAAGGGGTATATTTATCAAAGTGTGAACTTAGATGGCCACAGTCCTCTAGAGTGAAATTCTGCCAATCTCCATTCATTTCTATGTGATTTTAAATGGCGTATTTATCAAAGGATTAATGTTCACTTTTCACATCCCTTTTGGGGATGTTCACGCTGGAGAAGAGGCGCTTAAGGGGTGATATGATGACTATGTATAAATATATAAGGGGATCATATAATAATCTCTCTAATGTTTTATTTACCAGTAGGTCTTTCCAGCTGACACAAGGTCACCCATTCCGATTAGAAGAAAAGAGGTTCCGGCTAAATATTGGGAAGGGGTTTGTTACAGTGAGAGCTGTGAAGATGTGGAATTGTCTCCCTGAATCAGTGGTACAGGCTGATACATTAGATAGGTACAAGGAAGGGTCGGATGCTTTATTCACCAGTAGCTCCTCCCAGCAGACAGGAGGGAGCCAATGAGATTAGAGGAGGGAAAGGGGTGTTACAGGGAGAGCTGGGAAGTGAATCAGGGGTACAGGCTGATACATTAGATAGGTACAAGGAAGGGTCGGATGCTTTATTCACCAGTAGCTCCTCCCAGCAGACAGGAGGGAGCCAATGAGATTAGAGGAGGGAAAGGGGTGTTACAGGGAGAGCTGGGAAGTGAATCAGTGGTACAGACTGATTCATTAGATAGGTACAAGGAAGGGTCGGATGCTTTATTCACCAGTAGCTCCTCCCAGCAGACAGGAGGGAGCCAATGAGATTAGAGGAGGGAAAGGGGTGTTACAGGGAGAGCTGGGAAGTGAATCAGCGGTACAGGCTGGTACATTAGATAGGTATAAGAAGGGGTTGGATGGTGTTTAGCAAGTGAGGGAATACAGGGATATGGGAGATAGCTCATAGTACAAGTTGATCCAGGGACTAGTCCCATTGCCATTTTGGAATCAGGAAGGAATTTTTCCCCCTCTAAGGCAAATTGGAGAGGCTTAAGATGGGTTTTTTTTGCCTTCCTCTGGATCAACTGGCAGATAGGTAGTTAATAAAAAAAAAAAGTTGAACTCGATGGACATGTGTCTTTTTTCAACCTTACTTACCATGTTACTATGTTACTATGTTACCCATTGATAATTACTTTTTTTACCCATAGAAATGAATGGAGGGTGGCAGAATTTTACGCTAGAGGACTGTGGTGATCTCTAACTTCACCCTTTGATTATACCCATATAATTCTACATTGTACATTTTGAGTCTTTGTATTTTACTATTTTATGTAGATTATTAATTGTTTTATTTGTGTGCTGCGCTTTTGGAAATTGAGTTCTTGGGCACAGCTGTATTGTTAATTCAGTGCCCTAAATCTTGCAAACTCAGCAAGTAATATGTGGAAGAAAGCATCACGCATACATTGATATTAAAATGTTTACAATCAGCTGTCTTCTAAATAAATCATCATGGCAATGTAATAATATGGATTTTAATAAACTCCGCACTGCAAACATATATTGCAAAATGAAATGATGCTTCTTTTGAAAATGTATTATGTGAAATGAATTTCAGCCAATATAATTATACATGCCACTCCAGAAGATGCTGTCTTATATTATAGAAATAGAGCATATAGAGCTTTCTTACTGCAACTAAAACATTTGTTCATTTTATAGTGTATATTAGCAATACTTTACCCGCTATAAGCGCTGGCCAACATATCACCGGGAGGCAACAGTAATAATATCAGGCTTTATTGTGGCATACCTAGTGGTAAATTCTATAGTAGGTGTGCAAAAACTTTGCCACTCTTTGTCTGCAATAGCAAACCCTTGACCTATGCAATTCAAATACATCCCCTACCTATTGAGTTATTAGTTAAAGAAAAAAAAAGCTTTACGATAGAAGAAAGACAGTTTAGGAAAGGGCTTACTGTACAGACTAAAAGCCACAGTATTCAATGACAGCCATAAGGCATGCTTTTGTCAGGAACTACCTGGAATCGAACTCTGAACTATATACTTGCAAGATCCTGCATTACCTCACTGAGCCACTGGAGACCTTGGGGATTGGATTCTATGCTAATGACTATAGATACTCTGGTTTCCTTATGTGTTTGCTCAACTCCTCCTCCTTCATCAAACGCAGGTATGTGTAGCTTGCCAATTAAGGGGCTTTATAAGCCTGTTGCAAACCATGCCCAAGTGCTTGATCATTAAGAGCAACAGCCTGTTTCTACAGACCTGATATTACCTTGCCTGGTTCTCTATTCCTGCCTTTGTTCCTGATTCCTGCCTTGTTCTCGAGTTCCCATCTGGTTCCCTGCTCCTTCTTAGTGCCTGTGTTCTCTGCTCCAGTTCCCATTACCTGCTCTCTGTTGCATCTCCTGGTAATTGACCTCGACTTGTTCACTGGACTACCCTCTGCCATCAGCCTGCCTCCGACCTCGGCCTGCCATACGGACCTGTTATTGTCTTTAGCCTGCCTCCTACCTCGGCCTATTTCTTGGACTTGCCTTTATTGTTGCCGGCCCTTGACTAATGGCCTGGTGTAAGAACTTATATAATTTTTTATCTTTTGTTCATCTGTTATATTGCCATAATTTTCATTATTAAAATTTTCTTCTGCATAACATGTTTCCGGCCTATCAAAACCTCAAATTCCCGCTATGCCCATGTTATACAGACCAAGCCTCCTACCTGCCAACCACACACCTGTGGTCAGCCCTAACAGCTTTCTAGGATGGATCCTCTACAGTCACATGATTCTTCTCATGATCTGCTTCTTATTGCCTATGGTATGTACATCCTAGGTGTGCTCTGGAGAGAAGTAGGTAAGTTAGACAGTGTAGCCTCTTTTTAACCCAATGCCAGCATTATTTTGGTGCAGCCTTGTTTTTAATGCAATTCCATTTAACACAATTAGGGATGTAGCGAACTGTTCGCCGGCGAACTAGTTCGCGCGAACTTCGACTGTTCGCGTCCGCCGCAAGTTCGCGAACGTCGCGCGACATTCGCCAATAGGCGTTCGCGTCAAAATCGTTCGACCATTCGATTGCTAAAATCGAACGATTTTCGTTCGAATCGAACGATCGAAGCCATTGGATTGAATGAAATCATTCGATCCAATTAAAATCCTTCGATCGTTCGAATCAAACGATTTTCGGATGTTCGAAGTTCGCGAACTGTTCGCGAACTGTTCGCATTTTTTGCCGGTGTTCGCGAACGGCGTTCGCGAACACATACTCGGCAGTTTGCTACATCCCTAAACACAATTACAGGAGCATTTTTTTGAAGAAAGTGCAATTTGGGGCTATATTTTTCAAAGTGGGGATGGTGAAGGGATGGGAGCAAGCCTGGCAATAAAGCTTAGAAATTAACAAACAATTATACTAAATTATGAATATAAAAGCCCACAACTTTGTTCCTCCAATCCGCCCTCTAAATGGCTTGATCGGCTAGGAATAATGCAGACAAAAATGAGTGAAATGTACTGAAGTCAAAAGGTGTTTTTTCATGTTGACTTTTTCCTGGACAAATGTTTTTTTCACTGTAACTTTTTTCTCACAAAATACATTGGAGTTTATGGGCCTTGTTTGTTGCTGACTTTTTTGCAGACACTTATTTCGTGCAGAATACATATGCAGCTATTGGCAGTATTCTCATGGTGACTTTTTCGTACAAAATGGGTGTGTTTTTGGCTCATTTTCTCACTGTGAATTTTTACAGCAGTTTCAAGAAAATATTTGCCAATGGCAAAATGCATAATGTATGTAGCATTGTGGATTTTATAAGCAATTATTGAATAAAGATTACTATGTATTCTGAAACCCTGTCCAATTGCAGGTAGCATGCAGGCAGCACTAAGTTCATGGGAGAAGTGTCCATTCTCTATTGCAAAAACCCTTTATGCTTGATGTTCTGATTTAAAAGAGGAAATTATATTTCCACTATTCAAATATATATGTTTAGGTTGAGTGTCAGACTGGGATAGAGATGTCGCGAACTGTTCGCCGGCGAACTTGTTCGCGCGAACATCGGGTGTTCGCGCTCGCCGGAAGTTCGCGAACGTCGCGCGACGTTCGCCATTTTGGGTTCGCCATTGTTGGCGCTTTTTTTTGCCCTCTCACCCCAGACCAGCAGGTACATGGCAGCCAATCAGGAAGCTCTCCCCTGGACCACTCCCCTTCCCTATAAAAACCGAAGCCCTGCAGCTTTTTTTCACTCTGCCTGTGTGTGCTGAAGAGATAGTGTAGGGAGAGAGCTGCTGCCTGTTAGTGATTTCAGGGACAGTTGAAAGTTTGCTGGCTAGTAATCGTTTTGATACTGCTCTGTTATTGGAGGGACAGAAGTCTGCAGGGGTTTGAGGGACATTTAAGCTTAGGTAGCTTTGCTGGCTAGTAATCTACCTTCTACTGCAGTGCTCTGTATGTAGCTGCAGTGGGCAGCTGTCCTGCTTCTGATCTCATCTGCTGACTGCTGCAATAGCAATAGTCCTTGTAAGGACTGCTTTTATTTATTTTTTTGTTCCAATACAGAGCAGTATCAAGCAGATTACTAGCCAGCAAACTTACTATCATCTGTCCCTGAAATCACTAACAGCTCTCGCCCTACACTATCTCTTCCAAGCACACACAGGCAGATTTTTCAGATACATTTTTGCCCTTGATCCCCCTCTGGCATGCCACTGTCCAGGTCGTTGCACCCTTTAAACAACTTTAAAATCATTTTTCTGGCCAGAAATGTCTTTTGTAGATGTTAAAGTTCGCCTTCCCATTGAAGTCTATGGGGTTCGCGAACCGTTCGCGAACCGCTCGCAATTTTGCGCAAGTTCGCGAATATGTTCGCGAACTTTTTTTCCGACGTTCGCTACATCCCTAGACTGGGATGCCAGAGGTCCACCAGAAAACCTTAGACTGTGGACTATTACTCCAAGCTACTTTCTTTCAACTTCTCACTCACCTTTTTATTTTTATTTTTACATGATATACTCTCCATCTATTTGGCCCCTTTGTATCCTTACAGAATAATGGAATGAAAATGAAATTATTACAAGTTCATGAAGCATGAGGGCCCATTGAGTTTTTCTTGGTATCCTGATGGGCCAGTCCAACACTGTTTAGGTTATATAAGGTAAAACCACCCATGTGAGTTTGCTATCAAACACCTAACTTCTTCTTGTTACTGATGTATACTTCAAGGCATATAAATGTTGAATTATTGCTATTCATGTGATTATATGAGCAGATAATGCAATTACAGCTGCACAATGGCATATTGCTTTGAGCACAAAAAGAAGTGACAAAAGATGTTTTCTTTCCTTGCAAAGCTTTTATTAAATATTACTAGTTAAGAACTCCTGACACAGTATAACAAACATTGTGTTTGTTGCTATAGTCATGTAGAAATTGCCTTCTGCATTGGCAGTTTTGTAAAGCACTAATCTCTAATACTATGCACACTGTTTGTCAGAAAACAAGCAAAAATTGAATTTGAAATGAAAACAGTACATTTTGAATGTTCAGTAAATTTTACGCAACACAGTCTGAGGTTTCTAGAGTTCCCTCAAATAGTGGTGGACCATAAGTTACATTATGACCCCATATACTTAGGGTAGCCTCTCACCATGTATAAGGTGGATAAGACTGCTGCCAACACTCAGCAACTATAACAAGGTTTCTGTGTTTTCATGAATAGGAAATACAGCAGTGGTAGACATTTAATACCTGTACTATAAAATACCTAAATAATTATCTCTTTCCCCCACTTCACTACTAAATTGTCTCCCCAGGCTCCCATTCAAATTGTATATTTAGTATAAAATTCTTATCCAATCCATCAGTGACAAGCATTATTCTTATATATATATATATATATCTGTTTTCATCTCCCCAAACAAACAAACCTTGTTCAGTGACTGTACCTTGTGGACACATAGGTGGGTTCCGGTGTTTATAGGGGCCCCTGGCTTTCTGCTGCGGAAACCAACCAGGAATAGTGATGTAGCGAACTGCCGATTTGATGTTCGCGAACGCCGTTCGCGAACACCGGCAAAAAAGCGAACAGTTCGCGAACAGTTCGCGAACTTCGAACGCTCGATAAAATCGTTCGATCGAACGATCGAAGGATTTTATTCGTACGATCGAACGATTTTCGTTCGAATCGAACGATCGAAGCTATTCGATCGAATGATTTTAATTCAATCGAATGCTTATAATCGTTCGAACGAATGGAAATCGTTCGATTTTAGCGATCGAACGGTCGAATGGTCGAATGGTCGAACGAAATTTTACTTCGAATCGAACGCGAACACCAATTGGCGAACGTCGCGCGACGTTCGCGAACATTCGGCGGACGCGAACAGTCGAAGTTCGCGCGAACTAGTTCGCCGGCGAACAGTTCGCTACATCCCTAACCAGGAAGTGCATAACAAAACTGTAAGTGAGGTACTGGCACACCGCCATTCGGGGAGAGACCCACCAGGAGGTAAGAGGCTGGAACAATCTCCCAGCGTGTCTTACACACTCCCTCCTGGGACTTAGGCATTCTATTGACCAAACCATATTGGCCTAGTTGTACATAAAACCTTTCTTACTGATCCCCACTTGTGCAGCTTGAAATTTCTCACCAGGTATGAATTTGCAGCAAAATTATGTGTTTTGTGTTTATGAAAAAAAATGTCCATGGATGACTCCCATGCATTTTGAGCCCAGAAAAAAATCCATTTACTTCAAAAACCATGGTGAAAAAACAGCCATTGCCTTCAATGCATGTCACAATGAGGAGTCTTGATATAAACTATAAGACACCTCTACATGAGCTTTCTCTCCCAACATGGCATGGCTTTTATTAGTCTGTTAGCAGCCAGGGTTTAAGCATGACCTCACAGGTTATGACCCCTTTACACATGGCTAATTCCAGGCCTAGTTAACCAAGTCCTATAAGTTATATATGTTTCTGATGTTACCTTCACCAGCAGAAAATATTTTATCTAGCTTACTGGGCCAGAAATGGCCTTTATCTTTAGATTGCTTTAGGTACCACAATTCTGCTGACATTTTAGGGAAAATTTAGTGCAGTATGGGGAAAAAATCATGGCAACCAAGCTGCACTTGTCACACTGCAAACACTGTCATAAATGAGTAATATGATATCAAGTGAGAATGTCAGCTATTACTCATAAAATGAGGAAACTAGTGATTAATTGTATCTCTCATTTATGAATTCATCTGCATATGTGAGTGCTCTAAAATAGATAGCATTGGAGATAACTTATTGATGCAATTCATGTTGGTTCTCCAAACACAGCCCTGCATTTCCATATGGTGCCGCCCTCTTGCCTCTATTGGTGAATAGTGCACAACTGTGTCTATTAATACTGAAGGTATTGAGACACTGGAACTGGTGGTGATAACAGGGTTCCAACAGTGAGTTGCATCAGTAGGTGCACCAGATATGTTCACTTTGAATCAGGTGAAAATGCTTGCACATTTAAATATCAGAAAAGAAAGTATATTCATAGCTGCTCACCAGAACACATATAGGGGTTAATGTAATAAAAGGCACTTAGTTTGCCCAGCAGTAACCCATAACAACCTTTAGCAGGTAGTATTTACAGATCACCTGTTTGTAATCAACCATGTTATTGGTTGCTATAGGTTAGTGCTCCTGGGTAAACTTTTATTACATATGGGGGTTTGAGCTCTAACGCTCTTTAAGTACAATGTTAAAAGAACAAATATAGAAGCACTTTTTCTAGATCAACCACATTCATCCACAGAAAAGAGTAAACTGCAATTTAAACACAATTTACTAATACAGGTGCTAAGTATGGTGGATTGGTCTTTTAAGCTGTCTTTAGCGTCACACAGGAGATCGCTGGATCCTTATTCTTTTTCTACCCTCCCTCAGGCAACACTCACCCGGGGGATTCGCACAGACTGGCTGGCTCCTCCAAAGCTGGAACAGGCATCCACAGCAATGAAGTCTTTAGACGCTCCCAATGCTATCCATAACGCAAGCACGATTACCCCCTTGACTCCTTACATCCAGCTCCCAACGCTGTCTATAACGTGAGCACACAAAAATCCAGATTTGGAGCTTCAGACCCTCCTGATCTAGCTCCAAGGCTTGGGGCCGCCTACCCCAGCCTCAGAGGCCGCCTGCCTCTACATCTTGGCAGCCTAAATCACTGTCTCCTCCATGAAATAGTATCCAGCATTCAGATGGCTGTAACAGTAAATCTGTAAACTGTAACAATGGTTGTGTGAGAATAGTCAAGTGGTGCAGCAGTGACACCTTGTGTCATCCTCCGGTTTCTGCCATGCTGCACCAGCACAAGGGCTCTTGCCCCTGCCAACTCAGCCCAAACAGGGGATTTCCAGACATGTGGTTCACTGTGTACGGGTCCTTACACCTTTAATTCATAAAGAGGTCAGCAATCTAAAATTTGATAGCCCCCCATATTGGGTCAGTTATACAACTAGAAAGGGGAGTTCAACTTTAGCGAGAGAATACAGATAAAGAACCTGTTATCCAAAATGCCCGGGAACTGGGGGTTTCCGAATAATGGATATTTCCATAATTTGGATCTTCATACCTTAAGTTTACTACAAATAAATAAACCCAATTGGCTGATTTTGCTTTCAAAAAGGAATAGGTATATCTTATTTTGAATCAAATACAAGTTACTATTTAATTATTACAGAAAAAAAGAAAATGTGAATATCTGTATTATTTGAAAAAAATTGAGTCTATGGGATATAGCCTTTCTGTAATTCAAAGCTTTCCGGATAAAGGTTTCCAGATAATGAATCCCATACCTGTATTTCATATCAAGGTAACTAAAACGTACTTCATGCCATTTGCCATTTTTTATATATTTACTATCTGTGTAGAATTCTTCTACATTGTTGTACTGGAAAAATATGCCTCATGTTATATACTGCTAATTCTATTTGTTTTTAAAGAATAGATTCTCTAAATGATGTTTAATTAAGTTATATTATTGTTTCAATCATATATGCAGTCTGAGCAGCAAACAACTTTCTAAGTTTATAAAAGTTATTTGATACCAGCAGGAGGTATATTGATACCAGCAGGAATCCAATAACGCACTATAACAAAATTATAATCATATAATATCATTAGATTTGCCAGTAAACACAAAATGTTCTAAATATCTTTGGACAAGATATTGGCAGCTGGAAACAAAACAATAGGATTAAACACTTCAAAATGTAAACAAGATCAAATGAGTATAATTTGATAAAGATTCATGCCAGTGTTATAATAACAATTCTACTATTTCTTGTTCTTGAAAAAGCTAGTACTGCAAATATTTCAGATGCAGTACAATTTTAGTTTCCAGAGAACTTTAATCCACAATTATCATAAGTCTGAAAACATTTTTCACAGCAATATGATTAATGACCTCTTTATATGTTCCTTCTAAGACCTTACCTTGATTATGCAGTGCAGTTTTGGGCTCCAACCCTAAAGATTGATAATACTGAACTGGAGAGAGAGGGCAGAGATATTCGAATAGACTGAGAGGAATGGAAGAATTAAATCATGAGAGGAAAAGACATTGGGGTCATTGTCTCTGGAGAAAAGTTGCTTGTGAGAAGATTACTATTTATAAATACATTAGATTATAATCAGATAGTGGGAGATCTTATCTCTCATAGAAAAGATTGAAGAATGAGAGGCCACTCAGTTAGTATTGAGAAAATTAATGTTCATTTGAAGCAGCAAAAGTGAGGGTAGTGAGGTTGGGGAATGCCCTGATGGGTGATGTTCTCTTGTTCTTGTGAGGAGATGAAGTTGATGGACTTTTGTCTTTCTTCAACCCCCATTAACTATGTAACTATTTTTCTATTACTTCACCTCTATACACTATTATTTGCTACTGAGTATAACATAACATTTGTGTTAAGAAAAAGGTCCATACCATACCTTATATGTAAAATGCTTGAACATAATAATTGTGTTCTCTTCCAATAATACAGGAGGTTGTCACTCATATAGCAAAAAAGATATTGATGGCAGAGATGACCTCAAGACTGAAAATAACTATAGCACAACATAGATATATAGATGACTATAAGGCTTTATGCGGATCAATTTGTAGAAGAGGGCTCACAAGCAGCTTCCACCAGCGACAGACTAACCTGAAGGTGAAACTGGAAGAATGCGCTGTGAAAAGAGGCCGGAGAGTCCGGACGAAGTAACAAGGGTGTGAAGGACGAGGTCAAACAGATCCGGGTCAGAGGCAGGCAGCTCAGATTCGTAAACGGAGTCAGGCCGAGGTCAGATGCAGGCAGATCAGATTCGTAGTCAATATCGGGCCGAGGTCGGGTGCAGGCAGAGTTCAAGCGAGTCAGGAATAGCCGGGTCAACAACAGGAGATCAAATATATAATGCTGGGGTCTCTTGGAAATGAACTAAGATAACCTAGCAATTTGTTTGTATGTCAACTGAGTTGTTATAGGCCCAGCGTGAACTCGCATGCACAGAAACGCGACAATGCACGCGCGAATCAAGGCGCATGTACGCACAGGCGCGCTTTCGCCGGTGACTGCGACCAACTACTTGCCTGCAGGGACGGACAGGGCCAGACATCCCTTCCACACTACGGTGAGTAGTCTTACAATGACTTCTCCTTTCTTAAGCCCACTTGTCCTCTTGTTCTTGCAGATATACTGAATCTACATTATGGAATCTCTGTATTTCATAAAATCAACATTTATAAGATCTGAATCTGTTTTCTGTGTAAAAGTGATCAAAGAAAGAAATTAATTTGCATTTGCTCTTGAAGAGAAAGAAAGCTGCAGTGAAGACATTAATGTCAGGATATATGGTGAGTACATTTATGTTTGTATATATACAGTAGATCAAATTGTGTACTATACAGTACAGACAAGTAAGTGGTTATTCAAAGAATAGTTTAAATTCTCTTGAACTTAGCGAAGCCGTTATCTTTCATAGTGTTTAGATTCTATAAATAATGCAGCCATATTGACTTGAGTTTATTGCATCTCTTTGTGTTACTCGAGGAGTGGGTCCCACTGTATAGAGCACTGGTAAGGCCCCATCTAGAATATGCTGTACAGTTTTGGTCTCCATCACTCAAACAGGACATTATTGTATTAGAGAGGGTACAGAGAAGGGCAACTAAGCTGGTAAAGGGAAAATTTTAGCTATGAGGAAAGACTGGCCAAATTGGGGATGTTCACACTGGAGAAGAGGCGCTTAAGGGGTGATATGATAACTATGTATAAATATATAAGGGGATCATATAATAATCTCTCTAATGATTTATTTACCAGTAGGTCTTTAAAGCTGATGCAAGGTCACCAATTCCGATTAGAAGAAAAGAGGTTCCAGCTAAATATTGGGAAGGGGTTTGTTACAGTGAGAGCTGTGAAGATGTGGAATTGTCTCCCTGAATCAATGGTACAGGCTGATACATTAGATAGGTACAAGGAAGGGTCGGATGCTTTATTCACCAGTAGCTCCTCCCAGCAGACAGGAGGGAGCCAATGAGATTAGAGGAGGGAAAGGGGTGTTACAGGGAGAGCTGGGAAGTGAATCAGGGGTACAGGCTGATACATTAGATAGGTATAAGGAAGGGTTTGGATGGTGTTTAGCAAGTGAGGGAATACAGGATTATGGGAGATAGCTCATAGTACAAGGGACAAGTACTAGGGACTAGTCTGTCATATTGGAGTCAGGAGAGGCTTCTCATGGTGCTATTAACAGAAATAAAGCAACAGCATATCTTTATTAATCCTCTTAAGTATGTATATATATATACATATATCTATATATAAATCAAATAAATTATAATTTAAGTATAGACTGTTGGATACCAGCCACAAGGAAGGTTAGAGGAGATGCTCCAATCTGTCATTGAAACAGTTTGCTTGGAGTTGCATGTTTTGATTATAATTTCAACTTACCATATGATCTAAACCAAAATTTATTTATATGGGGCAACATTTTGGAATAGTATAAATATAAGGATTAGATCCTCTATTTTGTCAATATTAGTACATAACTCACTATTTGTTTAAGTAATTTTCTTAGGTCAAAGAATCACTTTTATATTGTTGCTTCTATATTTTACATGTCCCATACAAATAAAGTGTACAGAATTAAGAAGTTTATCAATTGTAATAGTACTGGATAGTGATAGGCGAATAAATTCACCAGGCACACATTTGTGGCAAATTTGTGTGTTTCACCACCAGCAAATACATTTGTAAAACTGCAATGAAAATTCACAGTTGAAAAATCCGTTGCGTGCACAAATTCGCCCATCACTATGTCAGCGGGGGCCTGCCACACCCACAGGGGGATGTGGTAAGGATCAAGGAGGAAGTCCTTTTCCAGTGAGTCCAGGCAAAGTACAATTCAAGGGAAATCCAATAGAGAGGTCAAGTCCAGGCAAGGGTTCAAGAAGGCAGGCAGCAAGGTTCTAGGTCAGAAAACAGGCAGATGATCAATAACAGATGTAACCGGTAAGTAGGGCAAACCAGGAACACAATATAATATTGAGCTATACTCGGGCATCAAACCCGGGTCTCCGGCGTCCTTTTAAATTTGAATTTGGCGCCATATCGCATGACGTCCTTGCGCCCACGTGACGTCCTTGCGCCCACGTGTAGTCCTGGGTGCCGCCATCTTGGATCCGCCGCCGCGCCGGGAGTAAGGTAAGGAGCGCCGAGCGCTCATCGTGACACACTAGTACTGGAGTAATGTATCTAAAAACATGCCAGAAAAGTTGTACAATCCTTAAAGGAATACATCAAAGAATATATTAATCCAATTAGCAATGTGAAGCATTCTAATATGTCAATGGTTCTAGACATTTTGCAGAACGTGATAGTGATAAAACTGTATTTTTAGTACAGGCAGTAGAACAGGTGAAAACTAGTATAAGGGGACACATTTACCATTGGGCATGAATTGTACTTTACTTTTTGCTTTGAATTTTGTTGGCTGTTTACTTTTTATTTACTTTTTGATCTAATTGTATTGTCAGTTATATCAGTATAGTATTTGACATTGAAGAATGTTTTAGAATTTAGTGTACCCCAGAACATGGATTATTTAAAATTAAATTTGGTGGGTTGACTTTTTCGTGTATAGAGATAATCCTGTGTATTTCCGGATGCAAGCTTTGGGGATTTTTTTTCTTTCTCTGTTGAAATCTACCATGATGAGACACATTGGGCATTGCTGACTTTTGATGAGGGAATTTCACTACAATCTGTTAAGTGCAATTTAATTACTTTAATAAATTTATGTGACTATATTACACCGGGGAGCATGCCCTTCTTTTTATTTACTGTGTATTTCCTATATTTGGAGCATATGATTAAGTGCTGGGTAAGCATGAAACTCATTAAGCTATCCATGTGGGGACTAAATTGTTTTTAATTGATTGAAATAAAAATGTTACTATTTTATCTTTAAATGGTACACTGGGTATATACTGTATGTTATGTTACAGTTGTAGCTTCCTCACCTTTTCTGCAACTTTTAGAAACATTATGTATATCATTTACATGTACCCTGATAATCATTTTATGAGGGCAATATAAAATATGAACATGTCATTAATATGGCACATGGGCAGGCGAGATACATTGGATCATAAAAATGGATTTTAATGACAAAATAAAAATTTTATGAAAATATATTCTGAGTACTGATTTACTACAGAAAATGAAGTTCTTTGTATATACTATAATATGATTGATGTACATTTTGAAGGTGAAACTTTAAAGACATTTTCATATTCCCAGAATCAATTCAGATCTGTAAAAAAAACACATTTTGGAATAACACTTAAATTAGTTACTGCCAGAGTGATTAATTACATACATGATTGCTCCACGTGAGTCGCTATATCCTGTAGTTCATCTAAATGAGTTTAAAGGAACAATACAGGTTTTTAAATACATTGTAGGCTGTCTAAATCATATTTATATGCAAAAAGTGTGCATTTGGTTCAAAGTATAACATAGCCTCTGAAAACCATTTTCCATAATCATTTTTGTTATTAGCAGAAATCTTGGAAAAGAGCAAGTGTTTTAAAACACATTAACTAGTTTAAAAACAGGGGAAAGTGTAAAGTTAAAATGAACATGAAGCCTTATCATGCTAAACCTGTTGCTGCTCTCCCTCCTATTGCCAGGAGGGAGAGCAAAGTTCAATAAACAATATAAAGGTAAGGACCAGGAAATCCACAGGACCAGTGATGAGCGAATTTCCCCCGTTTTTGCCGAAAATGTGTGAATTTCCTGCAAAACTGCAAAAAATTCACAAAACAAGAATTTTGATGCACATTTAAGTCAATGGGCGTTTATTAATTTTCAGTATTTAAGAATTTACAGTATAAACAGGCAGGGCTCAGACACAAGTCAGGAATCACACTATAAAAATATCTGCAGACATCAAAGAACTTTGAACCAAAATGTCAAAAAAAGAAAAATAAATGAAAATGTAAAACATATAATATCAGAGAAAGACACAGATCAAAGATCATATTAAAGGAATTTTCATAAAGCCATATAGATTTTTTCAAATTTTGTGACCATAAATATTCATGGTTTCCAAAGAGCTTCTTTAAAACAACTGATCATTTTCTATGAAACCATGAAATGTTATGTGCAATTTGTATCATCATAGAAAATAACTTTGTAGGCCATGTTCTTGTCCCTCCCTACCAGTTCGGCTCCTTCACAGTTTTTGTGCATGAAAACAGTTCCAAAAGAGATGTAAGTGTTTCTTTTCAAAACAGATGTAATAGTTTCAGTTTTTACAGGCCTGGATTTGTGGAAAGGCCACCAAGGCCCGGGCCTAGGGAGGCAAGAATTTAGGGGGAGGCATAAAGCCCAACCACACCCACATTGAGATACAATAGTTTTTTAAAAACTTCCCATTCACCAATCCAAAGTGCTCCCAACCTGATGATGAAAATTTGTACATTTGCAGAAATGAAGGGGAAGGGAGAGGGATGACGAACGGCAGCAGATCTACAGAAGCACGCTATGTAAATCCCATTCTTTATAATTAATGGTAAAAATTTCAGAAATGTTTTCATTATCAATACCATTTTTATTTTGTTTCCGATAACCTTTTTCCTTCTTTTACTTGGCCAGGCTTAAAATATAAATAAAAATTGTCATGAATAGTGTTGAGCGAATATGTTTTGAAACGCATTGAAATCAATAGGTGGCAAAACATTTTTTACATGTACAACAATTTTTTCTCACTTCAAATGCATTAAAGTCAATGGCCATTTTTTCTTATGCAAACAATTGAGGCAAAATTTTTGCGGCAGTTTTGCAAAAAATTTGCAGGTGGCAAAGTGCAGCATTTCACTGCAAATCCATGCTTGCCAAATAAATTCGCTTGTCACTACTTATGAAATAAATTACACAATTGATTGGGCGTAAAATTACTATGTGTGGTTTTTGTAGGTACTAGTTGATTTAAACAATTTTTAAATAATCAATTCTAGGACCAGGAACCTTATCTTTACAAGTCACTCTGTTCTGTATGGGCACACCTCTGCATTGGTAGAAGTTCTAATATGATGCATGTTCTACAGCAGTACAGCAGTAGCGTGAAGCAGGCATTTCTAGGCCCTTCAATTCATCAGCTGGACTAAACTAGGAGGTGAAGCTTTTTAAGCTTGCCCGTATGAATAAATGCTCACCACAATTATTTATAAGCACAAAAAGTTCCCAGTAGAATAACAGAAAAGTGCAGTCATCATAACTACACAGACCAGAATTTCAATCTGGACAGCTTTTGATTAGCTTAGGCAGAATGAACAGACACATCAGGCATTTTATTGAAGTAGCCTGTACAATAAAACGTAACTTAAAAGGCTTATTGTAATGTAATTAAACAAATTGTATTGTTTTAACAATTTTTAAAAAAGGGACACACAGTAAGTAAAACATTTTATACAAATCATATTAAAAAGTTTGGGAACCCCTCTTAATTCTTTGGAGTTTTGTTTATCATTGGCTGAGCTTTCAAAGTAGCAACTTCCTTTTAATATATAATTATGGAAACAGTAGTATTTCAGCAATGACATAAAGTTTATTAGATTACCAGAAAATATGAAATATGCATCACAACCAAATCAGATTTGGGCACCCCAACGGAGATGTTACATGAATACTTAGTTAAGCCTTCTTATGCAAATGTAACAGCCTATAGATGCCTCCTATAGCCTTTGATGAGTGTCTGGATTCTGGATGTGGCTATTTGTGACCATTGGTCCATATAAAATCTCTCCAGTTCAGTTAAATGTGATGGCTGCCGAGCATGGACAGTCTGCTTCAAATCATCCCATAAATTTTCCATGATATTCAAGTCGGGGGACTCCAGAATATTGTAATTGTCCCTCTGCATAAATGTCTTTGTAGATTTCCAAGTGTGTTTAGGGTCATTGTCTTGTTGGAATATCCGACCCCTGCAGCAGAACTTCAACTTTGTGACTGATGCTTGAACATTATCCTGAAGAATTTGTTGATATTGGATTGAATTCATGCAAACCTCGGCTTTAACATGGCCCCAGTAGTCCCTGAACTAGCCCCACAGCCCCACAGCATGATGGAACCTAAACTAAATTTGACAGTAGGTAGCAGGTGTTTTTCTTGGACTGCAGTGTTGTTCTTCCACCATGCAAATCGATTTTTGTTATGACCAAATAACTGAATCTGTTTTGATTTTTGTTTTAATTAGATAATCCAATAAATTAAAATTTTTGAGAGTTTGGTTGAATTTTTTTTCTAACAAGTTTTTGTAGATAGGCCTTCCATAGTATAAATGTTCCTTACATTACATCTGACCCTCTTGAAGTGACTATGGCAGGCAAAAAGGGGGGAAACAAACACACTCACAATTCCAAAACTCGTGGATAAATGGATGTAGATAATTTCAAAATGTATGCTTTCTTTATATGAAAAGTACAAAGCAGTAAGCCTTTGTAGATATATATAGATTCTATTTAAAAAGTGTAAAATAATTTCTAAGGATTCTATTAAAAAATTATTTTTCTCTGTAATAATAAAACAGTAGCTTGCACTTGATCCAAACTAATATATAATTAATCCTTATTGAAGGCAAAACCAGCCTATTTTGGTTTATTTAATGTTTAAATGATTTAGTAGACTAAAGGTATGAAGATCAAGGGGCCCATTCACTAAGCTCGAATGAAGGAATAGAGGAAAATAGAGGAAAAAAACTTCGAATTTCGAATGTTTTTTTGGCTACTTCGGCCATCGAATTGGCTACTTCGACCTTTGATTACGACCTTCGACTTCGAATAGAACGATTCAAGCTAAAAATCATTCGACTATTCGACTATTCGATAGTCGAAGTACTGTCTGTTTAAAAAAAAACCTTCAACCCCCTAGTTCACCACCTAAAACCTACCGAGGCCAATGTTAGCCTATGGGGAAGGTCCCCATAGGCTTTACAAGGTTTTTTTGATCGAAGGAATTTTGTTCGATCGATGGATTAAAATCCTTTGAATCAATCGATTTGAAGAAATGAATCATTCGATCGAACGATTATTCCTTTGATCGAACGAATTGCGCTAAATCCTTCGACTTCGATATTCGAAGTCGAAGGATTTCAATTCGGCAGTCGAATATCGAGGGTTAATTAACCCTTGATATTCGACCCTAGGTAAATGTGCCCCCTCCTGTAAATTACAGAAATATTCTTTATCTGGAAAGCCCCAGATCTAGAGCATTCTGGATAACAGGTCCCATACCTGTATAATGGAGTATGTTTAGCCTTATACCTTTGGGGATTGTTAGTTCAAATAGCATTAACTGACCTTTGCATTTGACCTGGACTTTCATTTTGCTTGCTATCAAACCAGCTACACTCATCTGCATTACTTAGGTACATTCTAGGGCTATGTTTTGTGTTAGGGATAACTAAAAGGTGGGTTCTGTGGTGGTTATAACCATTGCTATTTTTATATAAGTGAAAGATCTGAGGAATGCTCTGATATTGAAATTGAGGAAAGATTTTCTGGTTGAGTGATGACTGATGTCACTATTGTATACATATAGTTTAACTCATAATAAATATCACCAATACATCTAAAGCCAATAACAAACAGTATAAGAGTCAGTTTGCTACATGATGAATGAGTGATATTTTGTTGATCACATTTTGCTTAGAATAAATTCTAAAGACACAAAGATGTTTGATGATACCTCAAATAGTAACGGTTTTGTCAAGAAGTCAGATTTTTGTTGCATGCTCTACTTGAATGATTGATCATATTTATGTTGTTTTATGTCTTTTAATTCAGACTGATGGATTAGCCATAAAAAGAAAATGAGTCAGGACTCGTGACTTGAAATGAATGTGATAACAGAAATATGAATCTGACTTAATTGATAAATGGTAGAACATACCTTTTAGGCACATGTTGTACCTTTTATTAAACAGGCAGAGATAATGGCTCACACTGCATTTACCTTAGTACAGGAATGGGACCCCGTTACCCAGAAAGCTTTGCATTATGGGAAGGCCGTCTCCACAGATTCCATTTTAATCAAATACATTTTTTTAAAAGAAAATGTCCTTTTTCTCTGGTAAAATAAAACAATAGCTTATACTTGACCCACATTAAGATATCATTTATCCTTAGTGGAAGCAAAACAATCTTATTGGGGTTACTAAGGGGTCGATTCACAAAGGGTCAAATATCGAGGGTTAATTAACCCTCGATATTCGACTGGGAATTAAAATCCTTTGACTTCGAATATCATAGTCGAAGGATTTTAGCACAAATAGTGCGATCGAATGATCAAAGGATTATTCCTCCGATCGAACAATAAAATCCTTAGAATCGAACGATTCGAAGGATTTTAATCCAACGATCGAAGGAATATCCTTCGATCAAAAAAACTTTGGAAAGCCTATGGGGACCTTCCCCATAGGCTAACATTGAGTTCGGTAGCTTTTAGATGGCGAACTAGGGGGTCGAAGTTTTTTCTTAAAGAGACAGTACTTCGACTATCGAATGGTCGAATGGTCGAACGTTTTTTAGTTTGAATAGTTTGATTCGAAGTCGTAGTCGAAGGTCGTAGTAGCCCATTCGATGGTCGAAGTAGCCCAAAAAACACTTCAAAATTTGAAGTTTTTTTACTTCGAATCCTTCACTCGAAGTTAGTGAATCGGCCCCTTAATGTTTACATGATTTTCTAGTATACTTAAGATCCAAATTACAGAAACATCCTTTATCCAGAAAACCCCAGGTTCCAAGCATTCTGCATAACAGGTCCCTTTGCTTCAATGGGATAAGTAATGTATAAGGAGGGTTCAAAGTGTCCACTTGTCCTACAGCCATATTATAAAGCAGACACTCTAAGCTAAAACATAAGAGAGCAGTCCCAATTTTGTCTACAATGTTATCAGTTCAAGAACAAAAATCTAGTCATGCAAAATGAAAGACCTTGATGATGGCCAAGTTTTCCTCACTCAGAGAGCGATACTTTTTAAGTGCAAGCACAGAAAGACTAACAAAAAGAGCTGCCTACTTTTAAATATCTACATAGTCAAATAGTTAAAGGAGTAATAATGATTGGAGTGTGCTAGCAATTGATGTCAATGATACTGTTTTTAAAAACGACTACTTACACTTCAAATATCCTTGCAGTGGATGATAAATGTGTGCTATCCTGCATTTAACTGAATCTTCATTTAAAGGACCAGTAACGGTAATTTTTTTTTTAAAAAAAAAACTTTTTGTATATAACAAAGAAAAACCACCAAGCCATATGTAAAAATTGCAAAGTCTTTATTAAAAAATAACTTACCGAAATTCTGCTTGTGCTCCTCGTCAGAAAAGGCGACACGACAATGATCCATCATGTGGCACTCGATTTCTCCTCCTTGCCTTCTATAGGAGATATAGGAGATAGCCAGGGAGGAGAAATCTGAAAAGGAGAGCAAGCGGAGTTTCTGTAAGTTATTTTTTAATAAACTTTGTGATCTTAAAGTTACATATGACTTGCTGTTTGCACTGTTTTGCACTTACACAATCATTGAAATATAATCCTTTCTTTTGGCTCATGTTTTGGCAATGTTTGTTAATAAACCAGCTTCAAGCTTAAGTATAATGGGTTTGCCATGTTTCAAACAGAAAACTTTTAGAATAAACAGATTAAACAGTTTTTGCTGCTACAACCAGAGGCAAGACCATATATCTACATATCACAGACTATATCTTAAATTGAAAGATGGATAGTTCCTAGTTAAAGGCATTTTGTCAATATACAAACAAAAACACATGGCAGTATGCTTTGGCTTATACTATACTGCCACTGGGCACAATTAATTGGGGACAGTTTATGTTATCATGTGGCAGCACTTGTAAGACACTGAATCTTAGACATCACTGGAAAGGCTCTTAGACTGCATCTGAAAATTATTATAGACTACACAACAAAATGCCAAAAAAATCCCAAGCTTTGACTTCAGAGTTCTTAATTCTTTGTAACTAAATTATGTAAATGATTGCATTAACTTACTGCGAACAGGTAAAAAAAAAAAATCACTGCTGCCCCATCCCATAGTGGGATATTTATATGTATATATTTAGCTTACTCTAAGAACTTTTTAGTTATCTAGGATATTATCTCCTGTCTTGCAATATGTGTCATCAATATATATATATATATATATATAAAAACATTCTATATGAACAGCGATAATCTGAGGCCAGAAATGCAACCAACCCAATGAACTATCAACAACAATCATTTTCTTAATTGTGAAGTTTCGCTAGGGATGGTTAATTTGCATACGGCGCCAAATTCAAATTTCAATGGGGAAATACGTATCAGCACTACAAATGCCTAGAAAACCTTCAAAACATCAAATAAAAACGTTATTTTGCCCTACACATGTGCCCACTGTCTAGGTAAGTTGCCATGAGTCAGGAAATGTAGGGGAGAAGGAGGGGAGCCCCAAAAAAAATTTCGCTCTTTTTCAGCCTATCACCCATCATGTAGAAAACACGCCAGCGTTTTTTGGGACTTAGAAAAAAATTTGACTTTTTTGGAAACAATCCCTATACTCTATTGCGCTTCACCAGGTCTGAGGTGGCGGAGGAAGTCTAGCATAAAAGGTAGCGTTCAGTACACTGCGCAAGTTAGTGAATTTGCATAGTTACGTCGCTAGCAAAAATTCGCCTGGCGTAAGGGTGCGAAGTAACACTAGCGAAACTACGCCAGTGTTCGTTAGTGAATTTGCGCAGTAACGAAAATGCCAAACGCTAGCGAATTAACGCTAGCATTCGGCGCTTCGGCGCTTAGTGAATTTGCGCCTATATCTCCTTTCGTTTATTTCTTTATTCGCATTCTCTTCTATACTTGCGGTGGTGCTCCACTCATTGGCTTGGTATTACTGGCTTAGTTCTTGCTTTTTTTTTTTTATTTACTGGTACAGACACTTCTCTATGACAAACTACATTAAAAATTCACACCGATGAGGAATTGATAATTTGTGAAAAAGATTTTGACAATATAATAGCTGCAATTTTTGTACTGCAGTTTATTCAACAAAAGGGCAGATGAAAGATGAATGTTACACAAAATACATTTTGGTACAGAGACATATTTCTCATGGGATGTGGTGATCTGATCAAACAAAAAAAAGACTAGATGCAATATGGGATCCTGATCATACACTGTATGGTATAAGTTATATTTTAGGTGGTAATTCATGCATTATATTTTAATTTCACCTTTTCAATATTACATTAGTTTGATTTTGTATATGTTTTCTCACACTGGTGATGCAATTATGATGTAACACTTAAGGTGGCCATAGACTCAAAGATCCGCTCGTTTAGCGACATCGCCAAACGAGCGGATCTTTCCCCGATATGCCACTAACGGCATGGCTATATTGGGGGTAATTCAAACGTTCAGCCGTATGGCCGAACGATCAAATTACGATACGTCAAGGGGCTCCGGCGGGTCGGTCAGTTAAAAATCAAACCTTCCCGATCAATATCGTGGCCAGATATCGATCGGGAAGACCCGTTGGAAGCCCCCATACACGGGCAGATAAGCTGTCAAATTGGTCCAAACGACCGATATCGGCAGCTTTATCTGCCCGTGTATGGCCACCTTTACCTTTCCCGCCACGCACATTTTTAAAGTGTATGATGTGTTTTCTTGTGCACTTTGAAAAAGCTACAGGTGGCCAAAACATCAGTCTTCCCAAAGTAAAAAGGACTTTATTTTCCATTAAGACCTGCCAGTGTGGACTTTTTCTACAGTGAAACTTCATGATTTACTGAATCTGCCCCAAGGCAAGCTGGACTTCGTGGTCACTTTTAGTCAACTGTAAGACATAAGAGGTTATTTACTTAACTCATCACTGTGTTCAAAGTTTTGCAGACAAGTTTTGTGCAAACAGTGTTTTTTTTACTCACAATGCATAATACTTTCCCCATGATTCCAGGATAATTGCGGTTACAAGAAAACACATCTTAATAATTTCAAGGTAATGTTTTAAGCTTCCTGTAGTTGTTCTTCGATGCAAAATTAAATCACTTAAACTGAAAATAAAACTTGAATCAAAGTGTAGGAGATAAAGTTCTCAATAGTAGTGATGGGCAAAATTATTCACAGAGTTTTGCCGCAAAAATGACGACATAGACTCTAATAGGTGAAAAAATTGTTGTGTATCAAAAATTTGTTGCACAATTTCACACACATCAAAATAATTAGACTTCAATGCATTTTGTGAATATTCGCCATTTTGTGAATTTTTGGTGCATCAAAATGCGTTCATTTTGCCCATCACTACTCAGTAGTATATAGTAATACTTATTTTCTTCATACTTAGGCATTGCAAGAAAAAGCTGTGTTTGCCAAATATATGGTTACAATGTTTTTGTTTTTTAAAAAGTGTTATTGCTTGTGTATTTTAGGAACTTTATTCTCCTTAGAATGAATTTACTGATTTAAAATTATAGAACTGGTATTAAAAGTTAAGTTTGACACATGGGAAAATAAAGATATGCTAAAGCTGAAGATTTATACCAAACGGACCACCTAAGAACATTTGAATCCTTAAAACTTCAGTCAGGCAAAATGACCTGAGATGGCTGCCTAAACACCAATATTACAACTAAAAAACATAAATGTTAGGTTAAGGTTTCAGATTTACTAAACTCGAGTGAATAGTTTGAATGCAAAAATATTCGAATTTCACATTTTTTTGGGTACTTCAACCATCGAATTGGTCAAATTCAATTGAATTCGATGTGATTTGAACAATTTGGAGTAAAAATCGTTCGACTATTTGACCATTCGATAATCGAAGTACTGTCTCTATAAAAAAAAAACTTCGACTTCATACTTTGCCACATTAAAGCTACCGGAGTGCAATGTTAACCTATGGGGACCTTCCAGAGCACTTTTAAGTTTTTTTTGATCAAATAAAAATCATTTGATCGATCGCTTAAAATCGTTCGAATAGTTCCATTCCAAGGATTTTATTGTTTGATTGAACGATTTTCATTCGATCGTTTGATCTAACCTTTTGCGCTAAAATACTTTTTTTATACTTCGAGGGTCGAATTAGAGGGCTTTTTAACCCTCAAAATTCGACCCTTGATAAATCTGCCCCTGGGTGTCAGAAATATTACTTGTGTGCTGTGTCTTATTTTGAGGTAAGTTCTACAGGAATGAATATGTTATAAAAATACAAAGCAATCTTTATTTTGGCATTGCATGCAGGTTGGGAATCACAATATACCATGGTTTAAGAAGTGATTCATTAATACATTTTAATGCAAATTGAGATGATTTATCTGAATGGATTTACATGGTAAGTACTGGTCCTTCTGTAGCTGTTGCAAAGATTTATTATTGGTTTCATTAACCCCATAGTATTTAAGACAGTTGCTTCATTTAGACGTATCCTCGAGTTTTAATTGGTGTAAATGTGGGTTTCTAGGGCTCTTGAAATTAAGTAAGTAATCAACGGAGATGGTAGGGTAATGTGGTGCATATTATATTGTCATCAAATAATCCTATATCATGGTTTCAAGTGGGTGTTTCATTTACTGTACTTTAATTACCATGGAATGCCAGTGTTTTGAGGCAGGAGTTTTATGACTAAAGTAAGGATGAAAGGGACCACTCATATACATGTATAATTTCTTTAAATTAAAATTTTACCTAAAACTTAAAAGAAAAAACCAAAAAACATTCATATACTTAAGTAATTTAAAATTGTAATAATTCAGGAAAAATAGGGCAACGTGTACAACGAGAGCACTTTAATGTTTTTGCCCTGTCAGTGGCAGAACAAGTCTTTTTTTCTCTCTTTTCTTGATGTCTCTGGGAAAAACTGGAACTGAAAAAGGACAAATCTCACCTATACATTTTCACATTACCTTACTATGGTATTAGACATACAGTATATAGCATCTATTATCCAGAATGTTTTGGTCCTGGGCTTTTTCAGATCTACCATACCTGAAAGGGACAGTATACACTCACTTTCAATACAAGCTCAATGAATTGAGTATTTGCTGAATTTTTTAAAACAAATTATAATTATTTGCTTTGGACTTTGGAGCTTTTTGAATAATGAATTTCCAGACAAGGGATACTATACCTGTACACATACTATAAATTGTGAATAATGTATTTAATTATATTTGGTTAATTTTAACTTAGTCTAAATATATACTGCATCTTCATCGTTACAATATCTGTCCCAGAAAATTGTGTCTTCTTTCTTTTTATATTGCTATTTTTATTTAAATTTGCAGAACAGTAATTGCCTCTGGCTTATGCAGTACATCAAGCTGTTAAGTTACAGGGCAAAAACTTGGAATACAAAGTTAAATAAAATCATCCCATTTCAGAGATATTTGGTAATTAGACAGTTATTATGCCTAAATTGTACAAGATGTAAAATATTAATCTCTAGTAAAAGTATGATATTTTGAAATGCTTCAGAAAACATACATTCAGGTATTAGTAAAAATAACTTAATCATAAAGTTAATGTTGACAGGTTTTCTTGTGAATATCAGCACGGCTTTGCAGTTTCTGCATCTTTCTTAAGGCAACCATAATAAATCACTTAAACGCTTCCATGGATGACGTTTCTACATGGATTGACAGTAACATTTTTATCATTTTGAGAAATACAAAAATTGGGACTTAAACCCCCAGCCCATATGCCCTAAAATATAAATTATTGAAAATAAAAATGGAGTCACTGTCCCGTTTTCAAAGTGCCTCAGTGTCACCAATACGCCCGAGTCTCCTCCAATTTACACAACACCAGTCTCCGGAAGGGGATCCCTGCTCATTCCATGCAAAGCATCGCTGCACCTCAACAGCCGTTTCACCACAAACGTGGCTTTGTCAAGAGTTTTCTTTAAAAATGGACATGCTAAACAAAAACAATATACCTCATAACATGCAAATATCCATATAGTGCAGTTAAAAATCATAAAAAGGAAAAATGCATCATAGTTACTGTGAATTTCTAATATTGAACAATTTCCATGTCACACTGGGCTTAGTCATCCCCTATGCCCCCATCAGAAGGACCAGAAAAGAAAGCCACCATACCGCATTATTGCCATCATAGTGACAAGCATCTATAAAGTTTGATACAATTTTCCCTTTTTCTTGGGAAACTTAAAATATATTTTGCTAGAGGCAATAAATACACCAGTTTATCTACAATGATTGTTATACTAGACTGATATTCCCACATAAAGAGAGTAATGAGTAAGTTATGGACAATAAACACAAAGCATAACATAATTATTCAAAGTATTTAGCAAAAAGCATATAATTGATGAATGCCCTGGTAAAGAGTTATATTAGAATTAATGCAGATAGCAGGACACAAGAAAAGATTTAGCAGGAGTAAGACACCTAAGGACAATCTGACACTATATGGGCATAAGAACTGAATAAAACAGTGAAGCAAGGGACATACAAAGTATTAAACACAAAATATGCATGGAAACTGTCTATGTAAAGCATAGATTGTGTGGAGAAAACACCAATAAGATTAGAATTGTAACTCAATACAGAACTGACATTTAACTAAACAAAAGGTTGGGATGACTGTAGGGACTGTGGGTATAACATAGTAGAAAGCTTTATAAATTAGAAGTGTTCATGCAACGTATATAAGGTAACTGTGGCAGGATATACACAGTGTATAAATGTTCTGTTTCACACAGCTAAAACAGTTACTGATCCACAAATAGGGACACAGATAATGAGAGTATAAAATGTGAGCAAGCAAACCAGACAGCAAGTCATTTGCCTGTAATCCAGACATAAACCTACCCAGTTGGGATTATTAGGTCTACATAACAACTTTGTGGTTAAATGAGTTGCCAAAACTGAAAAAAAGGATCTTAAACACACCTAGAAAGGGAATAACATTCATAAATCAAGTAGTACATAAACTGTGAATAAACATACAGTATTAGTGATGGGCGAATTTATTCGCCAGATGCGAATTTGCGTGATTTGCCGCCAGCAAATTTGCGTGATTTGCCAGCTGGCGAAAATTTGTCGGCGTCAAAAAAAATGGGAAATTCGCGAATTTTTCTGCGAAGCAAAGCGCTGCAAATTCGCCCATCACTATACAGTAGGGATGGGCAAATTTTTTTGCCTCGTTTCGGCAAAAAAATTACACCCATAGACTTGTATGGAGACGTGCATAAAAAAAAAAGACGCGCGACAAAATAATTTCGCCACGCGACAAATTTTTTTTAACGCCCATAGACTTTAATGGGCGTCTGCGACATTTCGCCGGCGGCAAATTTTTGGCAAAACGAAATGGGTCAAATTCGCCCATCCCTGCTATACAGTATATCTGACTTGCAAGGTTATAAAGGGGCTACCTATAGCTGGTAGACTTCTGCTGAAGGAAAGGCGATTGGGTAGGCCTTTACTGTGATGAAGTGATGCAATTAACCAAGTTAGACTTTGTTGAACAGCTTCTTACAGGTATCACAGGTTAAAGACTAGGGCATTGGAACTCAGAGTAGGTTGTATTTACTAATAAACACTTAACTTCCCACCATGCCACTCTCAACCCAGTCACACTCAGCCGACATTCTGGTAAGTAGTGAACTGTTCCCTGTTTCTTGTTGACATGAATATGGGACGACCCTTCTATAGTCTCAACAACAAAAATAAACAGAACTCCAAAACATTTGAAGTATCATGCTGTTCCCTAACCTGTATAAGTGACAGAACCAATTCTGGAAGTTTGGTTGACATGTTTTAAGAGCACAATAGTTAAGACCCCCTGCTGGTATGTTGGCAGTTTCAGGATAAGCATTTTGTAGATTAGTAAGTAGCATGTATAGTGCAAAGAGTGCTTCATCCACATTAGCTGACAAAGCTAAACAGGATCATGTGCATGTAAAGCCATGGAAAGACATGTACAAAATAGTTTCTAGTTTACACCCCCCCCACTAGGGAACCTAAAATCATATGAGATGTGACTGTAGATGGAAGATGCCAACCCTGCTAAAGAAACAAGGTACTGTGGATTAGTGATGTAGCGAACTGCCGATTTGATGTTCGCGAACGCCGTTCGCGAACACCGGCAAAAAAGCGAACAGTTCGCGAACAGTTCGCGAACTTCGAACGCTCGATAAAATCGTTCGATCGAACGATCGAAGGATTTTATTCGTACGATCGAACGATTTTCGTTCGAATCGAACGATCGAAGCTATTCGATCGAATGATTTTAATTCAATCGAATGCTTATAATCGTTCGAACGAATGGAAATCGTTCGATTTTAGCGATCGAACGGTCGAATGGTCGAATGGTCGAACGAAATTTTACTTCGAATCGAACGCGAACACCAATTGGCGAACGTCGCGCGACGTTCGCGAACATTCGGCGGACGCGAACAGTCGAAGTTCGCGCGAACTAGTTCGCCGGCGAACAGTTCGCTACATCCCTACTGTGGATCCATGAGGTTTTTAAAAAACACTACCAATGCAGTGAGAAGTGGCAAGGGTGCAAAGTGCTCTGTGTGAATATGTTAAAAGTCACATCTGTGGAAAGAAGTTTTAATTTTCCTACACTGATCTTAATGGATGTTTATTCTATAAAATATGAATATCTTGGAAGATGAAATTTGAGATGGAAAAAGAGACCATCACAGTCATATTAATTCCATACATTTTTAGTTTATTATTATATTTTTACTGCATTTATTAACCCCATTAAATCTGTTTACATTGAAGTCAAGGTATTCCTTTGCTATTGCGCCAAATTGCCCTAAATTAAAATTTCAGCCCATGGAAAAACTCTTCTGGAGAAAGCAGACCTATAAAGTGTGTGCTTTTAATTTACAATCAGATTTTAAAGCATATTATAGGGTCACTTGAAATAATAGTTTCACTCCAAAATGACAATATACAACCAGATTGTAGCAGTCAATTTCTCTTTTTTTGTCATTCTCCCAATAAATCTATATCTACAGATAACAAATAATAATTATACCATTGAATGAGAAGATATACTGTAAATAACATTGTTTGAGTGAAGGATTCGATGTAAAAAAACTTCGAATTTTGAAGTGTTTTTTTGGCTACTTCGACCATCGAATGGGCTACTTCGACCTTCGACTACGACTTCGACTTCAAATTGAAGGATTCGAACTAAAAATCTTTCGACTATTCGACTATTCGATAGTCGAAGTACTGTCTCTTTAAGAAAAAACTTTGACCCCCTAGTTCACCACCTAAAACCTACCAAACCCAATGTTAGCCTATGGGGAAGGTTCCCATAGGCTTGGCTAAGTTTTTTTGGTTGAAGGATAATCCTTCGATCGTTGGATTAAAATCCTTCGAATCATTCAATTCCTTCAATATTCCTTCGATCAAACTTTTTTGCGCAAAATATTGACAAAATATTGTCGAAGGATTTTCATTCCCAGTCAAATATCGAGGGTTAATTAACCCTCAATATTCGACCCTTGATGAATTTGCCCCTACATGTAAAAAGTTGTGTATTATATAGAATCAAAATTAATATTTTCTTTTTGTTTTCTTAAAAAAAAGAATGCATTATTAAGGAGGCATTTACCTATCACAGCTGTTCTTCCAGAATAGCACTAGCCAAAGATTATTTATAACATAATACTATAAATGTCTGTAGGCTACAGTGATATTGGAAGTGTGTTTAACAGATGGCCTACATCCCATGGCACTAGCCAATCTGTTAGCACCATTAGGTGAGCCGTTTTGTGTTCCTTTAAGCTGATTTTTTGTCTTAGAACTACAAACATGAAAAGGTGGCTATGTAATTCATGATTATTAATAACTTCTGAACTAGATGTGAAGATTTAGAATCTATTAAGCCTTCTATTTTTGTTTCCAATCAAAATCTATGTTATTAGTTTATCTATAGTGACGGGCGAATTTATTTGCCAGGCGCGAATTCACGGCGAATTTGCGTGATTCGCCAACAGCGAATAAATTTGCGAAACTCCCGCGTCAAAAACGGGCGCCGGCGCAAATTCGCCCATCACTATTTATCTATATTCATTAGCATTACCTTTGCAACCAAAATCACATATATACAAAAAATAAGCTATTCACATATTTTTGACTAGTCTAAAAGGTAAATACCATTTAGAGATTTTATGCTTCGCTTACTCATGGTTTCAATTTGCTAATCAGGTGTCTGCAGCTTTTCACCCCCTAAGCTAATTTATTTGTAACAAGCAATTCTGCATGTTAAATCAAAGAGGCATACATTCCAGGTGAATGGGCCATTTTCGTTTGAATTCAAATTGTACAAATCGAAGTAACATCGCATTCGATCAAATTCGATTTGAAGTTTTTCCAAAAAAATTGTAGATTTTCCAAAGTCCAACAATTGACTCCAAATAGGTTCTATGCGGCACCCTATAGGCTGAAACAGCAATTCACAGGTTTTCGATGGCAAACGATTGAAGTCAAATTTTTAAAGAGACAGTACATGATACATTTGAATCATAGTTGGACTATTCACTAGTAAATGTACAAAAAAAATAGCTCAAATTTTTTTAATTCGAATTTTCCCCTCAACCTTTGATAAATCTGCCCCCTGAATTGTATATAGGTGGTTTTGATAAAGGTATTAGGAAAGGACTGGAACATTGACCTTTTTAACATATGATTAATAAAAATTTGAATTTTTTAAAAAAAAGTTCCAAGTGTGCTTTTTTGTATGCGATTTTACTTTATAGCACCTGGATCATTTATCTAATTTGGATGGAGTGATTGCATCACTTCAGGTACTGATAATGACACACATACTGGCCACTTGGAACTAGTGGTTTGCATCCATGGACTCAAGGAGTTGGTGGGACTCTAAGTAGTTCCATGTGTAAGGATTTGGGGGTTTTCAAGTGTTTATAATAATGGCCATGTATGAATTTGCACTAAGTACAACTGCATACAATGTTTTAAAATTTAAAGTGGACCTGTCACCTACAGATAAAAAGCTGTATAATGAAAGTCCTTTGCAAATTAAACATGGAACTTAAATTATTATTTTCATTAAAACATCCAAATCTACAATAAAGTTGTTTTAATATCTGATCTGTCAATCAAATATTATCTGCCCCACCTTTATGCCTGAGGCATAAAGGTGTGGCAGTCAATTACTTTCACTTTCCATTCAGCAATTCCTAGATGTCACTGCTCTCCTCACAGTCCCCCTTCCCTCCGCTCGCTCTATAATTGTGTAGGGCAGTACGCATGGGCATTAGGTTCCCCATTCTGATGCAAACACAAGATTTTAGGGTGATACACAATTTGTCTTAATAACAGTGTCCACAAAATGATGCCTGTCTGCTTGATGTGATTGTGTAGTCCCAAGACTGAAGGAAACAAAATGTAATCAATATTTATACTGTAAGTAAAGTTTTTTTTTTCTCAGCTAACTTAAAAATAATTTGGTCCCCTTTAAGCAAACATGATTTTTATCAATCAAATGCCATTGCACTCAAAGATGCATGATGTACAGATGCAGCCACTTTGGTTTGTCTGTTTGACACAGAATAACTAAACACAGATATCCCATTTATCTCATTTAACACAGAAAACTGCATCACAACATCCCATCTAATTAAAGCATTCACCATTGTGAACAATGGAGCTTTGGTATGCTAATGAAAAGGTTAAATGCATTAAATGAGTTAAGATGACTTAAGATAACACAGTTTCTTCAATTACCCCTGAGTCATGACGCATTTAACTCACAAATCCAAGTGGCTTCATCTGTAGACCCAAACTGCAGTAGAACCCTGGAATGATGTGGCGTTCATGCTAGGGTTCCCTGACATCAATAGACACACTTTCACTTAAACTACACAACACTATGGTGATTGGAGCATATACAAGAAGCGCAAGGAGAACATTTAGGAGTAATGGATGAGTCAATGTACGCAAATTTTTTTTTTACTACTGCAACAGTCTAGATTCAAATCTTGTTTTGTCATCACAGCTATACTGTGTATCAAAACTTAGTGAGATGAAATTACAAATTTTTAAATCAATTTGTGTTGTAGAATAAGTATTTTTATAGAATGCTAATAAACGTTACAATTTTGCCAAAGTCTAATTGATGTATGACATACCAAAGCAGGGTTGGGAGGCATAAAACTATTTTCCCAGTAGGTAATTTAAAAAATGTTTCAAGCATTTCGTTAAACTCCAAGAACATTTCACAGGTTAAAAAACATGTTAAAGAGAACAAAATCCAAGCCAGATTATTCTAAGTAGAGGAAAAACATTTTACTCAAACTTGCATTCAAAAATCAATTTAAAATCATACTAAGTTTTCCCCTTTGATTCACCTTATTTTCTTTATAAATTCGTGCTTTGCAGTAAAAGTAATTATTGATGACATGTAACATTTAGATATCACATTTTGTTCTTTGTGAAACGATACATACAAAATGATTATAGACTGAAACACACAGATAAGACATTATATATAAAAAAAGATTAGGACTAATTATAATTTACAAAAGGACAGATAATTAAATGTACATTTACAGTATTTCTCTTGTCTGAGCTTATGCTATTAAACTCCCAACACACCTATTGCTTTTATAAAAGTACTCCTTGTAAATGCTCTTATTTATTATACTGATTTTAGGGCACTACTACTATTCTATGCCTTTATTGATCAACATAAAAGGTAATCGAATATTAAAATTAAAGTTAAGCAATCATAACAAAATGAATTCATGTTCAGAAAATATTTACATATTTCTGTGGTCATTTATTCTGTTATGTTGATTGAGAATGCTTGCATTTTGCCCAGTGATTGTATACCTTTTTATTTGCCATTATAATAAGATAAACTTGTATTCTAGTACATTCAACTAGTTTCTTCAAATGCAAATAATTTTAAAGCGTATTTAATATTTCTGCAGGAAATAAAATGAGGGGCAGCAATGGGGGACAGGTTTAGGATATAGCTTGGTACTTCATTAACCTATGGCAATAATGACCAACGAGCAGCTTGTAGGTGCTTATTCTGGGACCCAGGTCTCTGAATTGCTCAGGGTAACATTTCTCCCCTCCCCGCCATTTTAGGTATCTCTGAACTAGTCAAATGAATTGCCAGATCCCTGTTACCTGGCAGGCAGTAGAGGCATACATGGGAGCCACATGGCAACTTGACTAAGGACAAAGAATACAAGCCGCATGCATTTTCAGGGGATCAAGAAATACCAAAATCAAAGTATTTCAAACTGTATGTATAATGTAGCATTGGTGGGTTGGAGGATACAGGCACTATAATGATTTATGTATACTGTACAGGTGTAGCACGGTGGATATACAATATATATCTGATTTATAGTTGTTGCCCATAATAATGAATAAACAGACAGCAGACAGACAAGACTCAGATTGAGTAACAATCTAAGTCTTGGTGAAAGAGATACAAAGTTCTTGCTGATCTTCTAGAATTGGACATTATTTTGGGCTGAAGACCTCCTTCAGCTAAAAAGTACGAACAATAAAAAAAACTCTGAACGACGTACAAAAAAATAGGGAAACCTTGATAACCTCTAAATTTGACAATTTTTAGCTGAAATTGATTTAACTAAATCTGATAGTTTTGTACATACTGTATAATTTATACAGTTATTCTTCAACCTTACATGTATTTACAATTTTTAAGATGCATTATTTATAAATGTTATATCTTGTGTGTTACAGATAGAACAGTATTAAGCTGTAAATGATCTCAATTAGCATTATGTAATTGCATTTAAATGGGAACTGGAACATATGTTTTGTTATATTGTTTTAATATTATATTTGTTTTTCTTTTTTTTTATTAGGTGAACCATTGCTCCAAAATGTGTTGGCTGTGGTTCCTGTTGTCTCATCTGTAAATGTGGAGAAACTGGAATACAGATGATAACATGCCTGTTTGAACGAGTATATGAGTATACTGCAAGCCTTTTTTTCAAATAGTATATTGATATTGCCCTTTTTTAGTTTTATCTTTTTATCTTTATATTCGCAGAGCATGAAATCACATAAAAATGAAACACTTCATGATTTACTGCACTAGTGAACAAGATGTTTCTCTGAATGCAAATGAACTTATTTGTGTTTGTAAATAGTCCTGATTTCCAAGCATGCTATAAATATGTTTCTTGTGAATACCCAATCATCCTAGGCAAAACAAGTACAGTTATATCTACAATGTGAAATTTCCAGCTAAAATGTCATTTTTAATGGTAGGTGCCATATTTTGAGGCTACTAAAACATATAGATATATAAAGTAACAACAGTTTTTCCTTCAATATGCTAGCTTAATTAAGACGTACGTTTAGGGGCAAATTTACTTAAGGTCGAATATCGAGGGTTAATTAACCCTCGATATTCGATTGTCGAAGTTAAATCCTTCGACTTCGAATATCGAAGTCAAAGCATTTAGCGCTATTCGTTTGATCAAAAGATCGAACGAAAAATCAATCAACAATTAAATCCTTCGAATCGTTCGATTCGAAGGATTTTAATCCATCGATCGAACAATTTTTGTTCGACCAAAAAAAGCTACCAAAGCCTATGGGGACCTTCCCCATAGGCTAACATTGACTTCGATAGCTTTTAGGTGGCGAACTAGGGGGTCAAAGTTTTTTCTTAAAGAGACAGTATTTCGACTATCGAATAGTCAAACTATTTTTAGTTTGAATCGTTCGATTCGAGGTCGAAGGTCTAAGTCAGAGGTCGAAGTAGCCCATTCGATGGTCGAAGTAGCCAAAAAAAACATTCAAAATTCGAAGTTTTTTTCCTTCTATACCTTCACTCGAGCTAAGTAAATGGGCCCCTTAATCTTTTGAAAAAAAAAAAACATCAAATCAGTGAAGAATTTAGAATCAAGTGGAACAAGTAAAACCCTTTATCCAGAAAGCTCCAAATAATGGCTAGGCAATATCCCATAGACTCCAAAAAATAACCTCCTGTTTCTCTATAATAATAAAGCAGTACCTTGTACTTGATCCCAACTAAGATATGATCCTTATTGGAGGTAGAACAGTCCTGCTGGGTTTTATTTAATGTTTAAATGATTATTAGCAGACTTAAGGTATGGTGATCCAAATTATGGAAAGACCTTTTTTCCAGAAAACCTCATGTCCCAAGCATTCTGAATAATACGTATTCTTGTTTCTTGTCGGCACTATATTTTTTGGGGCCTATTTATCAACTTTGATTTTTTTTCTGGTCGAGTTTTAAAGGGAAAAAAAACTTCAATTTTTAGAGGAGGAAAAAACTCAACATTTTTCAATATTTATTATGCTCCAAAACTGCTAACATTCAGAATCTGAAAAAACTCCAGCTAAAACCTGTCAAAATGATGTAAAAGTCAGTGACAGATGGTTCCTTTAACAATTTGAAGATGCTTCTTGCCTTCATGATCTTTGAGGGTCTTGGGGTGGTTTTTGTTCAACAATCTGAAAAAGTCACATGTTCTGGGCTTCAAATAAAAAAGTTGCATGATTTACTTTGACACACAACTTTGTCGTGACTTTTTCAAGCACATGCTTTTTTCATTCTGATTTATTGGTAAATTAAAGGGATTTCGGGTTTGGGAGTCTGGTTGAATTTTTTTTTTAATATAGTAAGAAAATGTTGAGTTTTACTTAATTGATACTCATTATTGAAAATGGAAGTGCGATTGCTGACTTGCGGTTTGTAGGATTTGCTGGTCCACTACATTTTTACTTAGAATTCTGCAGTCAGTAAAAAGATATCACTGAATTTTTTTTAAGCAATACCTTTTCTATAAGATTTTTTCAACTCTGTATCGAGTTTCAGGTATCTGACCTATTCTTTATAGTCTATTTTTGCATCACTTGCAGACTGGGTTGGAAAAGCAGATCTCTATTTATAGTGCTCAAAATGCACTAAACCTTTTCAACTGTGTGGCATTTAAGGTCAAGACCAAAGGTATTGTACCTGTGTTTTTGTTCCCTTTGTATTATTATTATTATTTCTTTCTGCTTTTCTTTCATAACTGCACCTTTTGTTCCACAAGATGATGAAAGATGCAGCACTGAGCTCTGACAGTAATTTTATGTCTCTGGTGTGTGGCATAAGAAATGAATTATATGCTCTCTCTGATGCTTCATTTGCTGAGCTATTTCTGTGCTATAATACTGCTGCAATATATATGAAAGAACAGCTTGAGTCTCTGCAATGCAGGTGCAAACATAAGAAACCTAACATTTAACAGAATGCAATTTCCGTCATCAAATTGTTAGGAGATAGGTTATACTTGTGGATGACATACAGTACCATATGCAAATCTCTGCCAAAAGCAATTGTTTGTACATATTGAACAGAATTACCTGTGAGCTCTGCATTACAAAATTCAATTTAAGATAAAAAAGGCAACCAATACATAATTATAATGGCACACAGCCATGCAGAATGTTAACTACAGTGTATGTGCTGTTGTCTAAATTATGCTACTTCCCCTAGCATTCAAATATATTTTATGAAACTGCATGCATATACAATAAAATTATTATTGACATCAAGGGGCACATTTACTTAGCTCGAGTGAAGGAATAGATTTAAAAAAAACTTCGAATTTCAAAGTTTTTTTTTTTGGCTACTTCGACCATCGAATTGGCTACTTCGACTTTCGACTACGACTTGAATGGAACGATTTGAACTAAAAATCGTTCGACTGTTCGACTATTCGACCATTCGATAATCAAAGTACTGTCTCTTTAAAAAAAACTTTGACTACCTACTTCGCCACCTAAAACCTACCGAGCACCAATGTTAGCCTATGGGGACCTTCCCCATAGGCTTTCTAAGTAATTCTGATCGAAGGAAAATCATTTGATCGATGGATTAAAATCGATAAATGTGGTAAATCCTTCAACTTCGATATTGATTTTACTTCGATGCTCGAATATCGAGGGTTAATTAACCCTCGATATTCGACCCATAGTGAATGTGCCCCCTAATGTCATTTGTGAGAGCTGGATAGATGATTGAGAGAGAAAGAGAGAGAGAGAGAGAGAGAGAGAGAGAGAGAGAGAGAAATATGAGATAGATGAAATTGATTTAATTGACTTAATTGTTTAAAGAACCTTAATAACATATACAAAATGTACAGAACAAGGGAACCCTACAGAAATGCTTCAGAGGCTGCATAGTAAAACCAAATGATCAATAAAGAGAAAGCTTAACATGTTCATTATAGGTAAAAAAGAGAAAGGCTTTGTAAGACACAAAAACATCTTCATTAGGGAGTTTAGGCAGATATTTCAGAGAAAAGCTGAACAACAAAAGGTCATCTTCAGAAGCTGGAAAGATACAGAGTTCCTGTAAATCTTTTTACAAAGAAAAGGGCAGCAATATGAAATGTAACAGCTGAAAGCAAAAAAGCAAGAACAAAGATAAGTGGCTGGTTTCAGAATGAAGAACTTTCCTAAAAGGTGCTATTAAGAAATTATAACATATATTTTAAACAGATACAACAAATAATATGCCTTTCTTTGAATACATTTTAGTTTGTTTGACTCTAGGTTTTAATACTAAAAACAGACCCAATAAGTGATAGACATAAGCAGAGCTTCATAAAATAAATAATTAACACAAAAACAAAAAATGCAAAGTTGGCAAATGAATCCGGTAACAACATGTTAAAATAGTCTTTGTGGGTAATCTTTTTGTTTGCCTCAACTACATTAGACACTTCATGAACATTTTACTAAGTTTGCAGATAATCTTAACATGACGAACATTAACATCTTGTTTGTAAAACTAGAAATATTTTTCCCAACATGAGTTTAAATCAGTTACAGTCAGGTCCATAAATCTTTGGATACAGACAACTTTTTTCTAATTTTGCTTCTGTACATGACCACAATGAATTTTAAATGAAACAACTCAGATGCAGTTGAACCTCAGACTTTCAGCTTTCATTCAGTTGAACAAAAAGATTGTATAAAAATGTGACAAACTAAAGCCTTTTTTTTAATACAAACACTTCATTGTGGTAATGTACAGAACCAAAAATAGAAAAAAGTTGTCTCTGTCCAAAGATCTATTTATGTACATTAGTGAAAACTCTATATTTCTTTCTGCTGTGACAGTTGTACTAGTGTATATAACAACATATTTCTCATTGCTGGGACAACTGCATAGCAACAGTATGTTTATTAGTGCCATATGGGAACATTTTAGAATGAAAATGTAGTAGAAAATGATCATGATAATCTAAAAAGTTGGTACCAGTGAAATATAGTTAACTTTGTTGCATAAAATGAGTTAGCATGACCATGCTTTTTAATATAATACAAAAAATTGTGAACATTTCTGTAACCCACCCCACCAGTCACCTGCCCACGCTTACCATTAGACGACATGACCAGCAGTTTCGCCACTTCCAGTGTACTATCTCCCGGCACTTAGATGCCCTGTGAACATGCGTCCTGCACATTTTCGGCACATCCGCCTCTGCAGAATACAAGCCCTGGAACTGGCATCTGCATCCATTTGGACACGATGGGGCAAATTCATCAAGGGTCGAATTTCGAGGGGTTAAATCCCTCGAAATTCGACTGGGGAATAGAATCGAATAGAATCGAATAGGCAATTCGGGCGAATTTACGCGCTGGCTAATAGTCGAATTGGTGACTTTACGCCAGGTGAATAGGCGCTCGATCGAATATTCGCTCGAAGGATTTTCATTCGATAGAATGCCTTTTTATTCGATCAAAAACTTGGAAAATAAGCCTATGGGACTTTCATGGGACTTTGCATGGTGTGCAAAGTGCTATTTTGCTGCAAGTTTTTTCCCACAATGCAGCATTTCCCCCATAATTCCAGCATCATTGTGAATACTGGGGAAATTGCACACAATCGTGGTTTTCTTTCAATGTATATTAGATGTTTTAAATCCTTAGTGTCAGGTTATCATAATTTCCAGTGCGCTACAAGAAAATTACATTTGCACAAGATAGGCAGATCTCTTTCAATGCATAGGACAATTTTTACAATTGTCAATGGGTGACTTTTCCAAGCCGAACAATTTATTTTATTTTTTTTACAATACACTGGATTTTATGGCTTTTTTGTTGCAAAACATGGCAAAATATTTCACCCATCACTACTTTAGACACAATTAATCTGCATCTACATTCAGGCTGCTCTAGGAACCCTGCAAGCCATGGTTGTCAATATAAATAAGCACACTTGTGCGAAGTGGAAGGAGTAGCATTGGACACAAGCACCTTTAACAAATAGCATCAATTTGAAATATGACTGAAGCCATTTTTCTGCAACTCTGGTTATGGTTCATAAATGTGCCCTTGTAATTGAGGAATGTGAGGCAAAATATAGAGATATAAGTATTATTAATAAAAGGCAATATTTTTTAATTGGAGAATTTCAGGCAACAACCAAGATTTGCTACAAATTTCAATGTTTAATCCAACAAAATCCAAAAACAATCCAAATACAGTAATACAGTTATTTGGTACTTTTAGGGGCCAATTTATTAAACTTAAAATTTTTCTGGTTGAGTTTTTAATGGGAAAAAACTAATTTATTATGCTCTGAAGCATAATATGTTTTAACTAAAACTAATTTATTATGCTCTGAAGCTGCTAAAAAATTGATTGTGAAAATACTCCAGCTAAAACCTGTCAAAATCATGTAGACAAATGTCAGATGGTCCCTTTAACAATTGGAACATGTTTTTTACCTCCAGAATTCTCAATATTTTTTTAGGCTTTTTGTGCTGGTTTTTATTAGATAATCTGATAAATTCGAGTTTTTGAAACGCTAATCTGATAAAGTTTTCGCAGCAGCAATTTAAAAAAGTTGCATGATTTAAATTGACTCTCAATTTTATCACAGCTTTTTGTTGCATTGATTTTTTTTGAGAAGTTTAATTGGTGATTTGGGTTTGGGAAATAGGTCGCATTTTTTTTTAATAAAGTGAGAAAATGTTGAGTTTTAATTAATAATTAGTATTATTGGGGGGTTATTTACTATTTTTTATTAACTACTATTTTCTTAAACCCACTTGTACATTCAGTACAAATACTCAAAAAAAATCTGGTGCAAGAAAAGACGATAAAGTTGTAAAAAAAAAAAAATCTGAATTGTACGATTTTTATGGATTTTACGAAAACACCGATTTTTTTTGGATTATCGACTGGAAACCCCAAATTTTTTTTTTATGAAAACCAGCATAGATCATGATATTTTCAAATTGTAAATGGGACATCTGCCATTGACTTCTACATGATCTCGGCAGGTTTGAGATGGGGTAATTTTTCATTTGGGTTTAATAAACCTCGAAAAAAATTGAGCTTTTTTTCTATGAAAAAATTGTGTTTTTCTACTTTAAAACTCTGACCAGACTTGACTTTTTCTCACTTTGCAGTATTTAAATCCTCCACGTGTTCTAATTGGGTGATCCTCTTCCGGCGTATTCTTGCTTCTTGAGTGAAAAGCCGAACTTTAACTAAAAAGCCGGCTATTTCATTCTACTGTGTATGCATCTGCCCTGGGAAATTTGAAGAATGAAGAAACCAAAAGAGATTGCTCCGTGGTGCTCAGCGGAATAATCCTGGGCTGGTGCAGTTTTCTGCTGATAGGAGCACCAGCCAGGGGTTTCAAGTAAGTAAATACATTCACTTGGGGGTGCCTAATATTTGGCACCCCCGAATGAGAAACAAATTTCCTTCTCCTTTAAGTAGAATTTCCTAGGAAAACTAAATATTGTTTTTTTTTTCAGAACAAGTTTTTCGAAATCTGCCAGAATTGTTGTATAATTTCCCTTTTTTAGTGAGCTGTATGATGATATATACCTAAAAAAAAATTACATAATTACACATTTGTCGTAATTTACAGAAAATTCTCAGAAACATATTTTACTATATGCAAGAAAATATTAGGACCCTATTTATGATTGCTTGTGCTTTTTGGATTGAGAAATCATCAAGGAAACCCGATATGAGTTTCTGTGCTCATGCTGGGTTTTAGGCCAAAAAATCACTGCAATTTCTGTAATTTTTATCAAACAGGCTTTTGTTATGAAGATAAATTTGTTTTTTTCATGACAAAATTATTTTTGGTAAAAAAAATTGTCTGGTTTCTTTGGGAATTGCAAAAACAAGTTAACCCATTATGTGGTTGGGGGTTTAAATCCAACTTTCACTTGCCTCCTTATCATTAATTTTTTTTTTTTACCATCATAAACAAGAAATTAGAAGTAAACAGTGACACTGAAAATGCAATAAAATCCCTAAAGATATAATTAAATCTCCAATTTACTAGTCACACTGAGCAAATTGGTATTAGGATAATTACCCCATGTACTGTATTAGTTAGCGCTCAGGTGTGGCAAGGGTTTTGTCTTGTTTTAGCTTGTTTTTTTAGAGAGTCTAGAGTCTAATAATGCTTATAATAAATAAACTTTAACCTGCTAAAGAACTGTCTATTTATCTGATCCTGCACACAATGTAAATACAGTATGTGCCAAATTTAAAAAACTTGTGAATCTCTAATGTGCACCTATTTTTTTTTTAATAAACTTGAATTCGGAAAACTTGTCTGCATAACGACTTGAAATTATATTCAGGAAAATGTCAAAACTATCTTGAAAACCTAAACAAATAGCTTCAATTTTGCTAATACTACTCTTAGTGACATCTACATGAACTAGCCTGCTTTTAGATTTTATAATTTTTATATTCAATCCTTGTTCAAAAATTCAAATGCGACTTTTCAATTTTTTTTAGATTTTTGACAAATCTGTAGTGCTGTTTGCTGAAAATATTTCTGGATAAGGAAAGGTAACCAGTTGGGTGACAAGTCTTTTAGAAAAAAAAAACTTAAAGGAAAACTTTATCCCCACAATGAATATTTAAGCAACAGATAGTTTATATGATATTAAGTGGCACATTTAAAAAATTTCACCAAACTGGTATATATTCAAGTAAATATTGCCCCCTACATCTCTTGGCTTGAACCACCATTTTGTGATGGTCTTTGTGCTGCTTCAGGGATCACCTGACCAGTAATATAATAACTCTAACTGTAACAGAAAGAAATGTGGAAGCAAAAGACAGAACTCATATGACCTACAGTAACATGAATGGTTTGTTTGTGTGCACCATTCTACGATCCCAGGGGCAGCCCTTATTTTTTAAAATAGCAATTTTCCATTTAGGATTACCCAATGGCACATACTGCTAAAAAGTATATTATTATTAAAATGGTTTAGTTACATGAAGCAGAGTTTTACACAAGCTGTTTTATGCAATATCTTTTTATAGAGACCTACATTGTTCGAGGGTATAGATTTCCTTTAAATTTGCCCCTTAGTCTTTAATGTCTTTTTTTTTTACACCATTTTATTTATTGCATAAGCTCTTGGGTTTGGCCCTCTTGTCAGTCACACAAAGCCTATATTAGATTGAAAAAATGTTTGAATTGTGTATATTCCTCTTCATTCTTCTCTCTTTTCCCCAGAATAGTGATATGAATCTCTACTGGAGTACAGTCAAGGTTGATTTTTAAGCTGATCTTTAAGCTGATATATAATTCGATCCAAAATGTAGGATCATGTAACCAATATTTTAATATGGACTAGTTGGCAGGAATTTACAGAGCCTATTTGTACCAAAAACACACAAACACAAATTAATTTAAAAAGGTTTAATGAAAAAAATTAGCAGAAAAATTATGAACCATCCCTTCACAATATTATATTTATAATCATTGCTAACTGCTTAAATTCACACGTTCATTCCAGTATGCTCCTGAGAGAGTGATTAGAAAAGGATGTTCTGATATTACTGTAATATTTGTAAACCAATGTGAAAAATACTTATTGCAAATTACACACTCATAGGAATTTTATTCTTATGTCAGCCACAATACTAAATTAAATGGCAGCTGGCTCAGTTAGTTGTTTTGCACAAGTCTGCTGCATCAGTCTGAATAACTTTTTAAGAAGGGACATTCAGTTTGGTTATGAACTAAATAACATTTGTATACCAATTTTACTACTATTATACTGCATTTATAAAACACCAACATATTCCACAGCACTCTATGATAAATGGGTTTATATGCTGAACATATAGAATTACATACAAAGCAACCAACAGAGCCCTGTCCAAAAGAGTTATCTAAAAGGGGTTGAGACACAAGATGTGGGAATGGACAAGACCAGAAGTACATAAGCTAAGAGATGTACTGTAGCATAGGCTATTACATTCAGCAACACATCATGTTATGCTTAACTAAATGAGGGCAAACTTCTCTAAATAAATGTGTTTTAAGGGCTCTTTTTAATGTAGAAAAAGTGGGAAAAAGTCAGACAGACTGTGGGAGCAAATCCCAGAGGCGCAAATGATCTTGAAAGTCTTGTGTAAGGAGGTAATGAGAGGAGCAGGTCAGCAGAGCAGCTTAACAAGAGGTTTGGAGAGAATAATTTCCCAAATGTAGGGTGGGGCAGCATTGTGAACTGCTTTGAATATCAGGCTTGTTAGTTTAAATTGTATTCTGAATTTTATTCTGCAGGTTTGGCAGAGTGGCATGCCAGAGGAATCAGAATCCTGCCGCAAGAGATAGATATCATCTATGTAGCTTCACCCATATAATATTTTAAAAGAGCTAACTGTGTATCAAACAGGCACAGAGGAATCACATGTATGGTGACAAGATAAAACATGTTATAAATACTTTTTATAAAAAATACTTTTTTTTCTCTTTCAGGAAGGTTAAAACCTTGAACTTTCACCCATTGATACAACAATACAAAAAAATATACAATTCTAAAAATCCCAACTTTCACCCATTTATACAAACATTCTAAAATAATGTTACCATTCTTTGGAATGAAAAGAATGTTGGTGAGTTTTTAATTATTTTGTTTACTATGCCACTGACCCCAAGGCAAGGCCAAAACTAGGGGTAGGCAGAAGAGGTACCTGCCTAATGCGCAAAGATTTGGGGGTGCGGGCAGGTACCTATTAGAAGATTTTCTGCCCTCTCCTCCAGCACTTCCTCCGTCACTCCCCCTCCATCCCTCCATCACTCTGTCACTCCCCCAACCTCCCTCCTCTGCCCCTCCCCTTCATTACCCTGCCTTATCTTCTTATTGCGCGGGTGCACTCGCCCATGCACATACTTGTGGTCGACCGAGTGCCTAGGGCATACTGTCGGCATGGCCCGGCCCTGTCCTAAGGATAAAAGGAACGATAAACTGACCACAATGTCATTCCACTTCATACAAATGAATTAAACTTAGGGAAAATGTTAATTTGGGCACATGGGAAAGGAGACAATATAAATTATTTACTTCATAAGTCCTGTTCTCTCAAAGTAGAAATAAATATGCAGAACTCAATGGCCTTCTGAGCAGCATATACATTTTTGTTTAATAAAGCATAAAATTCTTGAGAAAAAAAATCATCTTATTTTTTTCTTGAAGAGTGTTATTTATAGTTATCTTCTTTTCCAGCATCTACTGTATGTGTGAATAGCTTTTGCGTTTATCTTTTTTCCCTTCTTACTAGAAGATAGAGGCAAGCAATTTGAAGGTCATATCAAGTTGCCACAAAGAATATTGGACATGTGTGATTTAAATACTGATGAGGCCATGTGGGATTGTAAAATGTGATGTATTTTTTACTTTCCCAAGCTGTAGCTTAAGGTAATCTGATCAAAATCAAGTATGAATGCCACAGTGTGTATTACAAAGTCAGGCTATCTGTTCTTCACATCTAGCCTGATCTGTACTTGTTCGACAGGCTTGAAAATTTGAATGAATTAGCTAAAGGGCTTATTTAAATTTTAAAGGATGTGTTTTTAAGGTTCAGAAAATAAATTGTTAATTAAACAATTGTTGAATTAATATAAATGAATTAAGACATATATATCTGGCATAAAGTGGTTTACAGTATTTTAACAGTTTATTGAACTTTTTATAAATAAATTAGAATGTTTGCAGCAATTGCATTTAAATAACTTCTGTTAAAGAAAAATGGTTAATGTGCTGGTGTATATTTCCTTATGGCTATCGTTTTTTTTAAAAAAAAAATCATTCTTAATTTATTTTTAGTGGCACACTGCTCAGGGTTATAGGTCCACAGCTGCCACTGGGCCTGGTGCACTAGAGGGCCCACTCAAGCTCATCTATAACTAGGAATGCACCGAATCCACTATTTTAGGGTTCTGCAGAATCCCATACACCTTGAAATATATAATTTAAGACATTCCACAAAGGCCAGATAGAGACTGAGCACATACTCCCTCCCATTTTATACACTAAAGAACCAGAAACCTCTGAACTACCTTTGGGACACTTGAGAATATTTCCATCTAACAGGGCAGTAAGCAGTATGGGAAAGTTAAGCTATAGGTTCATACATTTATTTGTTGCATTAACTAATGTAACAGGTCAGAAAAGAGGGTAAATCAAATTATACTTTCCTGTACAATGCTTTGGGGCAGATTTATCAAGAATCTAATTTAGAGTTCACGAGAGTTTGTAAAAACTCCCATAAACTCCCATTAATTTGAAATTAGAATAAAAAACAACCAATTGAATTTTTTCCAAAAAATTGAATTTTTCAAACTCGGGTGAATGGGATAGAATCAAATAGTCAAATTTGAATTCTTAAAAGGGACAGTACATTTCAAAATTCAAATTCAATTTTTTTTTTAAAACTCAAATAACATTTCAACTATTCCCTAGTCGAATTTCACTAAAATAAGCTCAAACATTTTAATTTCCAAATCTAAATTTTCATTTTGACCCTTGATAAATCTGCCCCATTGTATAATTAAATCTTTTTTTATCTGTAAAGTCTATTTATTAAACATCAGTTTTTTCTTGTTGAGTTTTTAAAGGGGAGAAACACAAATTTTTAGAGGAAATAGAAGCTGCTACAAATTTGAATCTGAAAATACTCCAGCTAAAACCTGTTAAAATCCTGTAGAAGTTAATGGCAGATGGCCCCTTTAACAATTGGAACATGCTTTTACTAGCGATGGGCAAATTAATTTGCCAGGTATGGGTTCATGGCGAATTTCCACATTTCGCCACCTACAAATATTGTTCCCAAAAATTTGCCGAAAATTATTATCGGCTTGGTCTCTAAGTAAAGCCAAAATTAATTAATTAATCGCTCACCCAGAGCAGAGTAGGACCCAAAAATTTGCCACCAAAAAAATTTGGTGTGACAAAAAAAATTTGACGCCCATTGACATTAATGCATTTAATTTAAGGCATGTAAAAATTCTTGCGTGCATAAAAATTGTTGTGTGTCAAAATTATTTTGATGCCATTGACTTTAATGCATATGGACAAAAAAAGTTGTGCATGTAAAATTTGCCGTGTTAAAATTACTTTGATGCTTATTGACGTCGATGCATTTCGTGGATTTTTTGCCATTTGGCTCATTTTCTTGTAGTTTTGCAAATTTTTGTGTGAAGCAAAATGGGACAGATTCACCCATCACTAGATTTAACCTTCAGGATTCACAACATTTTTGGGCTGTTTGCGCTGGTTTACTTTCGGTAATCCAATAAATTAAATTTTTTCAGCCAACAACCTGAACAAGTTGCGGTTTAAAGAGCATCACTTCAAAAAAGTTGCACGATTTGAATTGACACCCGATTTTGTTGTGACTTTTTGTTGCACAGATTTTTTCAAGAAGTGTTATTGGTAAATTGAGGGGATTCAGTTTTGGAATGTCACCCAAAACATTATCTGACTTTCAAACAAGCCCTAACATTAGATTAAGAAAACCTAGTTAAACAAATTAAACACAATTATTTTATATGTTAATGCATTTAGTGAATAAATATTATCTATTAACATGATGTGTGGCAAAAGTAAGTGGATCCTTAGGATTACCATATAATTTGAAGGTGAAATCAAAGCCTGATGTTTTTAGTCAATGAAATTACAAGCAGATATGAGTAATTTAAAGAACAGAATCAAGCAAAGCCTGATCACACATACAACACATGTGTGGATGTGTATCATGGCTTTAAAAAAGGAGGTGCCTGAGGACCTCAGAAAAAGAGTTATTGATGCCCGTAAAGTTGACAAAAGTTTGAAAATCTAAAGAGTTTTTGTCCCCATCACTAGGGATATGGTATGTCTGCTGGTACTTCAGCAGTCTAGATCTAGCAAAGTGACTTCATTACAAAATGGATTTTTTTTTTTTTAAAAATTCACCATTTGTGTTATAAAACAAAGACACCTGCAAATGTTGTATGTTTTTTACATTATGTAATAATTTTATTTAGGGGAACAGGCATATTTAGAAAGCTTATGTTGTCCTGAAAAACACTATATATGATTTAACTTAAAGGGAGGTTGCCATAGGAAAACATGCTGCTCCAGCTGACCTCTGCATTGAAATCTGTTTTTCAAAAGAGCAAGCAAATTGTTTTTAAATTTAATTTTGAAATCTGAATGGGGCTAGACATTTTGTCAGTTTCCCGAATTCCCCCGTCATGTGCTCTGATACTTCAGTCAGACTGATGAACTTCATTCACTCTTTACTGCTGCACTGCAAGTTTGAGTGATATCACCCCCTCCCTTCCCTCCATATAACCAGATAACAGCTCCCTGGTAGATATAATAACAGCACTCAATAGTAAATATCCATGTCCCACTGCGACTCCTTCAGTTACATTGAGTAGGACAAACAATAGCCTGTCAGAAAGCAGTCCATCACTGGCTCTTTCTGAAAGCACATGACCAGGCAAAATGACCTACACATCAATATTACAAATTGGGTTAGGAATGAAATTTTACATGGTAGAGTGAATTATTTGCAGAGTGATTTAGAATTAAAAAGGACAACATAAAATCATCGCTTTAAACTAAATTTGCCCTAAAGAGTTTGCTAAAACTAAAATAGCACAAAATGTGAAAATGTTCTTGGCAATGTAGAATATCAGTTGTCCGTAAAATGGTTAAATTTTTCAGTTATATTTGTTTCAAATTTCCAGTATAATTGCCAGAAAAGTATACACAGAATATCATCTTTTTCTTCACACAGGAAATAGAAAATAAACTAAAACTATAACTTCAAGATTTCTAGATTTCAAACTAAAACTATAACTTCCTCTTGCTTATTCTATCACATTCAATTCTGTATATGTTTCTGTGTAGTGGTGCCAAACTAAATCAAATCAATTTTTTTACTATAAAATAATTTATTATGTTAAATTACAGTTTCTTACAGGAAATGATACAGGGCACAATATTGTGCTTTTTATGAGTTAGATAATACAGAGAATTATAGTGTTAAAGGCCAAACAATGCCAGTTTTTCCTTACTTTTGTTACTGTTAAGCATAAATCATTTTGCACTGAATCATTTATAGTCAAGATACAGATCCACCTAAAATAAAAAGGAAGCAATGCAATCTGATGCCCTTGTCCTCAAAGGGAAGGATCACTGCATTTTATGAATTAGGAAGTTGGTACATTGCATCTTCTTTTAATAGAATATTTGGAAATGCCATATCTTTATTCATATTATAATAAATGACCCATCCTAAAATTCATAATGAACAAGACAAAATGCAAAGTAACATATCTTACATACCAAGTGACAAATATACAGAATGAAAGGGAGAATAATGCTCATACTTGCCAGAACCCTTTCCATACAAAGTGCCCTTAACCTATTCATTGCTAATTCAGTAGTAAACAGCTGATTTGAGAAAGAACTGAGAAATGATTTGATTTGAGAAAGAACTGAGAAATCTTAAAAAATGTTACGGCTCAATTCTTCTCACTATCAGAACCGCTCTGGTTTTTATGCTTATTTATTATTAAATTTTCCCGGAAATTTGGTTTGTGGTGAAAAAATTCAGATTTTCAAGTTTTTTTCTGATTTTTGTATCCAATTTTCAAGATTTTTCGGATTTTTCACCTGAAAACTAAAATTTTTGCCCCAAAACTCTGAAAACTTTGGGGTATTGAACAAAACCCAGCGCACACAAAGAAAACATTGGGACTTCTCCCTTTGACTTATATGCAACCTCAGCAGGTCTGAGATGCTGGATTTTCTGATTCGAATTTCCATCCTTGGGGTTTAATAAATTCCAAACAATTTGTGATTTTTTAAAAGTCCAATTTTATAAAAAAAATCACGCATTTTTCTTGATTTTTGCACTCGGAGTTTACTAAATAACCCCCTTAGTGTTACTGGTTTTTGGTCATTTATAAGGCACAGTGTTAATGTGCATTTTAATCACTATTTTAGTATAGGTGGGGGCCTGCTATGTAGAATGCACAGGAACTGGGGTTTTCTGGCTAATGGATCTTTCCATAGTTTGGATCTTTATATATCCTTATGTCTAGAAAATCATGTAAATTTTAAATAAGCCAATAGGCTTATTTTTGGATTAATGATATCTTAGTTTGGATCAAGTACAAGGCACTGTTTTATTATTACAGAGAAAAAACAAAGGGATTATGTGAATAAAATGGAGTCTATGGGAGTCATTCAGAGCTTTCTGGGTAATGAGTTGCCAAATAAAGGATCCCATACCTGTATAAACTGATAAAGGAAGACAAATTGCAGCAAAGGATGAAGTCATATTGTTCTTACTTTTTATCTTTAATTATTCTTACATTATTATTTCTAATTAATCCAATTGATCTTTGTCATTACTTTTTCAGATTGTTGTGATTCCAATAACATTAGAAAACAGACACTAAATTATGTTTCTGGGACATAAAGTGTGTCAGGGGGCCTATCGGCTTCCAGTGGGCAGTAGTCGGGACCAAAGAGGAAGCTGTAGGGTTAAAGTCCAAAATCTAAGTACAAAAGGTTTCAGGCAAAATCGTATCCAATTCCAAGCAAGAGTTCAAGGGGCAGCCAGATAAACAGCAAGGTAGATAATCTGTAGAGTTCTGTAAACTGACCTCATAACCTCTGAAGAAAACATTTGCCATGTCTATGTACCAGATATTAGGGGGTATACAGTATTTATCAAAGATCACATTTTATTGATAAATAAAAAAAAAGTCCCAGGCATGACAATCATACAAATATCAAATTGAAGCCAAGAGAGGGCCAACAAAAAATAGAATGGTATTAACCAATCATCTAATGACACAATGAAATAACCTGACATTAATATTTTAATATTGTTAGTATTGTTGTATGTTTGTTTTCATGTAATAAATTCTGTAATAGTATTTATATGTAGTAAAACACCTGATGCTGGGCCACACATATTCTATTTAAGGAATCTTCTAGCCTTTAATTTTTAGTACACCATCATTTTATTCATGGGAGATATAAAGGTTTTAACTGTAAAGTGTAGCTCATTAAATCAGTAGTTATATTTCTGAATCAACAAAAGGTATGCATACACTTTATCTAGAACACTCTTTGGTAGCTATGTCATTTAAAGGGAATGTAAAGGCAAAAAAATAAATTCTCATTTTTACTTTCTTTAATGAAAAAGAAACCTACAGTATCTCCAATATACTTCAATTAAAAAATGTGTACCGAGTATTTACAATGCCGAATATCCCCATCTGATTTGGTGAAGTCTCTCAGTAATTACAATAAATTAATTTTGGCAGAACATTGGAAGTTACAACACTTCAAACTAGTACACTTAGGTTACGGGAAAATTTTTTCTTAAGATACTTCTTCCAAACCTGTGCCGGTTTGTCCAAAATGTAATGAGACTTATGTTTCTCTTTTCCACAACTTGTGGTCCTGCCCTAAAGTTAGATTATTCTGGAGGGAGATCACTCGTTTTATGAACAATAGTTTGAAAATTAAGCTACAACTATCTCTGTGTTTTGCTCTATTAAATTTGGAGAGTGATGGTCTTTCCTTATCTTCCAAACTAAAATTTATTTCTCATGAAAAAAAGACTCTGACAAGTTTATTTTTGGCTTCTGCCAAAAAAGCTTTATTAAATTTCTGGTTACATAAAGAGTGTCCCTCTTTGTCCGATGCCATCTCTTACATGAACCAACTTAGCTGGCAAGAAGCTTTAAACGCAAAATCAAATGGTAAAAGCTCTAAAGAATCCTTTAAACATATATGGTCTCCTTATTTTGAGACGTGTACTTCTAATACCAAAGACCAAGTTTTAAGGTTTCTCCAAATCTAATTAGGTAACTGTATAATTTTATTCTCCTGAAACAATGGGATTTTTCTTTCTTTCTTTTCTTTTTATTTGTCTTTACATCCACTGGTTTAGTTAATATTTTTATTTTTCTATATTTTACTATTGTTGTTATTAATCTTTGAAAATGTTATGCCACTGTACTTTCTTTTTGCAGCACATTCTCTAAGTCTGCTAATTTATGCTGTCATATTAATTTTTTCTTGTTTATGTAAAATCAAATAAAAATATATTCAAAACCAAAAAAAAAAAAAATGTGTACCGATTTTATAAGAAACCTGACTGTATGCAGTGAAATTATCCCTTTGTTTAGTGCTGTCGATACTTCCCTGTCATGCAGAACTCAAGCAGCTTTGTTTGTTTCCCTGTAGAGCAGTTGGTGACTGTGTAGAGATTTGGATTGGATTTTATTTTTGCCTTTACATCCCCTTTACTGTTTCCAACTCCAGCTGCAGGGACAAAGATCATGGAGCCAGATTTAAACAGATAAACTGGGATTCTATTTGGAGGATTGTTTTGCTGCAACCACTGGTTCTCCAGAATTGGAGAAAGTTTGTATTAAACAATACAAAAACCATAAAATCATTACATTACAATATGGGACCCAGTGCAGTGCATATTCTGATTATTAATAAGTCTTGCTGTATCGGCTTCTGGCAGATATTATGTGACTTGTGCTGTTTTGATCATTTATGATGATCCCTAAGCAGCAGCCCAGACCACACTGACCATGTTATAAAGTTACAAGATGGTGACCCCCTGTAGCCAACTTTGAAAGCATAAATCATTTGTTTGATTAGGCTTGTGGTGCAGTAAATTCATGATCATGTTTAGTACACAAAATACATCATTTCTAATTTTCTTAATTTATTTTAGACTTTGCTTCCCCTTTAACAGGCAACATTTGGTTCTTATAACCTATAGAAATCAATCAGCAAGTAGCATTTACTGGCCTCCTGGTTGGTCTGGGTTATTAAGGGACTTTACTGTGTACGCTTCCTTCCTTAAGTTAAACCTGAAAATTATTCACTCTGCAAACCAGGAACTTGAGAGCGTCTTGCCTCAAACTTCCTTGGATGTTTTATACTTAGAGTTCCTGAGCTGGGGCAACACCTGATCTAATCTCTCATAACTATAGTAAACTATAGTAAAGGGGTCTACTATCCAGAGAAATTGGGCTTGAGAGTAGAGAGTTAGTTTGCTCACCTAACTGCTGGCACACATTTGAAATAGAAGTATTTACTCTCTGATTAGGCACTGGATACAGGGATTTTTGCTCATTTCTTGTTAGAATCGATATTCCTTAAAAATATAGTGAGACTGAAATTGTTCCTTTCTCTTTAAATTCATATTGCCTTTTATGGATAGGAGATGAAACACTATTGGCACTGGCAGAGTTATTATCATAAATTGTGTTGGTGATTGGATTTAAGAAAAAACGCCCATTGAATGTGAGAGAAAAGATTAGTACGTGTAAAAATTGTTGCGCAATAACCCTGCCTATTGACTTCCATTTTTTCAAAATGTTTGCCATTTTGTGATTTTTTTAGCAGTTTCTCTAATTTTCCAGGACAAATTCGCTCATCACTACTGGCAAATAGAGATGGCGCGAACTGTTCGCCGGCGAACTTGTTCGCGCGAACATCGGGTGTTCGCGCTCGCCGGAAGTTCGCGAACGTCGCGCGACGTTCGCCATTTTGGGTTCGCCATTGTTGGCGCTTTTTTTTGCCCTCTCACCCCAGACCAGCAGGTACATGGCAGCCAATCAGGAAGCTCTCCCCTGGACCACTCCCCTTCCCTATAAAAACCGAAGCCCTGCAGCGTTTTTTTCACTCTGCCTGTGTGTGCTGAAGAGATAGTGTAGGGAGAGAGCTGCTGCCTGTTAGTGATTTCAGGGACAGTTGAAAGTTTGCTGGCTAGTAATCGTTTTGATACTGCTCTGTTATTGGAGGGACAGAAGTCTGCAGGGGTTTGAGGGACATTTAAGCTTAGGTAGCTTTGCTGGCTAGTAATCTACCTTCTACTGCAGTGCTCTGTATGTAGCTGCAGTGGGCAGCTGTCCTGCTTCTGATCTCATCTGCTGACTGCTGCAATAACAGTAGTCCTTGTAAGGACTGCTTTTATTTATTTTTTTGTTGTTTTACTACTACTACTACTACTACTACTACTACTACTATAAGAGCCCAGTGCTATTAGTCTAGCAGTGTTGGGGAGTGGGACTGGTGTGCTAATCTGCTGCTCCTAGTAGTTCAGCAGCACCAACTGTAATTTTTTTTTTTTAATATTCATTTTTTTTTTATTTTACTTTTTTTTATTTTACTACCGCTGTAGTAGTGTATAAGTTGACCTTTTAGGCATTATTTGCCCTGTAGGCATTTTTTGCCCAGTGTGTTATTCAACCAACAGCCATCTAGCTGTGTGACCTTGTTCACATTCTGTCTAAATATCCATAATATTACCGTCTCCAGAAAAAACACCGGAGTGACTTTTTTCAAGCAGCCATAATAAATTTTACGTAATCCGTATCCATCGCTGTAGTAGTGTATAAGTTGACCTTTTAGGCATTATTTGCCCTGTAGGCATTTTTTGCCCAGTGTGTTATTCAACCAACAGCCATCTAGCTGTGTGACCTTGTTCACATTCTGTCTAAATATCCATAATATTACCGTCTCCAGAAAAAACACCGGAGTGACTTTTTTCAAGCAGCCATAATATATTTTACGTAATCCGTATCCACCGCTGTAGTAGTGTATACGTTGATCTTGTGGGCATTATTTGCACAGTGTTTTCTTCAAACCGCCATCTAGCTGTGTGAGCTTGTTCACATTTTGTCTAAATATTGATAATATTATCGTCTCTAGAAAAACCACTTGAGTTACTTTTTTTCAAGCAGCATTCTTATATTTTACGTAATCCGTATCCACCGCTGTGTATACGTTGACCTTGTAGGCATTATTTGCACAGTGTTTTCTTCAAACCGCCATCTAGCTGTGTGAGCTTGTTCACATTTTGTCTAAATATTGATAATATTATCGTCTCTAGAAAAACCACTTGAGTTACTTTTTTTCAAGCAGCATTCTTATATTTTACGTAATCCGTATCCACCGCTGTGTATACGTTGACCTTGTAGGCATTATTTGCACAGTGTTTTCTTCAAACCGCCATCTAGCTGTGTGAGCTTGTTCACATTTTGTCTAAATATTGATAATATTATCGTCTCTAGAAAAACCACTTGAGTTACTTTTTTTCAAGCAGCATTCTTATATTTTACGTAATCCGTATCCACCGCTGTGTATACGTTGACCTTGTAGGCATTATTTGCACAGTGTTTTCTTCAAACCGCCATCTAGCTGTGTGAGCTTGTTCACATTTTGTCTAAATATTGATAATATTATCGTCTCTAGAAAAACCACTTGAGTTACTTTTTTTCAAGCAGCATTCTTATATTTTACGTAATCCGTATCCACCGCTGTGTATACGTTGACCTTGTAGGCATTATTTGCACAGTGTTTTCTTCAAACCGCCATCTAGCTGTGTGAGCTTGTTCACATTTTGTCTAAATATTGATAATATTATCGTCTCTAGAAAAACCACTTGAGTTACTTTTTTTCAAGCAGCATTCTTATATTTTACGTAATCCGTATCCACCGCTGTGTATACGTTGACCTTGTAGGCATTATTTGCACAGTGTTTTCTTCAAACCGCCATCTAGCTGTGTGTATTATCGTTTCCAGAAAAACCAACTGAGTTTTTGTTGTTGTTGTTTTTTTAAAAATAATGCCAGGCAAAGGCAGGCCGCCACGCAGAGGCCGTGCTAGGGGCCGTGCTGCTATGCAATCCTGTGGCCCTAGCAAATTGCCCAGTTTTAAAAAGCCAATGACCCTGAACTCCCAAAATGCTGAAGAGGTAGTTGACTGGCTTACACAGCACACCCCATCCTCTACCGTTTCTAACTTTACCACAACATCCTCCTCATCCTCCACTGCTATGGCCACCCCACGTAACACTTCCTCCACCACCGGTGCCCCTTCTTCACTGGAGTCAGAGGAGTTATTTTCCCATGAGTTTCTTGAACTGAGTAATGCGCAACCATTATTGGCAGAAGAAGATGAAGGAGATGAGGACGTTACACCAGATTTAATTCTGGCAGAGAACACGACAGAGATGGACATAATGATGAGTGATGAGGAGGAGGTCCCCGCTGCTGCTTCCTTCTGTGATGTGTCAGAAGAAATTGATGCATCTGAGGAGAATGATGATGAGGAGATTGATGTTTTGTGGGTGCCTAGTAGAAGAGAGCAAGAGGAGGGTAGTTCAGATGGAGAGACGGAGAGTCAGAGAGGCAGTAGGAGAATAAGACTTAGAAGAAGCAGGGAGGACAGCCCGCAGGGATCAGTAGGGCAACAACATGTATCGGCACCTGTGTTCAGCCAGCCAACGCACCCGCCATTGCCGCCAATGCCGCCAACTTCTACTGTTACCGCCAGATCGCACACTTCCAAAAAGTCAGCAGTGTGGGATTTTTTTAATGTGTGTGCCTCTGACAAAAGCATTGTAATTTGCAATGAGTGCAGTCAGAAACTGAGCCTTGGTAAGCCCAACAGCCACATAGGTACAACTTCTATGCGAAGGCACATGAGCGGCAAGCACAAAGCACTTTGGGAGCAACACCTCAAAGGCAACAGGCAAACTAAAAGCCACACTCCTTCTGGTCCAGCATCTTACTGCTCTACCTCTGCTCTCCTTGACCCATCTGAACCACCCTCCACTCCGCCTTCCACCTTGACCACCTGTTCCCATTCCCAGTCATCTGCCACCAGCCAAGTTTCTGTGAAGGCCATGTTTGAGCGTAAGAAGCCAATGTCTGACTGTCACCCCCTTGCCCGGCGTCTGACAGCTGGCTTGTCTGCACTCTTAGCCCGCCAGCTTTTACCATACCAGCTGGTGGACTCTGAGGCCTTCCGCAAATTTGTAGCAATTGGGACACCGCAGTGGAAGGTACCCAGCCGCAATTTTTTTTCTAAAAAGGGAATACCACACCTGTACCAACATGTGCAGAGCCAAGTTACCGCATCTCTGTCACTTAGTGTTGGGCCAAAGGTCCATATGACTACTGACGCATGGTCCTTCAAGCATGGTCAGGGCAGGTATGTCACCTACACTGCCCACTGGGTGAACTTGGTAATGGCTGGGAATGGGAAGCAGGGAATGGGTAGCTCAACAACAACAACAACAGTGGAGTTGGTGTCACCGCCACGGATTGCACGCGGTTCTGCCACCACCTCTACTCCTCCATCGCTCTCTACCTCGTCTTCTTCCTCTTCTTCTTCTTACTCTGCTGCTGGGTCCTCCTTCTCCTCCTCCACACCTGTGCACCCCCAGCTCCCCCTAGGCTATTCGACGTGCCAGGTACGCCGTTGTCACGCTGTCTTGGGGATGACGTGCCTGGAAAGCAAAAACCATACCGGATCTGTACTCCTGTCATCTCTGCAGTCACAGGCCGATCGGTGGCTGACCCCACACCAACTGCAGATCGGAAAAGTGGTGTGTGACAATGGAAGCAATCTGTTGGCAGCGTTGAGACTGGGAAATTTAACACATGTGCCCTGCATGGCACATGTGTTAAATTTAATAGTCCAACGTTTTGTCTCCAAGTACCCAGGATTCCAGGACGTTCTCACCCAGTCCAGAAAGGTGTCGGCCCATTTCAGACGTTCCTACACAGCCATGGCACGCCTTGCTGACATTCAGCAGCGCTACAACATGCCAGTCAGGCGTTTGATTTCTGACAGCCAGACTCGCTGGAATTCAACGCTCCTTATGTTGGAACGTCTGCTGCAACAACAAAGGGCCGTCAACGAGTACCTTTTTGAACTGGGTGGTAGGACTGGATCTGCAGAGCTGGGGATTTTTTTCCCCCGTTACTGGGTGCTTATGCGCGATGCCTGCAGGCTCATGCGACCTTTTGAAGAGGTGACAAATATGGTCAGTCGCACCGAAGGCACCATCAGCGACCTAATACCCTTCGCTTTCTTCCTGGAGCGTGCCGTGCGACGAGTGACAGATGAGGCTGTAGACCAGCGTGACGAGGAGCTGGAAGCGCACGATTTATGGTCGGAATCACCAGAACGAACCCAGGCACCTGCTGCAACGCAGGGAGAGGTGCCAGAAGTGGAGTCAGAGGAGGAAGGTGGCTTTGTGGAGGAGGAGGAGGAGGACCAACAGGAGCAGGCTTCCCAGGGGGCTAGTGGTGACCTTTTGGGGACCCCTGGTCTTGTACGTGGCTGGGGGGAGGAGACCGTGGATGATGCAGTCCTTGATAATGAGGAAGCGGAGATGGATAGCTCTGCATCCAACCTTGTGAGAATGGGGTCTTTCATGCTGTCATGCCTGTTGAAGGACCCCCGTATCAAGAGGCTTAAGGAGAAGGACCTGTACTGGGTCGCAACGCTACTAGACCCTCGGTACAAGCATAAAGTGGCAGAAATGTTACCAACATACCACAAGTCCGAAAAGATGCGGCATTTACAAACCAGCCTGCAAAACATGTTGTACAATGCTTTTAAGGGTGATGTCACTTCAGGAACTCATCAACATTCCAGGGGCAGAGGTGCCAGTAATCCTGCCACGAGCACACCTGCAAGGACAAAGCCCTTTGGCCAGTCTGTAACGTCAGACATGCAAATGTTTTTCTGTCCAAGGCAGCGCCACAACCCTTCTGGATCCACCCTCAAAGAACGCCTCGACCGGCAGGTAGCGGACTACCTGGCATTAACTGCAGATATCGACACTCTGAGGAGCGATGAACCCCTGGACTACTGGGTGCGCAGGCTTGATCTGTGGCCAGAGCTGTCACAATTTGCCATGAACCTCTTGTCTTGCCCAGCCTCAAGTGTGCTCTCAGAAAGGACCTTCAGTGCAGCAGGAGGGATTGTAACTGAGAAGAGAACTCGCCTAGGTCACAAAAGTGTCGATTACCTGACCTTTATTAAAATGAATGAGGGGTGGATCTCGGAGGGTTACTGCACGCCGGAAGACTTGTTCTGACTTCTATGCAGCTGTCCTTCTCTTCAAGCCTCATGACTCCACACACAGCTGTCCTTTAGCGTCCTCCTCCCTCCGCCACCGTTACAAACTAGGGTGCAAACCCTACTGGTTTAATTTTTTCTGGCCTCAGTGGCTGCAACCAAAAAAACTGGGCAAACAATGTCTACAAGGTCAACGTATGGCGAAAAATGACTATTTTCAGCATTTATATGGCATATTTTTTCTGGCAACTGTGCTTCAGTGGCTGCGTCCAAAAAAATGCATATTTTCTGCATTTATATGGCATAATTTTTCTGGCCTCTGTGCTTCAGTGGCTGCAACCAAAAAAATGCATATTTTCTGCATTTATATGGCATAATTTTTCTGGCCTCTGTGCTTCAGTGGCTGCAACCAAAAAAATGCATATTTTGTCCATTTATATGGCATAATTTTTCTAGCCTCTGTGCTTCAGTGGCTGCAACCAAAAAAATGCATATTTTCTCCATTTATATGGCATAATTTTTCTGGCCTCTGTGCTTCAGTGGCTGCAACCAAAAAAAATTATATTTTCAGCATTTATATGGCATAATTTTTCTGTCAACTGTGCTTCAGTGGCTGCGACCAAAAAAATGCATATTTTCTGCATTTATATGGCATAATTTTTCTGGCCTCTGTGCTTCAGTGGCTGCAACCAAAAAAATTTATATTTTCAGCATTTATATGGCATAATTTTTCTGGCAACTGTGCTTCAGTGGCTGCGACCAAAAAAATGACTATTTTCAGCATTTATATGGCATATTTTTTCTGGCCTCTGTGCTTCAGTGGCTGCGGCCAAAAAAACTGGGCAAACAATGCCTACAAGGTCAACGACGTTGACCTTGTAGGCATTGTTTGCCCAGTTTTTTTGGCCGCAGCCAATGAAGCACAGAGGCCAGAAAAAATATGCCACATAAATGCTGAAAATAGTCATTTTTTGCCATACGTTGACTCAACGTATATGGCAAAAAATGACTATTTTCAGCATTTATATGGCATATTTTTTCTGGCAACTGTGCTTCAGTGGCTGCAACCAAAAAAACTGGGCAAACAATGTCTACAAGGTCAACGTATGGCGAAAAATGACTATTTTCAGCATTTATATGGCATATTTTTTCTGGCAACTGTGCTTCAGTGGCTGCGTCCAAAAAAACTGGGCAAACAATGTCTACAAGGTCAACGTATGGCGAAAAATGACTATTTTCAGCATTTATATGGCATATTTTTTCTGGCAACTGTGCTTCAGTGGCTGCGTCCAAAAAAACTGGGCAAACAATGCCTACAAGGTCAATGTATGGCAGTTGTTTAAAGAGAACAGTAGATTACTAGCCAGCAAAGCTACCTAAGCTAAAATGTCCCTCAAATCCCTGCAGACTTCTGTCCCTCCAATACAGAGCAGTATCAAGCAGATTACTAGCCAGCAAACTTACTATCATCTGTCCCTGAAATCACTAACAGCTCTCCCCCTACACTATCTCTTCCAAGCACACACAGGCAGATTTTTCAGATAAATTTTTGCCCTTGATCCCCCTCTGGCATGCCACTGTCCAGGTCGTTGCACCCTTTAAACAACTTTAAAATCATTTTTCTGGCCAGAAATGTCTTTTTTAGATGTTAAAGTTCGCCTTCCCATTGAAGTCTATGGGGTTCGCGAACCGTTCGCGAACCGCTCGCATTTTTGCGCAAGTTCGCGAATATGTTCGCGAACTTTTTTTCCGACGTTCGCTACATCCCTACTGGCAAAGTCTTCCTTTTGTGCTCAAGTGGAATGTATGAGCTTTTAATGTGTAATACATGATCTATGCTGTCTTTCTATGTAAATTCATGAGCAACAGTGCAAAGAACATGTATATATAGTATGTACATGGGTCAAATAGTAACAATGAGATACAAATTGGTACAGTGGTTCAGTGGAAAGCAAAAGAGCTGGAAAGCAGGAAGTAGTGTTCTGGCTATTATGTTACACATCCACTCACTCCAGCCTTTATACATTACATTTTTGCCTAACTAACTATATTAGATACATTTTTTATTTTGCACAGCCTATTTATTTACCCAGTTTTTATTTTTACACTGAACAATTCCTTTAAAGGGCAAAGGCATCACCATCTGGTTTAACCCACTAATTTTGCAATTCATTCTGATCTGAGCACATAGTTTTAAAATGCGCACACGTGTTTAAACTTAGCTGACTAAATAACTCAATATTTCTTTGAGCACTTAGTTGAGAAGGAATTCGAGGGACCATTGGTTATAATCATTGCTTAATGTTGTAATTTCAGTCACATGATTCACTGAAACTTGTGTTTTAAAATAAATAACGTTATCTCTTTTGTAAAATATAAGGATATTAGAAGTCACCCGGAGTTCCGTGAGTTGTATAAAAGGACCTTAACAGTATTCCAAACCATATCTCCTCCCGAATTTTCCCTTTCTTTGCCCACTACCTCATATAACCTGTTTTCCATGGAATTTTTTACTGAACCCTCCCCCCCCCCATGCCTAGTTTAAAATCTCCTCCTGTTACATTATTCATACGTTTTACCACTGGCAATGTACATTGACAGTAAAGGAAAGGTGAATTATTATCATTAAGGGTATGATATATAACTCCTAGCTCCTAGCAGGCAACAGAGTACATGGAAATACTTGCTATATGAATTGCTGCAGGTACAGATGCAGCCACTTTGGTTTGTCTGTTTGACACAGAATATCTAAACACAGATATCCCATTTATCTCATTTAACACAGAAAACTGCGTCACAACATCCCATCTAATTAAAGCATTCACCATTGTGAACAATGGAGCTTTGGTATGCTAATGAAAAGGTTAACTGCATTAAATGAGTTAAGATGACTTAAGATAACACAGTTTCTTCAATTACCCCTGAGTCATGACGCATTTAACTCACAAATCCAAGTGGCTTCATCTGTAAAACTTCTCACATAATTGTGCAAAAATGTTGAAGGGAGCATTGTCATATAGTTGTGTAAGGTTAGTTTTGCTCACAAGGATTGAAATAGGGAGCAATTTAAAGGAATTTTAGGTACTATGTTGCCTCAGAGCAAGATATCTGAAGGGTGACCAAACACCCCAACTGTCATTTTTTTTAAGGGCTACAGCATATGGGGGATGTGGGCGTGGCTGCCATTACTGCCAGGGAAAACCAGCAGAGATTAAAATGATCCTGTCTGTCTGTCTTGGCATGTGATAATATAGACTAAACTGTGGCCAGTGGCATAACTAGAGAGGACCCCTTGATCAAAGGGAAGCCCAGGGGTCCCAGACTTCAGTGTCAGCTTCCTCTATAGCCACTCTACCTACAGAATTTGCTCTCCCACTGGCTGGTCAGGGAGGTGTGTGTATTTGAATTTGAGCAAGGTGAGGGGCAACTGCAGAATACTCAGTCCCTCCGAAGTTTTTTTTGTGAAGTGGCCTAGGGCAAAGTCATTAAACTGCTGGCTGTGGCTGACATACTTACATATGTGATAGAGTGAAGTCTAACTTTCACTGCTCCATGTAAATCATTTAATATTATTAGAAGTGGATCATTGGATGATTTGTGCACAAAATGTAGAAAATTTAAACTTGCAGGTATTTTAATGATTAGCATTGTTACTCATTTGATTCTCTTGTTTTGGGGGGAATATAATTGCCACCATTACTGCATGGGTATATACCTGTAAATATTTCACTTTAAAAAAGCTTTGTAATGGGGCTAAAACGCTGGTTTATTTAGATGCACTGATACATGACTACTAGTAATGGGCGAATCTCTCGCGTTTCGCTTCACTTGCGAATTTCCCACAAAATTCGTGAAACCGGGGAAAAATTCGCGAAAAATCCTGAAAATGGAAAGTTCACGCAAACATTTGTGAAATTGGGGACGTTTTCACAAAAAATCATGAAATTCATATGTTTTCACAAAAATAGAGCAATTCGAACCTTTTCACTAACAAATCGAGCATTTTGAAACTTTTCACAAAAAATAGTGAAAATCGGAAATTGTGAATTTTTGCGAGAGATTCTCAAATTTATTCGCAGGCGGCGAAGCACGGGAATTCGCAGATTTATTCACCCATCACTAATGAGTACATTTCTGTTTTCAACATTACAACAAGTATATTTCTCTCTAGACCTTTCCAGTTTGGAATTTATGCAAAAAAATTATCATCAAGCTTTTCTTAACCATACACAACACATAAATACGGTTTGCAATGTAATAAACTGTTTGTAGGGTTTTAATGACCTTGACAAGCAGAGAGTATTTGACTCTAGCCACCCGATTGAAGATGAATAGGAAAGAAAAAATTAGGGTTTATATACCAATAGAAAAACAGCCTTAAATTAATATGTTTTCTTGTCTCTGATATAAGCAACTAAACATTCTAAATTTTAAGTTAGAGAGAAGCAACACATTAAGCAATAACTTCCAAAACCGAATCCCCTTAATTTACCAATAAATCTCCTCGAAAAAATCTGTGCAGTTCATGAACAAAATCGTATGTCAATTCAAATCATGTGACTTTTCTGAAAAGTAGACCTTATCAAATTGTTGCCCCAACAACTTGAATTTATCTCATTAGCGAATGAAAACCAGTCTTAAACAGCCCAAAACTATTGAGAATCCTGAAGGCAAAAAACATGTTCCAATTGTTAGAGGGACCATCTGTCATTGACTTCTGCATGATTTCGACAGGTTTTAGCTGGAGTATTTTCGTATTCGTAATTTTAGCAGCTTCAGATAACAAATCTCAAAAGATTTAATTTTTTTGTCCTCTAAAAATGTAAGTTTTTCCCTTTTAAAAACTCGACCAGAAATTGGAGGTTTAATAAATAGACCCCTTTATGTTTACCTAATAATAAAAATGTACTTTTGGAAGTCCGTGAAAAATCATGCAAATATTTGTTTGCACACCAAATACTCTATTTTCAAATGCTGCAAGATATTAAAAAGTATTTTTCATGTTTAACAGATAGTATGGTTCAGCGTTCTCATTCTGTTGAAATGCATTTCTTACTTAGTTTCATGAATAGTAATAATAAAAAATACCTACAGAAACTTCTAATTGCTTTGTCCACTTAAAAAGCTTCAAGTTATTCTCTCCGGTCATTTTCTCATCAATCATTTACATTTTTATTGCTTTGTTGCTGATAACAATTTTAATGTGATAGAATTTTAGATTACTGTAGGAACTATTTTATCTTTTTAGAGATTATTTAAAAAAATGATACACTTAAAACCATGCTTGGGATTTTTTTTACTATTGAAGTTTTAAATAAGTAGCTCAGTTGGCATCTATTTTAGCTAGATAAATATATTTTTCAATGCTTGTATTCTTTACTATTTATGTTACAGGATATTTATGGAGAATAAAGTAAAATCATAAAAATGTACATATGTATGTGAGATTAGAGCTCACCACAGAAAAGGTCACCCACTTTCTATTCATTCCAATTGGGTTTTTTTTAGAATTGTATTTATCAAATGGTGCACTTTCACTTTTACCCATTGATAAATACAATTCTAAAAATGCTATAGGAATTAACTGAAACTAGGAAATGTTTTCTGTGGTAAGATCTATTCTCACATGTTGCTAAATCTGCCCCATAATATGTCTGAAAATATAAATAATTTCATTGTCATTTCATTGTGCCACATGCACAATTTTAAAATGTACCCTTAATTTCCAAACAATTGCAATGTAACAATTGTGTAAAAATGGATTTTAATTAGTACAGGTATGGGATCTGTTATCAGGAAACCTCCAAATTACAAAAATGTCATATCCGTAAGTTTAATTATAACAAAATAATCCAATTTTTTCTCTGTAATAATAAACAGTAGTATCATGTACATGATCCAATCTAAGATATGATTAATCCTTATTGAAAGCCGAAGCAGCGTATTGGGTTTATTTAATTTGTACATGATTTTCTATTAGACTTAGGGGCAGATTTATCAAGGGTCGAATTTCGAAGCACAAAAAACAAAAACGAAAAATGAAATTCGACCATTGAATTGAAAAATTTCAAATTCGAACATCGAATTTTAAGTTTTTTCACCGAATTTGGCAATCCTATGAACGATTAAAAATCATTCCATCAAATGATTAAATCGTTCGAATCGAACGATTCAAATGATTTTAGCGTACAAAGGATTTTTAATCGATGTGTAAAGACTTAGAAAAAGTTTGTAGATGGTCCTCATAGGCTAACATAGCAATTCGGCAGGTTTAATTTGGCGAAGTATTGCTGTCGAATTTTATTTTTAAAGAGGCAGTACTTCATTTATCGAATGGTCGAATATTCAAATGATTTTTACTTCGAATCAAAGTCGAAGTAAATTTGAAGTCGTAGTATCCTATTTGATGGTCGAAGTATCCAAAAAAATACTTCGAAATTCGAATGTTTTGTACTTCAAAAATTCACTCGAACCTTAGCAAATATGCCCCTTAAGGTATCAAGATCCAAATCACAGAAAGATCTGTTATCCACAAAGCCCCAGGGTCGTGTGTAGCCCATGGTCTATCACACTAGTTGGTATTTGCCTAATTAAGCCAAAAAGGGGTTAGATATATTAACATATATTGAAAGAGATAATGTTATTGCTATTTTATCATTGGAACTATCGTAGGTCTCTTAGCAAAAATATTTGGACACAATGAAGTAGACCTTTTTTCTTCTTCATGTACTTCTTCACAGATCTTTTATAACAACTCCCTATTTAAAATGCAGCTTTACTGATATAATATTACTTCAAACATTGATGAACAGCTTTTATCACAATTCATGACAAAACCTGTAACCTTAAGGTTAACATAAATGTTACCATTGAGTGCCTTAGGCATTTTAGAGACATTTCCATTTATGCCTTTGCGGGAATTGTCTTCATTAATACTTTTTGCAAGATCTTCTTCCTTCAGCAGCAAAATTTATATTATTTGCCCGAAGGAAGACAAGGGAGATAAAAGCACAACAATGCTTTTAATTCATGGCCCTTCGGCTTTAAACATGATTTTTTCTAAACAGCTAATGAAAGCTTAAAATGTATTTAAAAAGATAGTCACATATACATATAAATATGGTAATCACTCATTGTTGATATAGGTCAACTGATAATTGTAACTAGGGATGTAGCGAACGTCGGAAAAAAAGTTTGCGAACATATTCGCGAACTTGCGCAAAAATGCGAGCGGTTCGCGAACGGTTCGCGAACCCCATAGACTTCAATGGGAAGGCGAACTTTAACATCTAAAAAAGACATTTCTGGCCAGAAAAATGATTTTAAAGTTGTTTAAAGGGTGCAACGACCTGGACAGTGGCATGCCAGAGGGGGATCAAGGGCAAAAATGTATCTGAAAAATCTGCCTGTGTGTGCTTGGAAGAGATAGTGTAGGGGGAGAGCTGTTAGTGATTTCAGGGACAGATGATAGTAAGTTTGCTGGCTAGTAATCTGCTTGATACTGCTCTGTATTGGAACAAAAAAATAAATAAAAGCAGTCCTTACAAGGACTACTGTTATTGCAGCAGTCAGCAGATGAGATCAGAAGCAGGACAGCTGCCCACTGCAGCTACATACAGAGCACTGCAGTAGAAGGTAGATTACTAGCCAGCAAAGCTACCTAAGCTTAAATGTCCCTCAAACCCCTGCAGACTTCTGTCCCTCCAATAACAGAGCAGTATCAAAACGATTACTAGCCAGCAAACTTTCAACTGTCCCTGAAATCACTAACAGGCAGCAGCTCTCTCCCTACACTATCTCTTCAGCACACACAGGCAGAGTGAAAAAACGCTGCAGGGCTTCGGTTTTTATAGGGAAGGGGAGTGGTCCAGGGGAGAGCTTCCTGATTGGCTGCCATGTACCTGCTGGTCTGGGGTGAGAGGGCAAAAAAAAGCGCCAACAATGGCGAACCCAAAATGGCGAACGTTGCGCGACGTTCGCGAACTTCCGGCGAGCGCGAACACCCGATGTTCGCGCGAACAAGTTCGCCGGCGAACAGTTCGCGCCATCCCTAATTGTAACATGCATCAGATAAATATTACCAGTTACAATGGATATATTAAATCTAAACAACTGTTTTTAACTTGAACTTGTTACCTGGGGGTCCTTTTACTAAAGTGCGGTAAATCTGACTTTAAGTTTCCAGATGTTATCACTGAGAATATTTTTACGCCAGAATATTCGCACCGATTAAGTTTACTAAACAGCGATGCACTCAGAAGTCATTGCGATCACTTGCGGTAACTACGTTAATGAACCAGCTTATGTTAGCGGTAATTTTAGCAAGTTGCAAATTTTCTGGCGAAAAATTAAATTTTTGCGAATATTTATGCTGTAAAATAGTCTTGTTTTATGGTGGTTATTATGGCAATTTTTACTGTGACATTTATGGGCAGAAATGCATCTTCAAACCTCATAAACTTTATTGACTGATGATTATACCATCCAACAACATCACCAGAGTAACACCAATCAAACATGTATATGCATCATATAAACCCTTCTGCCAATAGAATCATATGAACAAGAAATCATACCAGTCAATCTCTTTGCTTCATAGAACGGCACAGTTTAATGTAGCCAATCACAATGAAACCAAAAAAGTGTAGAGGCTGACGAATCCTTGGACTGTGATGCCGCTGCCAATAATACGACTCTGAGCTAAAACTGCTGCTGTTGCACCAGATAGAAGCAGAAGCCAAAACATCCTGCCAGCAATAGCTACAGATCTCTCTCCTTTCAGCAAAGAATGATGGGTAAAAAAAAAATTCTGGGGTTAATTTTGTCTTTAGCACATTTCACTGTTTAGTAAACCAGCCATTAATGTGTATGTAGTGTTATTTTCAGCGAATGCGATAACTGGCGAACAATTATTCGTTCACAAGAAAATTTGCAAATTTATATTTACCGCAGGTTAGTAAACTGGCGATAACATATTTGGCGAAAATTCTGTCTATATATTGTGCGAATATTTTTAACGCACTTTAGTAAACTGACCCCCTGATCTGAACAGTGTAGATGTCTGCGTTACAGATTCATGTTATATACCTATAAATATTTTAAATTACTCAAAGAACACAGAGATTATAAAGCATTGGTGAGTTCATGAATTTGTAAAAAGACATAAGTTCTTAGAGTGACATATCATTCTATTTGCCAGGGTATTGGGGTATATTGTACAAAAAGAAAAAGACATCTGTTTTCACTAGTTCTAGTATTGGGACACTACTGACACTGTGGGGCACATTTACTTTGCTCCAGTGAAGGAATAGAATAAAAAAAAAACTTTGAATTTCGAATGTTTTTTTGGCTACTTCGACCATCGAATTGGCTACTTCGACCTTCAACTACGACTTCGACTTCTACTAAAAAACATTCGATTATTCGACCATTCGATAATCAAAGTACTGTCTCTTTAAAAAAAACTTGGACCTACTACTTTGTCACCTAAAACCTACCGAGGTGCAATGTTAGCCTATGGGGAAGGTCCCCATAGGCTTTGTAATATTTTTTTGGTCGAAGAAAAATCGTTCGATCGAAGGATTTAATTGTTCGATCTAATGATTTTTCATTCAATTGAACTCTTTGCGGTAAATCCTTCGACTTCGATATCCGAAGTCAAAGTATTTACATTCGGCAGTCGAATATCGAGGGTTAATTAACCCTCGATATTCGACCATATGTAAATCTGCCCCTGTGAAGAGTTGTGTAATATGGTATTCTATATAGCAGAGGAAGTAATACTATATTGCATTATTAATAATTAATTCAAATAAAGCTGTCCTTGTTATTATCCCAATTGGAATGTTTCATATCTACCCCAGAGGAAACTACGCTGGGCCAGAGACTGAATAGGCAGCTTTTAGTAGACATAGTTTTTATGCAACTAAAACTTGCCTTCAAGTCAGGAATTAAAAGATTTCCTGCTTTGAGGCAGTTAGGAGCAACATTCAGTGAGTTGATGTGCAACATGTTGCTTATGAGCTCCTAGTTGGGGATCACTGGAATTACACTATACTTTACTTTTGGTGAGAATGAATGATATTTTGTTAGAGGATTATATAAGATACTCATCATACAAAAGTAAGTTTTTCACTTTCAAAAAGAATCAGTTCTTTTTACTGGAAATTTTCATACTTTTCCATGACAATAATTTATGACACATTATTTGACCTTCTTTCAACAAAATTAAAGCAAAAACATAAATGTTAAATCATTCTTTTCAACAATTCTACATAACTCTTAACCTTGGACATGGCTATGTAAATGCTACCATGGATACATATATTATAGTCTAGAAAAAGAAATAAAGAAACAAACTTGCAGTAATTAAAATGAAGAATAATCAACAAACACATTTTAATTTGGATTTAAATGTAACTAGATCCCAGTTTGGTTTCAAAGGGGGTTATTTTTTATAATCTGATTTTATCTGATCGGACTTTCACAATTTTTTTGTAGAAATAAAATGATTTATGAAACCCTGATTGTGTTGAAAGTCAGAATTTAAAAAGGACTCCAACTCAGACCTGCTGAGTTCATGTAGAAGTCAATCACAGATGTCCTGCTGACTAGATGAAGATATCCTGATCTGCGCTGGGTTTCATTCAACAAGCCGAAGATTTCGTGCTTTAGGAGTCAAATCCGAAAAAGTTGCTGTATTGGTAAATAAGGGGGAAAATTCAGTGTGGATTTGGTCTGAGTAGTTTTCAGAAAACAGTACAAGAGCATTTCTGATTTTGATAAATAGCTCAAGAATTGATGCACACTAATTCATACAAAGTGATAGATACAAATCCTTCACATACACCTAACAATTATAAAGTAAGCTTTGTGAAAAAATGCATTGCAAATTGAATATTTTTTAACACATAGGGTCAGATTTATCAGAGGCCGAGGTGAATTTTTGAATGGAAAAAATTAGAATCTAGAGTTATTTTTTGTGTACTTTGACTAGGGAATAGTCCAAATTCAATTAAAATTTGAAAAAAATGAATATCAAAATTTATCATGTACTGTCTCTTTAAAAATTTGACTTCACCCATTTGCCATCTAAAACCTGCTGAATTGCTGTATTAGCCTATGGGGGACCTCCTAGAACCCATATGGAGTCAATTGGTGGACTCGAAGGGGAAAAACTTCTAATCGAATTCGATCAAATGCGCTATTCCTTCGATTCATACGACTCAAATTCGGCTGAATACGGACCTATTAGATCGAAAGCTGACCTATTTGACCCAAAAAAGACCTTTGAATTAATTTTGCTTGGTATTTTTTAATTCGACTTTCGAAGTTTTTTCAATTCGAAATTCGACCTTTGATAAATATGCCCCTTAATGAGACATTCTGATTTCTAATTCTTCATAGATTTGCCAGACCTGCTTGACTTAAAAGTCATTTAGGAAATACCATTATCAAATTCTTATTTACTGAACTGATTTATTGCGAGTTTATGATAAAACCAAATTGCAGGAGTTTTACAGATAGACCATAATTTATTTCAATATACCTTGTTGTCATATGTTGTGTTCCTGATGCAATCATTTTAACATCTAGCTACCCTATCTATTCACTTGAATGCTACAATTTTGAACTGCAATTGTTGGTACTTCTGACACAATTATCCTTGCAATACTATGCTCTCCATTTGAACGAGATTGTTCAAAATGCATAGATGTATAAGGGGAAAAATAGAAAAAAGTTATGACAGACATTTGACATATCATGAAATAAGAAACAGAAAAATATTGATGGCTTAAGTGCTGATCTTTCTGGAAGGACAAAGAAAGGCATTTGTCCAACACGTTTTGCTTTCTTTGTATTATTCACCAAATACCCAAACCTATACTTTTAAAACATTTAAAAATTGAAACCAAACCTCAATTTACCTTTAAATTAGGTGAAGCACTAATGTCTCCTGCTTTTTCTTTGGATTAGTTGGGGTAAAGGTGGAGCTTTATTTTAAAGTAAAGTAAAGCCTAACATAGACTACCTTGCATAGTTTATAGTGTAAGTATCACGGTTTATATATACCTTAGAGGGAAATCACCACTTGCTATTGTACTTGCTCTGCAACACTTTGTGGCATTGCCAATTAAAAGGGACCTAAAATGTGTTTATTGTAATTAGAATGACTATTTTTGAAATTTTAATCTACAGTTTCACTTAATTTTATACATAATTTAAATACTCTTATTTCAAGATAAGAAAGGGATGGGAGGGAGGGATGGATTGCCAAGGCTGTAGTCTCCTTGCCTCTATATAGATCAGCAAGGTGCCCACTGTTTACATTATCCAGCTATTGACTACTTCAGGTCTGATTCAGATGTTAAGCAGTTTATGAAGTTGGAAATTAATATTTTCTTATCTTTTATCTTGTTAGGTATATTTCACAATTCACTCATGGATAGTTGAAGAGCATGTCTACCACATAGGTAATTCCATGTTGTTATAAAACAACTAGCCGGGGTCTGTCAGACTCATTTGTACCCAAAAGTGTCTTATTTGACTCATATTAGTAAATAGGGGGCAGCAACCACTGAGGAATAGCTTTATTTCATGAAAAGGAGTGGCAGTATAATGGATGTGCATCAACTCAACCTCCTTGATGAATGAAAATAAAATGCCATTTACACAGAAGTTTCAGATATTCTTATAAATACACCAATATAATTGTGAGGACCTTCAAACATGTTTAATGTACAATAAATGTACAGAGATAACAACAGTGCAATACAATGCTGTAAAAAATTTGGAAAAAACATTTATAAGTGTTACCTTAATAATAATATATATTTCCATGATTTTTTTTATATTTTTACTTACATTAATAATCCTTTGTTTTTCCCAATAAAAGAAGCACGAATAAGTCTATTTTTTACTAAAAACAAAAGCAGAAGATTAAACTGTAACACAGCTAGGGTTACTGTAACATAAGGTATCCTGAACTCAGAACTAACTCCAAGGACGGCTCACTCTTCTGTATATAGCAGCCACCTTTGTCTTTGGGAGGAGCCCTTTGCTCCTCAGATGCCGCTAGGACGTAATGTGAGAGAAACAAGGAGAGAGTTTTGAGTAGGCTTGGGAAACTGTACGTATGCAAGAAATGAACAGGCAGGGTCAATACCAGATGGGTAACACAGTACAAAAAAAAAGATTAGAGAAGAGTAGTTAAGGTCACAGGCCGAGGTCAAACCAAAGAGTAGTGTGGTACAAATTCAGCAAAAATACACAAGCCACGCAAAACCTGGAAGCGCCATTCAGGAGCAGCGCGAGAAAGAAGTAGGGGATGAGCGCCCCAACAGTGATTTTGGTGGGAGTACCCACCGCCCCACTAGACCACCAGGTACTCTGACAGTTACATAATGCAAACTCTAAATTGTGACAATCCAATTAAACTTAGTTGGCCTTTCTTGTATGCTTCCAATTTAAGAAGATGAAACCGGCATTAAATCGAATTAAATCTAATATAAATGTAACAACCTGTTTAAATGTGATGATAATTTAATGAAAATAAAAGCTAATTATTTAAAATAATTGAGAATATGTCTGTGTGTGTGTGTGTGTGTGTGTGTGTGTGTGTGTATATACTGTATATACACATGTATATGATTGGAACTCACACTTGCAGGTTGTAGAAATGTAATGGTGCAGAGTACGGAGACTCAAACAAACATCAATCACAGGACACACTTGTATCTTGTACATAAAGACATAGTAGAGTGCATTTACAAACTTAAGTACATAGTTCAATTTCACAGGCAATTCACAGGAACGCATCTAGATTTAAATGATTTCTTATTGAAAAAGTTATTTTTGCACCAAAATATTCACAAAGCAATACAACATAGAATATTACATTGTGAATTTCTAATGTGTATTCTTATTAACATGAATATTTTTCTGTTATGTGTCATATGTTGTATGATTTTTTGTTACATTCCTCCTTTAAGTTCCAGAGTGATATGTCTAACATTTTGTTTTCTCCTAGCTTGACTCATGATATTCCAAAACCACACAAAACATATAAAAAAACACAAGCATGTCAACAAATAATGGGCCAGATTCAATATTATGAGTTCAATTAAGTTTTCATGAAATTAACCAATTAATTTCTCAAGTAATAAAATCTGGTCCAATATTTGTTAGTGCCTCTGATGTAAGCAAACCTGTTAAAGGAGGCTTTACGAGAACATAATGCTTTTAAATAATTTTCTTCTTCACAAATACTTTTACAAGTTTTCTTTACAACTATTTGTCCAAAGTAGAGAACAATTATTTTGTTGATTAAACCTACATATATTAAGTTAAACAATACCTTTTTTAAGGGTTTATTGTTTTCATCTGTCTGTTGGATACTGCCTTAGAAAAGAGCTGTCACAGTAGTTGCAATTAATATTTCTATAGACAGTAGATTATTGCAGCCATGCTTACATTTGCCTCCGATGTCTCTTAAAAACTAGAATTACTAGAATGATAACTTACATGCTGAATCATAGCTATAATCTTTAAAATTGCTGAATAGCTTTGTGAAAACTAAAGTTACTGTGTAAAATACAAGTGTTTGGACACTGGATAGCTTCTTTCTGAAAGTGCATTTGATGCATTAATAATAAGTTTCTGCTGTTTGATCTTTGGTGACACTCACTATATCACTGAAGAAAAGCTCTTGAGATGTAAAACTTGTTTGAAGAGTGTTAGGAGAAAGAGCAGCAGGATATTGCACTCACAAAGAAAAAATCTTTATAAAATATTGACAAAATAAATATTTCAGAGAAAAACTGACATTATTACTTGGCACATCTGTTGCAAGACTACAATTTCTTTCATAAAATAGAAACAGAGGCTGGAATTTACAAGACAAGGTTTTAACTTAATGAATAACAACACATATTTCTTTAGAAGTTGTTAAAATACATGTCAGAATAGCTTAAAAATAAACAGCCTCTGGTACAGTGATCCTCTTTATGGGTAAAAAGGGCTCCTGCTATTTGTCTTTAAATACCAGTTGCTTAAGTATTCATTTTGGGGGTATAGTTTTCCTTTAAGGATTTATTTACTAAAGGAGTAAGTATAAAAAGTTTAAAAACATTAGTGCAATTGGTCATTTTTAAATCCACATTTCTTTATTCTTTCACAGGATTCCAGCATAACTGCACACACTACAATCAGTGCCAGATACTGCAGGAGCCAACAGTAGAGTGAGTAGAGTCAACAAATAATTGTATTGATAACATTTTGATTGGTGCAGTCCAGTGACTTATCATTGTGAAAATTATGGGGGCATGTAATAAACAGTATAACAATTGTCTAGGTCTTGTAATATATAGCAAGCAATTGGATATTTGCTTAAAAAAAAGTTATAGGTATAACCGGCAAATAGATATATTCATAAAACATGCTAAATCCAGGTAAGCAGGCTGGTGTTCTTTTATCACTGAATAAATATAAGATAATATGCAAATAAGCTATATCTTCTACATGGAATAGTAAAAACTAATATTATATGGTCATTGTCTGTCGTACCGATACAATGATATATAATAATTAATGATCAACAAATCTGTGTTATTTTGCTTCGCTGAAAAATTAACAAAACTGCAAAAAAATTATAAAATGGCAAAAAGTTTCCAAAACACACGGAATTAAATAGGCGGACAGGATTTTTTTACAATTTTTTTTCTCACTCCAAATACATTAAAGTCAATTGTAATTTTTCTTGTGCCAATTTTTTGCAACTTTTTTGTCTTGGCAACGTTTTGTCTAAATGCATTAAAGTCAATAGGCACTTTTATTCTCACTACTAGGGGTATATTTATCAAAGAGTGAAGTTAGAGAATGCCATAGTCCTCTAGAGTGAAATTCTAGCACTATCCATTCATTTCTATGGGATGTTATCAATGGGTGTAAGTTCATCCTTTGATAAATACGCCTTTCAAAATCCCATAGAAATGAACAGAGAGTGGTGGACTTTCTAGAGGAATGTGGTGATCTCTATCTTCAGTTTTTGATAAATATACCCCGAAATGCATTAAAGTCAATAGACGTTTTTTCTTATGGAAACTTTGTGTATCATCCCTGATAATATCTCTAATGATCACTAATAATATTATAATAATAGATGTTTATTTCTGTAAGTTTATTTTCCCAGTGACATTAACTATAGACCTTCCTGCAATGGTGGTCCTTTCCGTGCTATTTACCTAAGGATTTCAATGCTGTTGTTTGTTTTTTAGTTTGATCAAATATACTACAGAAACCTGTGGAAAAACTGTGTAAATCATGAGATGGTCTAGTGTTTCTGCCTTGGATAAACTTGATTTTCAGATGTTTGGGTATTTATGAAAAAATCCAAATGTAAAAAAATCAAATGAAAAACAAGGGAAAAAAATCAAATGATTGAGTTCATGTACTGAAAAAAAATCAAATTGCTCAAATTGATGGGGTTTATGTGGCAAAAATTTTAATTGAATGAGTTTTCAGATAACAACCCTCAAATCAACCAAAAAACTTGAGCTTTGCCTAGGACAACTCTTATTGACTTCTACATGACCTTGCCAGCTTTAGGATGCCAATTTTTTACATTAAAATGTTCAATATATTTTTGTTTAATACATACCAGACATTAAATTTTTCAAAAATATAACCTAAATGTGTGTTTGGTGCAAAAAAAATTTTGAATCGTGGAAAAAACTAAATTCAATGTTTGATAAATTTGCCTCTTAGAGAATGTGTTAAAGAACCTCAAGAGCTTATTTTACTTTTCCAGTAATTCATAAATATATGGGATTTTTATCTTGGGTAGCTATGTGGTTACCTGTGGTTTAGCAGATAAAGGTTTTTTTTTATGTAAAACAGGTTTATGCTAGCTTACACTCAAGCAAAATGTCCTGTTTTATTATTTCAATGAAATTATTACAAAAATTAGAATTATTTCCTTCAATAGGACTCTAAGGAAAATTGCATTCCTTCATCTATAAGATCTCTGTATAAAATACAATATTTCATACTTGTGATCTATACTATGGCATAGAAGCATACTTTTCAGATGTTTTAAGCATGCATTTTCTCATATTAAACAAAAACTGAAAATTCAATAAAAAATAACTAATAAATAATAATTTAATAAAACAGACAATTCATGTGTTACTGAATATATTTCTATATTTTTAAACTGTGAACATATTATCATAATTTTAAAACCTATTTTGAAACAAATGAAATGGGAAAACTAAACTCAGTTCTGTCTGTTTTGGCAAACAATATTTAAAATTGATTCTGTTTATCATACAGAACTAAGTACATATATTTTATAAAAAATACTATTATTTCATTTTAGGCTTCTGATTTTTAGTAGATCTTACAGTTTCTGCATTGCTTTGAAATTTTGTATCTCTGTGTTCCTCTTTCTTCTTTTTCATTCTCTAATGCCATGTGCTATGCTCGTAATTGAAAAATGGAAGGGAATAGAAATTGAGAAAGACAACACCATGTATACCTGAAGCAAGAAATTTAATATGTTTTCACCTTGAAAGTCTTTTGAAACAGGTTGCAAAACAAAATATACAGCATTACGTCTTGTACTGTTGGTTTGTATAGTATTCAAAATGTACAGTATGCATACTAATAATATCTGTAGTTTCACACACACACACACACACACACACACATACCAATATGCAGATACAACTACACACATACTGTACATGTATATTTTTTACTGTTATTGTTTATTTCTTTATACGAAAGGGCAAATAAAACAATGTTTAATGTCACACTTGGAAGAAAGCTGTCAATCATGTAAGTGTTGATGGGTTTTAATGGGTTTTTGTAAAATTGCTTCTTGTCTTTAAAAGTTCATGAGAAATATCTGTAAAGATGCATTAGACTTCTGCCTGATCATTGCAAACACAAGGGTTATTATTTGTAATAGTTGCAACATTTTTATCCTACTATGGCCTTTTTTTAATTTGTATTCATTGGGTGGTGATGTTTTCTTCAATATTCTTGTCTGCTGGTGAGTGGCGACATGTAGAGATACATTGCGAGTAAATGCCCAAAACTTGTCTGTTTCATTTATTCCTATCTATTAGTATTCTTGTATAATATTACATTTCCAGGCGTTTGTATTATTTAAATATTCATATATTCTACCTTTACATTCCTTAATGTCTTAATAAGAATCTTAATAAGAAAATATATACCCTCTTAGCAGTTCATAACATTGTAACCATTTTTAATATTTGGGGGCACATTTACTAAAGGTCGAATTTCAAAAGTGCTAAAACTTCGAAATTCGACCATCGAATTGAAAAAATTCGATAGTCAAAGTTTTTTTTTGTTTGAATTTAGCTGTTTTTGCATCGAATGATTCAAACAATTTAATCGGTCAATCAAACGATTTTCAAAAAAACCCTTTGACTTCTAAAAACGTAGCCAACTATTGGCTATAGGTTCTAGGAGGTCTCCATAGGCTAATATAGCAATTCAGCAGGTTTCAGGTGGTGAAGTGTCGAATTTGAAGTTTTTTAAAGAGACAGTTTTTGAATGGTCGAATATTCAAAAGTTTTTTCAATTCAAATCGAATTTTGGCCTATTCAATGGTTGAAGTACCCAAAAATTACTTCGAAATTTGAAGTTTTTGAATTTGAAAATTAACTTCGAATTCACTTTGACCTTTAGTAAATGTGCCCCCAAATTACTAAGGGGGTATTTAAAATATGATTACAAATTAATATAAATAAAGTGAAAGTGCATATGACATATTTAAACTTTTACCACACACAGAGATTGCTATCATCATGTATTATCTTTCCTATACCTTGCAAAACAAATACAAAATTATTTCTAAAACAAATATTTTCCCAGCTTCATTAACCAGCTGTTGTCTTCAGCATTAAATAAATTGCTATTAAATGTGTAATAATTGATGTAATCAAACTTTTGGAGTGGTCACGATACCAACCGTCCACTAGCTGGGGCCAGATTGAAAGCCTTATAGCAAAAGAATTCCACTTAAACTCTCTTATATGGGATACCACCCCATCCATTCGGATTCCTTCAAATGCTCTCTCGACAACAAAACTCACATATTCCATTTGGCTGAAAACCAGACATAAACACAGGCTGACTTCAGCTAAATCTCCTATGACAACTTATTTGAACAACCCAAGATTTCCACCAGGACACGAACCATCATTTTGTAAAAGATGGTCAAAACTACAGCTCTTCACGATAAAGGACCTCCTGAATCCATCAACTTATACGATGCTATCTTTTCAAACAATTAGAGAGCAGCAACCAGCGATTGACATAAAATTGTTTGAATATTTTCAGATTCGCCACTTTCTTACACCTTATGCCTCCTATGTTAGGACAAACTCCCCTACGGCATTCGAAATTCTGGCAGCTCGGGGATTACCACAGAAAGGACTCATCTCTGGAATTTATAACCTACTGACTACACCTTCGGATCCGGACCGACACAGACATGGATATATGGAAAAGTGGGATCAAGCTTTTCCACAACCGATACAAGCTAAGGATTGGTCTATGATATGGGACAATGCAAAAAAGGTGGTCACCTGTGTGAGACAAAAAGAACACATATATAAAATATTGACTTGTTGGTATTACACACCTGAAAGACTGCATAAATTTTTTCCGCAACATTCACCTCTCTGCTGGAGAAACTGTGGAGCTTTGGGAACATTGCTACACATGTTCTGGGAATGCCCAGTGATACAGCCACTATGGACTGAAGTGACGAACCTTTTAAGTCAGCTATTTCAGCGGACAATACCACTGGATCCCTTAAACTTGCTATTAGGCAAACCTATACCCAGTTTACGCAAATGTGGACAAACTTTGGTCAATCAAGTTCTCACAGCTACTCGCTTGGCAATATCGACCAACTGGAAGATCTCGACGCCGCCAACCTTGGCTGAAATAATTACCAGAGTAAATTCGAATAAAGCATTCGAAGCAGGTATAGCTCATCTGACCAACCGAATGGACCAATACACAAAAATTTGGGACATATGGGTTCTGAGAGGTTTGGTTGCCGGTACTCTACAGGGTCTCCCCCCTTTACCTGTTAGTTGAATCTGGAAGGTTAAATATTCTAACATTCTTCGTGTTTCAGAAGGACCATATAGAAATGACCAATTTAGGTATAAGATACTGTTGCAGAATAACCAGCACTGTTATAATATATTATGTGTTTAAATAATTCAACAATGTTACTCAGATTATAGACAGCAATTTTGGGCATTTTACTTTTGCTGTTAGTGACACTGTAAGCTTCCATTATCTACATGAAACAAATGATGTGAAAAAGGGTACATTTTTTTGTATGATCCCTGTAAAATCATTAAAGAATAAAAATTTAAGTTACAAAAAAAAAATAATTGATGTAATCAATGATGACTCTGCAAATTATGTGATATCAATGCTGAATGAAATGTAAAGTATTATTACAATGTTATATATAGATAAAGCATGCATTTGAATTAAAAGAGAACATCCGGAATGGCTGTCTCAGTCGACTTTACAGCCTTCTGGAAACGTAACATTGTAATTTAACCAGATCATAAACAAATATGTTATGACTTCAAATCTCACAATGCATTTTTCCATTTCAATGAAGGTGCACAGAATATAATTCTGTCTCTTAAAAGCTTCTGCCCTACATCGCTTCTCCTTATGCAAGTTATTTCACTTCATATTAGAGAACACACAATGGGACATATTTATCAGTGATGGGCGAATCTCTAATTTTGCTTTCCCGGAAAATTTGTGAAACGGCAAAAAATTCACAAAACTGCGAAAAATTTCTGAATGCATTGAAGTCAATGGGCGTCAAAATTATTTTGACGCGCGACAATTTTTACACAAGCAAAAATTTTTACACATGTGACTATTTATTCACTGGCGGCGAATCGCGCAAATTCGCCGCAAATTCGCGCCTGGCGAATAAATTCGCCCATCACTAATGCTTGCATATGCCCTCCTAATAGAGGTTATGAGAAAAAATGGGGAGATGTCCTGCCAGATGTTCATATGCTACCTTTCATTACAAATTCTTTAACTTCAATTCTTTAACTTCAATTCTTTAACTTCAAACCAAGCACCAGGTAATATGGCCATTGCATCTCACTACCTTGTCATGACCTTAAGCTATTCTGTCCTTACAAGATCACAGAATCCTAACTCAATGACTTTGGAAACCAATAAAGTGAATTGTGAACTGAAACAAAGATCAATGGCTCTCAAACTGAGAAACACATTAAAAGGGTTGGAAAAAAAATAATAAGTATAAATAGTATAAGGAAAGTGGAAATATATTTTACCTTTAGGCATGTGTGACACTTATAGGCATATTAATTAATGTTTGAGCCCTGGGCTCAAGCAATTGGTTACTGTGTGCAGACACTAGTGGCTTTACTCTGGACTGACACACAAATTCTTGTCTCTGCCTCATCTCTCCCTGAAGAACAGCAGCTTCTTTCCTATCTCCAGTACTTACAGAATTGTTGCTTCCTATCTACTTCCTTAGAAAAGCTTGCACCTAAATCCTGCCAAGCTATTTATTTTTAGGGGGGATGACGACAGGTAGCAGGTAATCATATATAGAAATCACACGTAAGTTCCCAGTTTCAGTAACTAGTTGCTCAAGTCTGGAGCAACAAGAATTAATTAATTTAGCCCCATAGAGTTTGGCAAAAGAAGAGGAAAAACACTGTTATGGCCTGCTACCAGCCAGAAAATCCATGTGCTAACATTTTATGGTCAAAAAGAGACCTATCTGTATCATGACAAGCAGTACTATGACATATCAGAAAACAATAACCCTTTTGAACAGTAAAATTAATCTTAAATTACTTCTAAATAATATTTTAGTCAAGCTCACTTAAACTAGATATCATTTTGGATAACATGATATTTAGGGGTACAATAATGTAAATGTCAAAGGCAAGTTTACTTCAAAGTTAAATTAATTGGATGGAAGTTAGTTATCCCTGCATTATAGGATGCTTATAACAGAGAAAATATGTTTGATAATCTTGCCTTAATAATGAGCTATACTAGAGTCTCGTCTTAAACCACCAGCTATAACAGGAAAATCCATTAGCACCCTAACAATAAAAGGGGAAATGTAATACAATTCATAAAAAAAAATAGCACACATAAGAATAAAAGTGTGTCTTTCACAATGTAATATTCTTCATTAGTCTGTTTTTGCATTGTACATAATTACACATTGCTCACTTTTAAGATGTTGTTGAAAGCAGCAAAATTTATTGAACAAACATAAGAAGTTTTATTACAAACATTGTGCACTGGAGCAAACTATACAATTTGCAATCTTTGTTCCACTGTCATTGAACAGTTTCTGGGTGAAAATCTGGTGTTGGAAAAAAATATTCACTAATCGAATTTTGCAAAATTTGGGCTAAACCTCCTGTAATATCCCTGACCTGTTTCTTTGTTACAGGTTGAGGCTTATGATGGACAAATATGTTGCGTTTTGCTTTGCCACGAAATTTTGAGCACCCATTAAGTTAATGGGCATTCGTTAATCGTTGCTGCATCTAAAAAATGTTGACAGCGTTGTTGGCGTCGAAACATGGAAATTCACTGGCAAATGAATTCACCCATCACTAGTTGAGGCCATTCTTGGATTGCCTCTATTTTAGGTACCTGAGATTTGATGACCTCCTTCCAATTATATACCCAAGATACCCAAGGGCTCCTTCAAGCCCTGTTGCACACTTCTATTTAATCCAGCTTCTCTGATGAAATCTGCCACTCCCTTCTGCAGACACCTATCCAATTTAGTATTAAAAATGACAACATCAACTTGCTGTGCAGAGGCATACGTAGCAGCCATCATTCTCTCAAATGTGGTAGGTGCCCCATGTACCCCAAAAGGCAGCACATTGTGTTGGAATAAACCATCAGAGGTAGAGAATGCTATTTCTTCTTGAGCTATGTCTGTAAGGGAAACTGCCAGTAACCCTTAATAAGATCCAGTGTTGTCAAATACCTGGCACAGCCTAGCTTGTCAGTTAGTTCATTCAATTCATTTAGTATACCAAAATCAATTTAAAAGTGCAATGATCCATCTGGCTTTGGAATTAGTACAACTGCCAATACCTGCAATTAATAAGCACTGCAGATTGTCAAAAGCCTCTGTAATTCTCTTTACATTTGGAGTCTCATATAGCATTCTGAGAGAAAAATGTACCTCCCCCCCCACTTATGGTCCATGAAATTAAACTGCAGCTAAAGTGCTTCTACTGATAACAATGTACATAAAATAGGTGCATTAGGTGTAGTTTTCTATTCAAGATAGAAGGGATAGAGGATACTCCCCATCTTGTCAAGTAAGAGTGGAGAAGAGAAAGCTCATTATGTAAGCTCTGTATCAGGAGAGACTATGCTTGTTTAAAGAGAACATAGTTCCAGCACTATGGAAGGAGGTAAAAGGTAGAGCACAGACAAGCAAACATTTCTTTTTCTGTAATGTTGTGCTTATCTTGACTAGTGATGTAGCGAACTGCCGATTTGATGTTCGCGAACGCCGTTCGCGAACACCGGCAAAAAAGCGAACAGTTCGCGAACAGTTCGCGAACTTCGAACGCTCGATAAAATCGTTCGATCGAACGATCGAAGGATTTTATTCGTACGATCGAACGATTTTCGTTCGAATCGAACGATCGAAGCTATTCGATCGAATGATTTTAATTCAATCGAATGCTTATAATCGTTCGAACGAATGGAAATCGTTCGATTTTAGCGATCGAACGGTCGAATGGTCGAATGGTCGAACGAAATTTTACTTCGAATCGAACGCGAACACCAATTGGCGAACGTCGCGCGACGTTCGCGAACATTCGGCGGACGCGAACAGTCGAAGTTCGCGCGAACTAGTTCGCCGGCGAACAGTTCGCTACATCCCTAATCTTGACAAAGTAATGTGTTTGTGGCTTGAAAAATTAAGTGAATGGGACTTTGAACTGAAGAATTAAGTACAGGTGCAGATCTAGAGTTTGAAAAATGTTGTGTCCCTATCTCATACAGGGTGTAAACCACTTATTCTCTAGCACAGAATATATACTAGGGAACATGTGGATTGAACTTGATGGACAGCTGTATTTTACAAACCCAAATGAGTTATACCATTTTATAGCTATCTGCTACATATACAATTTCATTCACAACCATTGATATTCAAAATTGTAATAATTCAGGAGTATTTGATAAATAATTAACAGAAATGAAAACATAATAATGATGGTAATGGTTTACAGAGAAAAAAATATAGAAACTGAAAATTATTAAAAAGAGAAAATGCAGCCAAGCAATATAGGCGCGAGCATGTGTATTTTGCATTTTTGTTACACAACTGGAGGACTATTTTAAAATGATTTAACTGATTAAACCACAGGATGCTTGACCAGTCAGAGGCTTACAGATGTAAATCCGTGGATGTTATACAGTGGTGCAATAACTTTGAACCCAACACAATGGGTAAGTTAACCAAATGATTATGCGTCAATTTCTTTATAATTTTAAATATAATCAGGTTTTTGTGTAGCATCTGTGTATAGAAATATATAAATCAAAGTTCACTTTAGAATGAAAACTATTTTTGTAATATTTTCTACTTTTATGACAGTTTTGTTTAATATAATTTTTATAGTTAAACAGATAAAAACTCTACTTCTATATTTATAAATGATATACTGTAAGATAAGTTATCAGGCATTTACACCATTACAGCATTAATAAACAGCCAATGCAATATCAATATAAACAATCATTTTAAACAACTATGTGCATTTTCTCATTTTATTTTTCTCTGTGAATGAAGTAACCTGTTTCAATATGTTTTCTACTTGATTTATAAAGGACAGTACATAAGTTCAAAGAATGACTTTGAGCTTATTACAGTTGATTTCATAGCAAATGAAATACTTAAGAAGGCTCATTACAGCAAATTTCATGTTGCTATGCAATGCAACTACAACAGAGCTATATGGTATTACTCTTGGTAACAGCTCAAACCTGATGTAGAAATGTAATTGCTAAAATTGTGTATTATAAATGATTTATTGTTTTTAAGCAAGTGTTTTTATTGCTAGTAAGAACTTCAAATAGGATCTTGGTCAAATTGTTTCTGAAGGCAATAGAGTTCAGGGTAATGAGCCTTTGGTTTCAGACATTTTTATAACAATGCTGCAAGATCATATAAGGTATACTTCATAAATGACAGAAATAAAAAGTGTTCAATATTCAACTAAATCTCAAGGTAATAAAGTTAGGCTGAAAAATGAAATGTGGCTCTTGGATCTTGATAACTTCCCAGTAAAAAATGTTGACTTCATAAACTACAATGGATTATGATGATTATTATTATGATTATTATTAATATATATTTTTTTCATTATTAAACTATTATAGCTTGGCAAATTACAAACTAAGAAGCTGATGTATACTATAAATGTGTGTGTGTGTAGAAAGTGTAGAAGTATAGAAAGTCACAGAATGGTCCTGATTTGCTACCCTTCTACAACAAAGCTCTTGTTTTTTGAAATTGCTAAACTACTTTACAGTACTTTTCCTCTAATCTATCCTCTGAAGCCTAGCTCTTTGCTCCAATCATCTCCCTTCTTTATCAGCAGCAAACTCCACCCACAACTGTTACTGCCAGGGGCGGAACTACCGGGGGAGCAGGGCGTACGAGCATGCCAGTTCCAGGTGTACGGAGGGGGGCGGGGCCCGGCTGGGCGTCCTGCACCAGGGTCCGCCCCCCTCTAGTTCCGTTTCTGGTTACTGCTCAAGAAATTGCTAAATGTTTTAAGATGAAATATAAATCAAACAGTCCAGTTCCCCAACTTAGTTATACAATATGCAGTAAAACATAATCTACAACAATAAAACATTATCTACAACTACAGATCCAGTATCTATTCAAAACCATAGGTCCTCCTCTGCCCAACCATCTGCTAGCAAGATGTTTTCTACTTTTGATATAATGGATCACCCACCTCGACATTCAGGGTGTACATTTTATTAAATTCAATTATTAAATCGTTTTTTTCAAGTTCCTCCTTCTACTGACTTTAATTCTACTGTATTCAAGTGCAGTGTGCAAAGTAACATTGCATTTGCCCCGGTTGTATTCAATTTGGCAAAACATTCACATATTAATTGGACGCACCTTGTGGCTAAAATCTTCATAACATGAACATTATGACTTCTAGCATTTGGCAATGAAACATAATTAAGTCCTCATATACTCCCTTCTTTTTTCATGAATTTAATGCATTTAAGACCCTTAGCAAAGAAACACCATGCCACTGGCAACCCACATGCCTTATTCTGCTTTACATGTAATCTGCAAGTAATTCTGCGTGACTTGATAAGCACTGCTATGGACAGTGCCTGGATTGGAAAACCATGACATTTAAACTGCTGTCAAATACATCCAATCACAGCAAGGCTCCCTTGTTACTTATGTCAGCATTGATTAAGGTGGCTAAGAATCACTTGTGATTTTCATGGCAGGAAGGGAAATTTTAAAGGGAAAGAAACTCACAGCATATAAATATATTTAAATGGGAATAGCATAAGGGCATAAGGTGGGGTTTTACCAGAGATAAGATGGAAGACCAAGATATCAGAAAATGCAGGAAATCAGTAGGATCTCAAAACACAAGGTGCAGTTGAACTATAGAATATAAGGGAAGAATATATAAGTAATGGCAGACAGATATTAGGTATAAGTTTATGTAAAACAGTACAGAAAAGAAAAGAGTAAAGTAACATTACACTTCTTGGTATGTTTCAACCATAATTGATATACAAATATCTAGGATTTATATGTTCACTAGTGATGGGTGAATTTATTCGCCAGGTGCAAATTTGCGGCAAATTCCCGCGATTCGCTGCCGGCGAATAAATTCTCGAAACCGCTGCAAAAATTGATGCCAGTGGAAATTCGCGATTTTTTCTGTGAATCGAAAATCCACCAATTCGCCCATTGCTAATGTTCACACCAAATCTCACTCAGCTTCCAGAAATATCCTAGAAATATCTAGAAGTTATATGTTTACCACAAATCTCACGCTTACTGACCGTAATTTGCACCCCTGCCCCTTTCCTTGGGCAGAAAAATGATGTTAAGAAACATTACAGAAAAGAAGAAAGACAGAGCAACATTACACTTTTTGATAGATTTGAAACTATTATGTCACGTGACATTAAATTGCTCAAACATCAATGATTCTGTATTGAATTTTTAAGTTTTAAGTTCCTCTTTAAGAATCCACATTTGGCCTGGCCCCACTTAATGCAACACATACATACTGTGTGAAAACATTGCTGTATCGGTAATTCAGCTGCAGCTCCAAGAAAACTTTGAAAATTAATAAATTTTCACCCTAATTCTCAGCCTAATGTATTCTCAAACTCACCTTAAATGAGTATTTAGGACATATATGTTCTCCCCAAATCCATAAGTTAGGCCATCCCTTACCACTGCTTTGAAGAATTCCTAGAGGAACCAGTCCTACATTTTTTTAACTATGGTATCAGCATTGGCATAGCCACACCTACCATGCAATATATTATACACTCAATAATCAAATTGCTAGGATAACCTGCTATACTGATAAAGCAGATTTAATTAGTGCTTTTAGCGTTTCTCAGTGCTTTATAAATAGTAACATTCACTTCATACTCAAGGAAGCACTTCCATAAGCAAATGTATCTTGACTCTCCAACATCTTATTCAGATCATTGTTTCTTCTCCACCAAACTTTTTAGCCAGAACTTTACAATTTTGGCAGGTTCTATTGTCTTGGCACCTTGAAAACCCTTAACATTGTATGCATGTTTCTGTAACCATTTTGAAAACATACACAAAAGCATATACAATAATAACGTTGTTTTAAATGCAATAAGGAAGAATCTATCCTGAGCAGGTGCCTAGGCCAAGCTCACCTCTGTAAAAGAAAAGAACAAAGATGGCATCATTATCTGCAACCAACCCACTCCAGTAAAACCATGCGGGGCGGTTTGCACCAGCATTGCGCGAGTGACTTCCAATTCTTTGATTTACAATGGTATGTTTCACTGGGAACTACGGCCGTTTGGTCTGTACACACTCCGTTATAAACTATTTCTTCAATAAGACTTTAAGTGCACATTCACTTTGTGTAATTCATTTTACAGGTCAATATTTTACTGAGGTATTTGTTCTTTCTGAATATAATTTAACAATGGACATTTATTTTATGTTTATAAATGATGTATGTGTAACAGATATTTATGGAATGTAATTTAACATAAAAGTCTTTATGTTTTGTAATATATGATAAATACACGAAGAGGCATCTATCCATGTGTATATGTATGAGTGGTAGATTTATGACATGCAATTTTACATCTCATTTTACATTATATTTTATCCATCTCATTTAGCCAAAAAGTTATCCAAAGCAAAAGGGATCATATTCTGAAGAGCAATACTAATGGCCCTATACAATAGTCTGCCGTGAGTGGGCCTTGATTTTTTGTTCACAAATAGAAGCATCTCCGGACATTATTCGAAAAAAGATTGAAAAGCCAGAAAAAATTACTCTGAAAAATATAGTGTATTAAAGGCAAGTCTGCCTAAATTCAAATGATCAAATTTTAGACAATTTTACTAAGCACTCAATGTGATACTTTACAAAACTGTAAAAAAAGGCTATTTTATGTTGAATTATCCAAGACAGATACTTTTTCATCCTTTTTTAAGGGCAAAATGTTCTGCATATATATTTTCTATTTTGATAAGATATACACATGTAAAATCTTTGAAGGGAAAAAAAATGACATATCAAATAAAACATAAATATTGAAATTAATGTACATGTGTTTAATATGTGGTTAAGAAAACTGGCTGTTTTGAATTTGTGCTCTAGTATTTTAATTGACAAAAAAAATTGGTAAGTATTTGTTGAAGAGCAATGAGATGGAAGGAAAAGAATAAGCTATTATAGCTACAGGTATGTCCTCCAACCCAGTTTTTATAAACCCAGTATAATAAACTTGCTCATACCAACAGCATATCTGTTATGTCTTAGTCACAATTATACTGAAGGGAGAAAATCTACCACTTGTCATCCACACCCCATATGTTCTTATACTTACTCCGGATTTGAGAAGAAGCAAATAGGGATGACAAGAAAATTATCTATTTGCCATTTAAAAGATTAGAATTTTTGAAAATTTTAAACTGAAATGATAATCATTTTTGTTTCCCATTAAAACCCTGTAGGTTTGATTAATAAAGATATATGTAAAAGTTGTATTTGCAGACTGTATGCAAAACAGTTTTTATCAAAACACTAAAAAACAAAATGTTTTACATGTAGTTTTGGCAAAGACAATTAATGCTAAAGAATTAGAGGGTTTCATTACCGTATATACTCGAGTATAAGCCGTCCCGAGTATAAGCCGAGGTACCTATTTTTACCTCCAAAAACTGGGAAAAGCGTATTGACTCGAGTATAAGCCGAGGGTGAGAAATGCAGCCGCTTCTGGTAAGTTTCAATCAAAAAATTGAGGGTTTCTGCTCCCATTGGAGGTGCCAGCGTCTAGCTTTTGGATGCCGGCGACCATTCTTGGACTCCGGTGAATATTCTTGGAGACTATTCTTGGCGACCATTTTTGCGCTTGACCCGAGTATAAGCCGAGGTAGAGTTTTTCAGCATATTTTGGGGGCTGAAAAACTCGGCTTTTACTCGAGTATATACGGTAGTTCTATCATATTCCTTAGTTGTATATCTGTTTTCTTCTGTTTAACATCTTGAGTAAATGGTGTATAACCTTTAATGTTATTCATCTGAGTATTCGTCTGAGTACCCAAGAGTAGTGATGGGCGAATTTATTCGCCAGGTGCAAATTTCAATTCGCCGCCGACGAATAAATTCACAAAACGGCTGCGAAAATTTGCTGCGGCCGTCAAAAAACGGGCGTCAGCGTCAAAAAATGGGCGTCATCATCAAAAACGAGACATCAGCTCAGTTTCGCAAATTTTTTGCCATTTCTCGAATTTCATGGGAAATTCGCGAATTTTTGGGCGAAACGAAATGGTGCAAATTCGTCCATCACTACCCAGGAGTAAAGAGGGGTAATTTACATCTGCAAATACAGTGAGCAAAGTGCAGTTTCAAGTACATAATTTTTTCCCCACAATGCAGTGTTAGAACTGTCCCTGATGCTCTTGTATTCAATTCAACAGAAATAACACAACTGCATGTGCGTTTGTCATAAATCAGATGCTATTGCATGGAAGTCACCCTGTACAAGTAAGGACTACTGTCACTTCTTAAGGCATAAGTGAACCCTGGAACTATTCTCTGCTCAGGAGGTGGCAGAAGGGTTCCCCTGCATCAATTGGCATAGCAGTGTTCAATTCAGAATGGGCAGGAGGGATTGAGCAGAAACAAGTGAAAATACGGAAGTGCAAAGAGCACATTTGCATAAACACCTACACAATGATATGATTTATAGATCTTCTCAACTTATAAATTAGCCATCTTATGATAACTTGCTATCCTGAGAGGCAGTGGATGTGGTCTACTTAGACTTTGCTAAAGCATTTAATACAGTGCCACACAGAAGGTTACTAGGTAAATTAAGGAATGTTGACCTGGAACATTTGTACCTGGAGAGAGAACTGGCTAAAAGATAGACTACAAAGAGTGGTGGTAAATGGAACATTTTCTAATTGGACCAGTGTTGTTAGTGGAGTAGAGCAGGGCTCTGTACTAGGTCCCTTGCTTTTCAACTTGTTTATTAATGACCTGGAGGTGGCCATTGAAAGTACTGTTTCTATTTTTGCAGATGAGACTAAATTGTGCAGAACTATAGGTTCCATGCAGGATGCTGCCACTTTGCACAGTGATTTGTCTAAACTGGAAAACTGGGCAGCAAACTGGAAAATGAGGTTCAATGTTGATAAATACAAGTTTATGTATGTTGGCAAAAATAATATAAATGCAAGTTTTACACTAAATGGTAATGTGTTGGGTGTTTCCTTAAAGGGATACTGTCATGGGAATTTTTTTTTTTTCAAAATGAATCAGTTAATAGTGCTGCTCCAGCAGAATTCTTCACTGAAATCCATTTCTCAAAAGAGCAAACAGATTTTTTTTATATTCAATTTTGAAATCTGGCATGGGGCTAGACATATTGTCAATTTCCCAGCTGCCCCAAGTCATGTGACTTGTGCTTTGATAAACTTCAGTCACTCTTTACTGCTGTACTGCAAGTTGGACTTATATCACCCCCTCCCTTTTCCCCCCAGTAGCCAAACAAAAGAACAATGGGAAGGTAACCAGATAGCAGCTCCCTAAAACAAGATAACAGCTGCCTAGTAGATCTAAGAACAACACTCAATAGTAAAAACCCATGTCCCACTGAGACACATTCAGTTACATTGAGAAGGAAAAACAGCCTTCCAGAAAGCATTTCTAAAGTGAAGGCACAAGTCACATGACCAGGGGCAGCTGGGAAATTGACAAAATGTCTAGCCCCATGTCAGATTTCAAAATTGAATATAAAAAAATCTGTTTGCTCTTTTGAGAAATGGATTTCAGTGCAGAATTCTGCTGGATCAGCACTATTAACTGATTCATTTTGAAAAAAATTGTTTTTCCCATGACAGTATCCCTTTAACAGAGAAGAATTTAGTTCTGGGCAGTGCCTAATTCTGAGCAGTGTCATTCAGTGGACACTAAAACAACTAAAGTACTGTCCTGCATAAAGAAGGGCTTAAGCTCAAGGGATAAAATCATAATTTTGCCTATTTGCCCTGGTGAGGCCTCATCTGGAGTATTCAGTGCAGTTTAGGCCTCCAGTCCTTAAGAGGGATATAAATGAGCTGGAGAGAGTGCTCAGACTAAGTGCAACTAAACTGGTTAGAGGGATGGTAGACAAATTATGAGGGTAGACTGTTAAGGTTGGGATTAAGAAAGATGCTTGAGAAAGATGCTTGGAAGGAGACATGATTACACTTTACAAGTGTATTAGGGTTCATTCTAGACAAATAGCAGGGGACCTTTTTACCCATATAAAAGATCACTGCAATAACTTTCATTTGAAGCAGAGTAAGTGGTTCTTCACAGTGAGATTGTGGAATGCAGTACTGTATGATTTTGTGATGAACAATTCTGTTAATGCCTTTAAGAGTGTCCTGGCTGATTTCCTGGACAAGCATAATATCAAAGGCTATTCTGATTCTAAATCTATAATATATGAGTATATATAGTTTATATAAGTATATGGAGGGGTCAGGGTGTATGTATGGATGATGGGTTTCATTTGGAGGGGTTAAACCTGATGAACTTTGGTCTTTTTTCAACCCGATTTAAGTAACTATGTAACTATGCATGTGGACTTTTGCACAGTGGATTGGCTATGACTTAGCACCCTTCCCAACTGATATTGGTATTCATCAATGGGTACTAAATGTGTTTAGCTCTGTGATTTCCAAATTGTTTTGCTCAATATTCTGGAATTCATTGTGGTCTAGCGTGGCGCTAAGAGACTGGGGAATTTCTAATGTGGTTCCACTTTTCAAAGGGATTCCATTCACAGCCTGAAATCTATAGACATTTTAGTCTGACATCAATGATAGGAAAGCTTTTAGAAAGGATAATAAGGGGACACAATACTGAAAATAACAATACTATGGGGGGAATTCACAAAAGTGTCGGTAAAATAAGTGACCCAGAAGTGGCGGTCGACAAATTTGTAAAATGCCGTATGAACGGCAAATTCACAAAGGCAGATGTTCCCATCTCTGAATGTCTCGTAAGTCTGTCAATTTTCTAAAATGTTGTATATCTTTTCATCGTACAAACGACATTTACCAAGACTTTTTAACGACAATTTGTCTGACATTTTCATTTTGGAGAGCCTAAAGTGTCTGAAAAATTGTCGGTAAAAAAAATGAGTTTACGAGTAATTCATAAAAATGTAGGGAAAAGTGGCGCCGAAAAAACCACGCCCACTTTTAACGACACTAATTCAAAAGTGTCGCACATGTCGGAAAATTGGCGGAGAAATGCTCTGTGAATTTGCCGGCTGTTGCTACAACACTTTCTACGACATTTTAAAGACATTTTTTCGTTCCCGACAGTTTTGTGAATTCCCCCCTATGAGTTTGTGTGAGCATGGTTTTATGAGTAACAGATCATTCCAGACTAACTAATTTACTTTTTTTGAGGAGGTGAGCTGGAACTTCAACTCTGGGATGGCAGTGGATGTGATCTGCTTAGATATTGCTAAAGCATTTGATACAATGCTACACAGAAGGTTAGTGGTTAAATAAATATATAATTTTGGTCTGGAGCACAACATGTGTACTTGGATGAAGAACTGAAGGATTTATTATAAGGAGTTGGGTGTTAAAAGGACATTTTCTAATTGGACCAGTGTTGTTAATGGAGTTCCATTGGGTCTGTCCGTGTTTCTTTGCTTTTTAAATTGTTTATTAATGACGTAGAGGTGACCTAGAGCACTGTTTCTTTTTTTGCCGATAATACGAAATTGTGCCGAGTGATTTGACTATACTATTGCAAAACTGGAAAATGATGTTCAGTATTGATAAGCGCAAAGTAACTTTGGTAGAAATAATTTAAATGTGAGTTGTACACTAAATTGTAGTGTGTTGGGAGGTATGCTTACATGAGAAGGATCTGGGAATTTTTGTAGACGTTCTCTAATTCCAGACAGTGTGAAATTTATCTCAAGGCCTCACCTTGAGTATGTAGTGCAGTTTTGAGCTCCGTTCTTAAGAAGGAAATACTGTAAATGAGCTGGAGACCAGCAACTAATATGGTAAAATGGAGGGTTTAAACTATGACTATATGCTGTCACGGTTGGTGTTATTGGTGTTGTTTTCAAGGTTGGTGTTGTTTTTTCTATAGGATTTTATAATTGTGTACATTAACAAGATAACCCTGTGTTACTAAGGCATACAGGATCACATCCAAAAGTAAGTTAAGACATTCTGTGAGGCTTTGAGAGCGTTATTATACCATTCTAGTGCTGGGTTTGATTAATGCTTGGGCTCTGTCATTATGTTGAAAATGTCGTTTTCCATCATGCGTTTCAAAACAGAGACAGCCTAATAATTTAATATTCCTCAAACCCACCTGAGGTAAATAATGATGTGTCTATTTCATTGGTCTGCTTGAACTGAGTGACACAAATGACTCTGAAGCTGGCAGCATATCATTATTCATTTCTGCATCAAGTAACTCTATTACATTCTTTATTAGAAGGGAAACAGCTATTTATTTTTTGCTACTGATTTTCAAAACCTTGACATCTGCAAATCTTGTCTTCTCTGCAGTGATTGACATTATAGTTTTGTGGCTGAGTGTTAGCATATCCGTATCCAAGAGAATATGGCCTTAAGTCAGTGCATTACATGTAGCATAAATTTCCAATGTCACTGAAGGGAAATGCAGTGCCTTGCTTTGCAATAGCCATTATCCTCCAGCAATAGGAGCTGCATCATCTCAACATTCCTGTCTATATGGAAACTCCTGGTTTAGGATCATAAATGCAAGATTAGCATGCAAAAAATTAAACTAACCAGGGTGAATGACAGGGGTGTCTTATCGTACTATATAACACTGAGTTATGGCGTGGGTGTCATGACAACGGCGGCACCAATAGGAGGGAGGCACACGTACTCCAGAAGGTCCTCGCGATAGGTGTAGTGGGAGCGTATGAGCGTGTGCGATCAAGGGGTAAGATCCCGCGAGAACTCACGTGACGTAGGACGCGGAAGTAACTTAAACCACGCATCTGAAGGAACATTTTCATTACGCCTTGACAAAGCAAACATTGCGAAACGCGCATCGGCGTTCATTTTCTTGTTCTTTTGGCTATTTTATTTAAATTGCTTAAAAACCTTGGGTTAAACAATTCTTGCGAGGGTGGTGGAAATAATCTTTGCTCGGTTCAGCTCTTTCTCTTCCTCTGCATACTAAACTCCCAGGAGACCGTGGAATTGTGGTTTTACAGAATATATTAGCCTCTCAAACCAGCTTAGGGCTCAGTTAATTATGAGACCATAGTCCCGGTTACTCTGCCTTCTCCATCTTTGTGGTGTCCCAGGGATAGAAAAAATCAGGTAGCAGTTTTGGGACAACTCCACCTCCTCTTATTTCATTTTCCTCCTTTTTTCATGAATTTGAGCATTGATTTTTAGTTTTTATCCTATTAAATGGCAGTCTAGTTAATTTAATCAATTGAACCTTATTATTTATGTAGGAGTACCATCTTATACAGCACTGTAGCACATTATATTTAATGAATTAAAATTCCTATCTTAGTAAATTTCTATACCAATTAATTTTTTAGCATTGCAAACTATTAATTTAGTAATTTATTAATTGGCACAATATCATTGTATATAATGGTAAGGGGTAAATTTGTGTAAGGAAGATCGCCTGAATTTCATGGTTTAAGATAATATAGATCCTTTGGATTTCTGAGCTCTTTATAATTAACGCACTGCACTTTATAACTTATTGCACAGCACTTTATAAATTATTATTAAGTGATATATTCAACCTTATGCACTGATTAGTGGTGTTTTTATAAGTGCTTACAATTCAACTGACAATTAATAAGTATGTCCTAATTACATTGTGACTGCCTTAGTTTAACTGATCAAGTGGGGGTTCGTTTCTATTCCTTTGATATTATGAAATTTTGAATACTGACTGCAGTCAGACCTCTACTTGAATCAGGAGGATAAAAACAAAGGGATAGTGGGGTGATTTGTGTTTTTTAACTTATTTACAGCCTAAAAATAAGCTGGTACATGATTTCTCTCATCACATTAAAACATGTTATATTGGCTGAAATATACAGTTTACAAAATACTTGCTTATTCCTTCAGCAAGTATTCCATAATAGTTGTTCAGTGTAATTATATTTTAAAAGTACCTTATTTGATATATGCAGTATATAATGGTGGTACCTTTGTCATGTACATATACAACCCTTTGCATTGTAGGCTACGAGACACACAGTAGAAAAAGTATATTACTTTTTATTATCTTTTCAATCTGTTCTACATATATATTACGTTAAAATGTCAGCCGTAATTTCAGTTACATTCAACGTCTACTATTTTGGATCACTTTGTAGGATCTTCTTAACTACTTTCCCAAAAAAATTCCAAAAATAAAAAATAAACCGCATGCTGTCTGTTCACAGCAAAATCTTCCACATACAACACCCCCCCCTAAAATCCAGGGCTTTAATCTGCTTCATTTATAATGACATAACCAAGGAATTGCCCCCACCTGCCCATGAAATAGTCTTTAAGTCAATGGTCCAATTACTTTTGAGCCCCTGAAATGAAGTGATTGTGTTGTTGTTTAGTTCCTGTCATACAATCTTTTCGTTCAACCCACTGAATTAAAGTTGAAAGTCTGCAGTTCAACTGCAACTGAGTTGTTTACAATTCATTGTTGTAATGTAACCAAAATTAGAAAAAAAAGTTGTCTCAGTCCAAATATTCATGGACCTAACTGTATATAACGGTGGTACCTTGGTCATGTACATATACAACCCTTTGAATTGTAGGCTACATGATACACAGTGGAAAAATTATATTACTTTTTATTTATACTGATATATTTTTAATCTGTTCTACATATATATTACATTATAATGTCAGTCATGTAATTTCAGTTACATTCAATTTCTATTATAATTTTGAATCACTTTCCAAAAAATGAAAAATAAACCATGTTGCCTGCAATGTTTTCTTATACAATGTCATCAATCAAACCTCCCTGTTAATACACTGTTAACATGATAAACAAACTAGCCCAAGTTGAGACATTGTGTGTTGTTGTGTATGTATTTTGGTAACTGCTGGATGTTGCTCAGGCTAGTTGGAAAACACATTGGGGCCTGTTTATTAAACCTCAAACTTTTATGGTTGAGGTTATAAAGGGTTTTAAATGACAGAGACTTACATTTTTAGAGGGAAAAAAATAGTTTTTTTTAATTCAAATCCAAAAATACTCCAGCTAAATCAGAATCATGTAGAAGTCAATTGCAGATGGCCCTTTTAACAATTGGAACGTGTTTTTTACCTTCAGGATTCTGAATAGTTTTGGGCTGTTTACTCTGGTTTTCATTCAATAATCTGATTAATTAATTCTAATTTATTAGTTGGACAGTAGTTGGATTGGAAACTCCCAGCAAACACTGGACATCTCCTCCAGACATCACTGCTCATCATTACTTCCATAAAGAAGATACGCCTGGTTATATTATACCATATAACTATGTTGATTGCCTTCTCTTCTCTCTCCTCCATTTTTCTCCATATATCCTCTGCACTCCAACATTCATCAAATGATCCTGAAATTCGAATTTCCTCTTCACTGCTCCCATCACTCACCCTCTCTCAATCTAAGCACACTTTCTCACATTGTTAACATGCTAAACCCCTCTCAACCCATCAAAAAATACAATGCTCACACTTTCAAATCTAGGTCACACATGGTGTCACTTTCATTATTGCTGTTAACTGCAGCTGGGGAAATCTCCCCAAACCCTGGTCCCACTTCTCATCATCATTCTTACCCTTGGTAATTCCCACACACAGGTTCTTAACAATGTCTTTTCCAATCTCTAAGACCTTATGCACTTCTAATCCTGCAAACCTTATTCATAAGAGCCATAACCCACTCTGCCTTTCTTATATGCCCTCTTGAATACACAATCAATGCGCAATAAACTCACAGCAGTTGATGGCCTTTTTATATCCAAATCTCTTCATCTTCTGGTTATCACTGAATCATTACTCTCTCTCAAGCATATTGCTTCACCTGCTTCCCTCTCCTATGGAGGCATCTCATTTACTCAAACCCTTGACTGAGAGATTGTCATGGTGGTGGGGTTGGATTTTTTCTCTCCCTCAAATATAGGTTTCAGACTTTAACCACACCAACTTCTCTTTCCTTCACTACTTTTGAAATCCATAGCATACTCTTGTTTTCTTCAATCTCTCTCCGCGTCGCAGTCATATATTGTCCCCCTGGTCCCTAGTTTCTTGGATCACTTTGCAGCTTGGCTTCTATACTTTCTCTCCATCGAAACACCTCTTCTCATTTTGGGTGACTTCAATATTCCTATTGCTTCTTCTGAATGTGAACCAGAAAGAAAGGAACTGCAAAGAAGAGCTAAAGGTCGCACAGTCTTATTAATAAATATAAATAGATTGTATGTGTAACTTGGAAACCATGAAAGGAATAAGCGCTACCTGAAACGGAATCTTTCAAAAACAGAACTCATAATATTTACTCCAAAATCTTCCCTTATCCCCCCATATATCACTCACAGTAAACAACAGCTCCTTTCATTCTACCACACAGGCACGCTGCTTAGGAGTTATCCTAGACTCACATCTGTCTTTTTCACCATACATCCAAACTCTTGCAAAATCTTGTTGTATTCAGATGTGCAATATTGCCTGAATACGACCATATCTCAGTTCAGACTCAACCAAAACACTCTTTCAGACTCTTATCATCTCCAACCTTGATTACTGCAACCTACTCCTTGCAGGTATTCCAACAAGTCGACTTTCACAACTCCAATCTGTTCTCCAATCTCCAAACTCCAACCTGTTCTAAATGCTACTAGATTCATTCATCTAGCTCTACACTCAACATCATCTGTATCTACATATCTCTTTACTGTCTCCCAATCTCCTTTAGAATCAAATTCAAACTACTCACACTTACATTGAACTCAACTATGATTCCCTTTCTTATTAGTGATGGGCGAATTTATTCGCCAGGCGCGAATTCGCGGCGAATTTGCGCGTTTCGCCGCCAGCGAATAAATTCGCGAAACTCGCGTGAAAATTCGCGTCAAAAATTCGCCGGCGTCAAAAAATTTTTTTTCGAAAAATGGGCGCCGGCGTCAAAAACGGGCGCCGGCGTCAAAAACGGGCGCCGGCGTCGAAAAAACGGGCGCCGGCGTCAAAAACGAGACGCCGGCGCCGTTTCGCGAATTTTTCGCCGTTTCGCGAATTTCGCGCGAAATTCGCGAATTTTTCGGCGAAGCGAAACGGCGCAAATTCGCCCATCACTATTTCTTATATTTCATCATTGATCTCAAAATAAAATTATTTGAAGCAGGTACTCAGAAAGGCAAACTAAAGTGTTTTTAAAGTTTTTAAAGTGAAAAAGTAGTTTTATTGTGTCCACAGCCTTATACATTTTGTGTTAACAAACACTTAATCATAGGTCTGATCTCAAAATAGTTACATAGTTTAACTGGGTTGAAAAAAGACAAAAAATAAAGAAATGAAAACGGATGGCACACACAATAGCATTCGTGCTAAAAGGTGGGAATTTATTTCCTTTCTCAAGAGCACTTGAGAAAGGAGGCTGTGCCTCTGAAACGTTGTGGAGATCTCAAATAAATTCCCACCTTTTAGCACGAATGCTATTGTGTGTGCCATCCGTTTTCATTTCTTTATTGATTGTGGATACCAAGGACTGCAGCAAGGTTCCCAGATAGAGCACCACCGTCTAAGGAGCACAGATTCTGCAACATTGTATGAAAAAAGACAAAGTCCATCAAGTTCAACCCCTCCAAATGAAAACCCAGCCCCATACACACACACACATCCATACTTTCACATAAATGATATATGCCCATATCTATACTAAGTTTAGTATCACAGTAGCCTTTGATATGTCTTTCCAAGAAATCATCCAAGCCCCTCATAAAAGCATTAACAGAATCAGCCATCACAACACTCCTTCATGATAATGTACCTTCTCTCTACATCTGACCTTACCCTCTCATCGCCTCTCATAACTTCATCCCATTCTTGTCTACAAGACTTCTCAAGGGCTTCTTCTTTTCTCTGGAACTTGAGCTGTGAGACTTTTTCCTTCTTTCCAAAATTTCAAATTCTCCCTAAAAACCCACCTCTTTAGGGAAGTGTATTCAATGTACCTTAATTAATCAGTCATACAGTAGCTGTATCATAAGTCACAAATTTGTTTCTGAAATCCTTATGTCTCAATTGTACACTGACCTTTAGTTTGAGTACATTGTACTCTGTAAACCCTTGTTTGTTATTCACCATTTGTCACCCTATTCATTATAAATTAATGTAATGCACTGCGTAACTTGTTGGCACTATATAAATAAATGATGATAAATGACGATGATAATAAGGAGGCAGGTGGGTTGGTGAGATCAGTAGGCTGAGGCTTAATCTCAGGTTTGGCACATGGTGTTGAAGCTAACAATGTTAAGGCATGTTAAGTTACATTGAGTTGTTTTTACTGACTAATATAATCTATTTTTTCTGACGCAATCTGGCAAAAAAGTCAAATAATATTTTGAACTATATTTATTTTAGCACAATTCACAAAGTTGTTTTTTCACTGTGAAATGTTCATTAGCCTCCTCAAAGTCATGCTTTGAAAAAATAAAATACATTTTATTACCAAATGTGATATTTATCATAAATCACAAATTAATGTATGCATTTACAATTTTAACATGGAATTAGTTTCTTGAGTCCAGTTACCCCTGAGCATAATTAATTAATACAACCAAACTTAAAGCTTAAGAAATCTTCAATATCCAGAGTATAGGGAAATCAATATCCTTTTGGTCTAGTTATACAAAGTAAAAATTCATCTTTTTTTTTCTTATCCATTTGCCAAGAGGGGAAATATTTATTCATTCAGTGTCTCCAAAACACATTAACAAATTCATAACAATTCACTTAAATTGATTAACAAATAAGTATCAACAAATACCTAAAGAAAGCTGTAAAGTTGTAAAATATTTATTTAGACTGTAGAATCCTGTATATATATATATACACAGTAATATGCAGAGCAGCAGCCAATGAGTAGGCATGTTTGTGATCTCACACTCCTCTGCAGACATCAGATCACACTTTCCTTTTCCTGAACTGCTCCTTTCTATCCCTCTCTGTCCTGTTACTTTCCACCCTCCTCTCCCTGCACTGTTTGTCTCTTTCCCTCTCTGCCCTGTTCATTTAACCCCCTCCCTGCACTGTTCTTTTAACCCCCTCTCTGCCCTGTTCATTGTCTATCTTCCTTCCCCCTCCCTTCACTGCTTGTTCCTCTCCCTTACTCTGCTATGACTGGGGAAAAAAAACTAAATTCTGTATAAATAAAACATAATCTGCTACTAAAAGTATTTTATTACTTTCTGTGGCCAATGTGTACCAGCAGTTAGTGTAAGTACTATAGTCATTTTCTACACTGGATGATGTTATATACAAAAAGCAATCAACATATTGTGGGTTTTCCTTTGTAACTGTATGTATTCCCTTGCAACTCCCTGTGCCTGACCATTAACTGTTTCACAACAACAGCTGCATTTTTCCCTTGCATTTGATCATAAATTGCATATATCAATATGCAGGAAAGCAAACCTACAGCTGCTGTTCTGGAATATCATACCAGTAAATACTAATATACACTGTTTGTTTAACTTGTATAATGTCATAGAGCCAGAGAGTTGTACAGTGTATAACAATATATTATGGACTATAGATTATGTCCAGCTGGGCAGGTATATTAGTGACTGATGCCTATGTGTGCTGTGAAACACAGGAGCATACTGTTGTACTTTAAATAAAAGAAAATATTACTATTTCATTTTTCACAGTTGGTATTAAACTTCACATCTATTGCTTTATGTTGAACATTTCAGGGATGTTGTTATAAGTGAATGATCAGGCAGCAGCATAAGACAGTTATGTGTAGGCTGGGAACACACAGGAAAAAGGGTGGGAGGGGTTTCGGTTTCCCTACAGAGTTTAGCCTGTCAGTCAGCGGTGTGATCACTTCCTGTGGGAGATTGAAGAGACATTCCTACTCCTCATTTCAGCCTAGTTTCTGACCTGCAAAGATCTCTCTGCATATGGACAATTTTAGGAACTAAAATGCTTTCAAAATGTTTTTCTTTCTGCTTCATTACATGTTTTGATGAAGGATGAGCAATATATCTGAATATGAAGGCTATATGAAATGTCTCCTTTAAGAAATGTTATAGTTTTATACTTTATAATTAAGAAAATATGTGTCCGTAAAAACTAAAAACGAAACAAAGGGTTCTAATTTTAGTATCATAAAGTTCCAATTACTGATTGATTATGTTAATTGGCAATTTTTGATCTCATGCAGAATACTTAACTGCTGGATAGAAAATGGATAGTTTCTCTCTTATACCATACTCTTCACTCATCTTTCTTACCTCTTTTTCATCTTTCCCCTTGGCAATACTCTTCCTATTTCCCTCTCTTAAATAATTATATATATATATATATATATATATATATTCCTTCTAATTTCACCTTCCCCCATCTTCTGCTCTTTTTTCCACCATTCATTTTCACTTCATCATCCTCTCCAAATTAGCCTCTTACCGTTTGTACTTTTTCTTCTTTCTACTTCATCACTTTTATACTACAATTGTATTCCTCTTGCCTCCATGTCCTATTGCTGTATAAAATATTTACAGTTTCTTAGATACCTCTGCTGAGTCAAAGAGCAGATTATGATGGTTAGATAGTAGTCAAAAAGTTCAAGAGTGAATTGCATTACATGGTTTGCTACTTTAATAAAAAAAGGACTCATTATAATAAAAACTTAGGAAAGAAAGAATCAGTGAGATGGCTCAGCATACAAAATAACTGTAGCCAAGTAGTTAGATTTTAGTATGTGGACCCACTAAAAGCTGCATTCAGACCACATAATTTGCCATTAGTGCTTATAGCTATTGCAACCTCTACACCAGGCTTGTAGCAGTGAGTGACCTAGATAAAAATGAGTTTAATAACATTCTAAACAGCTGTTTATGAAATTATTATTATGTAATTTATCATCACATCCACTTCAACCAAACTGTCGTGCACATTTTCACCGTATTTATCAATACATTTACTTGAAAAAAATCTGGTGCGGAAAAGTCTTCATAAAATCATGAAATAAAATCTTAATCATATTTTTATGTTTTCGATTCGTCACTCATAATCTATAATGATATTTTTGGATCGTTGCCCGAAACCAATTAATTCTTTGGATTATTGTATAAAATGCAGCGCAGATCATGATATTTTCCAATTATAAAAGGGACATCTGCTATTGACTTCCACATGAACTCAGCAGGTTTGAGATGGAGTACTTTTTTTTTAGCCTTTTAGCAGCCTCTGGGTTTAATAAATATCAAAAAATTCAAGAATGCATTATTATGCAATATTGGCACCTGATGCAGGATCTAAATATGATTTGTTGTTTAAAGACTGGGACTGTGTTAATGGCTTTTAAATATGCATGATTTGTCCTCTAGTTTATATGAGTGGGTCTTAAATTCTACCTAGAGGTTGCTAAATCAATGGTGGGGAAGAGAAAGCATGAACAATGCCCATGCTTTCTCTTCATTAAACATTAATTAGGGTAAAGTTTGGGGAAAAAACCTGTTCACCTCAATGCTCTTCAATACTGCTGAAATTCCAGTCTGAAGATGAGATATGGGGTAAGTAATGGCCTAAATATTATTGAAACTATAGCTGAATGGTTCAAGAATGCAGACGTTTTGGCCTCTTACTGCAGGGGCATGGTGAAACCTGGCACACAAAATCTTTAAGTCTGCGTCAGCAGTACATTAAGAGGCAAATTTATCAGGTGAATTTCGAGTTAATTTTAGTGTATTTTCACTAGGGAATAGTCCAAATTCGATTCAATCCAAAATTCTAATTTCAAAATTTACCATGTACTGTCCCTTTAAGAATCCAAATTTGACTATTCACCATCTAAAACTTGCTGAATTGATATTTTAGCCTATGGGGGACCTCCCACAATCAATTTGTAATCATTTGGTGGACAAAAAAAATATTTTTTGTGAAAAAACTCAAATTGAATTTGATCGAATTTGATATGAATTAGATTTGAGTTTGCAGGTCAATCCTATTAACCTGAATTTAAAATATTCACATTTTTTAATACATTTTGATTAGTCAGTTTTTTTTTCAAATTTTGAGTTTATGGGAGTTTTTAGAAACTCCCATAAACTAAAAATTTGACCCTTGATAAATCTGCCCCTAATACTTCTGAAAGATGTACATTGTAAAAAATATATTGGTAGCAGCAAACCACGTAAGCACAGTCTTAAAATTACAGGACCAGGGACCCTTACATAGCAGATCTATGATATTACTCAACAAAAAATTGACTGACTTCCTGTCAAGCAGCTGAAAGGAATAGTCATTAGGGATGGGCGAATTTTTTCACCTTGTTTTGCCAAAAAAATTATGCACATAGACTTGTATAGCGTTGTGCATCAAAATAAAAAGACAACATTTTTTTGACGCCCATAGACTTTAATAGGCGTTGGCGACATTTCGCCGATGGCAAATTTTTGGTGAAACAAAATGGGTTAAATTTGTCCATCCCTAAATTAGTCATATATAAAGGAAACAAAAGATAATCTGTATTATAACAATACATTCCTGTTAATCCAATTACAGGTTTCGGAGCATTTATCAGAAATGCTTGAGACCTGGTGTTTTCTAAATAAAGGATCTTTATGTTGTGTTCATCTGCGTAAAATTATTTTGATATTAAAGATATTAAAGAAATATAATAGGATTTTTAGGACAATAATATGGATTCATGTAGCTTAGTTAATTAAAAATTTAAATTATTTGCTTAAAATGGATTCTATGGCAGAAGGACTTCTTCTATCGAGAGCTTTCTGGATAATGGGTTTCTGGATAAGGAATCAAATTTTTGTGCTAAAATTCATGAATTCTAATTGCAGGGTTTTTTTTAAATAGAGTTTTCAAAAAAGAATGTGTCATCTAAAAGCTGGTGAGCTCATAAGGAAGTCAGTGGGAGCAGTCCTAGGTAAAATATGAGTGATTCTTTCAATCCAAGTTTTGAAAATGTTTTGAGCTGGTAGATCTAAAGAAAATTATGAGTAAAATGTAAATTCGGCAGGCATTCAATATGGTATTACGCTTTTCTAAAATCAAATTTGTTACTGTAGATTTAATTTTTTAATTAAAATTAAATTTAAAAGGTTGCACACTTTCAGGGCTTTTGATAAAACAATACAAAACTATTTATTATCCTATGAGACCAAGATCAAAATTTCCTTTTAAATAATTGGTTCCCATATTATACTGATACTAATACATGTGTGGTGTATCACTATGGTTGGGAACTAATACATTTTGAACCAGTTCACTGCAGGATTTCCAGCAAAGACACAGAAAGAACAAACTTTTTAGGAATAACAGGTCACACCATTGAACTAAAATGAATATTTATCATTGTCCAGGTCTTCAGGACTTGTTATGCCAAACTAGACAAAATAGCAACTAGTTTTGAGGGGTCAAACTCTATTAAAGGTTATAGGATATGTTAATATTTTTAAATAATTTTATTCAAGTGGATTAGATCAGGATCAGTATTGCCCTTCATTTTACTTGAGTAGTGTATCTTTGGATGAACTGCTGCAATTAGTTTGCATTAAATATATTTTATGGGCCAATTTATTTGGCAGGCATGTATTTGTGGCAAATTTCCAGAATCCACCGACGGCAAATATTTTCAGGAAACTGCTGTGAAATCCGCTGTGGGAAAATTTACAGTGATGAAAAAATTGTCACTCATCAAAATTCTCCCACGTCAAAATTATTGACTTTAATGCATTTGGAAAAATGAGTTGCATGTAAAAATTATAGCTTGTGTCAAAATTTTTGCACGTCAAAATAATTTTGACACCCATTGAATTTAATATGTCTTGCAAATTTTTCGCCCTTTCGAGATTTTTTTTGGAGTTATGCAAATTTCTCAGCGAATTGAAATGGGATGGATTCGCCCATCACTAAGCATAGTATGATTCAATACATTAATACAAATAATCTTTATTCATGTTTAAAACTAGAAGTATTTCTTTGGTATGTGTCAACTACTCTGGTCTTTATTTTTTTGTTTTACGAGGAGGAAAACAATGGGATTAAATTATTTGATGGTTTACATTAATAATAATACAGAGGTGTACTCCTATTGGCTAAAGATGTTTTTATGTTGATTTTAATAATTTACAATCATCACAGTATAACAAGTGCATAATTCTCTCACAATTTGTTTTTCTTATATACGTTTTTTAGTATCCTAGTAACATTTTCCATTTTCTAATTACTTTTTTCATTTTTTTAAAAATAATTTTGCCTTATTAGCATTTTAAAGATCAGGCTAATAGTTCATAGCACATTGGCAAATTGCTAAATGACATAATTTGCTAATAAAGTTACATGAAAATTTTGAATTTGACTTTTGATATCTATAGGGATGGGAACATTTTTTTTGCCTTGTTTTGCCGCAAAAATGACGCCCATACACTTGTATGGCGTTGTGCGTCAAGAAAAATTGCCGCGCGACAACATTATTTTGACGCCCATAGACTTTAATGGGCGTCAGAGACATTTCGCTGGCTGCAAATTTTTGGCATAACTAAATGGGTCAAATTCGCCCATCCCTAGATATCTATAGCTTATCTATAACTTCTCATTTCCTATAAGTCTATAACTTATGAGATAATATATTTTTATATTATACAATAGCTACAATGAAAATGTAAACTGTAAATTAACATATTCAATTTCCAGACATCCAATCAGACATTGAGGGGGTTATTTACTAAAGTCTGATTTTTTTCATTTCAAAAAAACTAGAATTTTTTGAGATGTATTAAAGGACAAGGAAAGGAAAAAAAATAAAATTCCATTTTTACTTTCTTTAATGAAAAAGAAACCTATCTCCAATTTACTTAATTAAAAAATGCGTACAATTTTTATAAGAAACCTGACTGTATGCAGTGAAATTCTCCCTTCATTTACTGATGTGGATAGGAATTGTCAGACAGTCCCTAACTGCTCTGCAGGGAAACAATCATACTTATGAACAGCAGGGGGAAGGCAGGGGGAAGGCGGGGGAAGGTCATTTGAAGGCAGCGCTTTTCTTTATATGTTGCTGTTAAAATATAAGGTCTAACTTTTATTATTTCTGGATGCTAATATAAAAAGAAATAACTAAGAGAAATAATTGCATAGAGGTTTACCACAAAATACTGGTGACATCTAGCTTGAGTGACTTAAGTCTATATTAGGAAAGCTATGTTATTTATTGTTTGAATACTCATGATCAAATTGCAGTCTTCGGAATGAATATAACTTTACAGTTGGGACAGGATGAAAATGACCACTTCTATGTCATGGCATGAATTGAAAAATGGTACAGGTATGGGATCCGTTATCCGGAAACCCGTTATCCAGAAAGTTCCAAATTACGGAAAGGATGTTTCCCATAGACTCCATTATAATAAAATAATCCAAAATTTTAAAAATGATTTCCTTTTTCTCTGTAGCAAGAAAACTGTTGCTTGTACTTGATCCCAACTAAGATATAATTAATTATTGGAAGCAAAACCAGCCCATTGGGTTTATTTCATGTTTACATGATTTTCTAGTAGTCTTAAGGTGTGAAGATCCAAATTATGGAAAGAGCCATTATCCGGAAAGCCCCAGGTCCCGATGATTCCGGATAATATGTCCAATACCTGTATTGTGAAATATGTCATTTATTTGTATAGTTTGAAGCCTATTGGTAATTCAAGCTTTGGTAAAAGTCAGTAGGTGAGTCTCTTTTCATTTGTTTCTTTAATGCACCCAGTTGTGTTATGAATGGAGTGGATTCATATGGACTACAGGGGGAGAACCAACTTCTCTATATAGTATGTTCTCTCTCTCTCTCTCTCTCTCTCTCTCTCTCTCTCTCTCTCTCTCTCTCTCTCTCAGGTGCTATACCTAGAAGTCTTTTAGTATTTAGTATAGCATGAAGCATATTAAAACAAATGGATTAACTCATTCCACATAATGGTGTAATCCAGTCAAACCTGTTTTTGTGTAAACATTTTGAAAATCAAACATAACCACAGTAGCATAAAGGTAAATACTCTTATTGGCTTAAAGCGTCAATTAATACTGGAATGACTTTCTCTCAACTTTATTTATATTCATGTATAATTAATTGCTTTGAGGGAAAGGGTTTCCCTTTGTTATTTGAATAACCTATACTTTACCATACCTCATTATGTCTCCTTACCATTTGTATCCAGAATTAAGCCTTTCTTCTCCATCTTCCATTTTCTTGTTGCTTCATAGAAATGAATTGCCATACTAAATTCCTCAGTAAAGGACTCTCACTCGGTACCTTCAAACCTTCTGTTTTCAATTAAAATATAATGGGTGCTTGTCTAATGTTAGTGCTCTCCTCATTATAAATATGCTATTTTCACCTACCTCATAAAGATTAAACATTTTTGTTTTGGGAGATTTTTTTTAATATACAAATGAAAATGTATAGAAAAAAACTGATTGCTTTATAAGATTATTTTTGTTTTGCATACAAAGGTGTTTTTGTCATAGTTTGTTCTCTCAATATTATGTTTTTTATGGAACAATTTCCCCGGCTCCTCATACTGATAACATATTTTGCACAAATGTGAGGAGTCTTCTTCTGTTCACTATAAGTGTTTGTTCATGTGAAACTACCTGGCTTTACATATGCCAGACAGAGACCATCTGCTACACTGTTAAGCCCTTACCCGTACTAGGGAAGTGTGAATGTATAGTGTATTTCAAGAAGTCAAAAATGTTTAACTCAAACTTCATTTCATTTTCAGGATGTCTGTTTTTTGTATGTCATTGATATTGTGTTAGTTATTGAGAATGTGTTGGTTAACATTTGGCTCTCTTTACTGGAAATGTGTTATTTATGGGAAATCACATAATAGTCACCTACAAGTATAATACCTGTCCACCCAAAACAATTGAATTAAAAGTAACTCACTTGATCAGAAAAGAGAAAAAAGACAAATTCCACCAGAAAAAAAGAAAGCATGCACCACTGAACTAGGTTTTAAGGTCAAAATTTAAAGCAATTATGGGAATTTTTATCAAAAGGGACTGTACATCATTTGAAAATAAAAACATGAACATACATAAAACTAACCTAAAGTAATATTTAATTCTCAGGAGTAAAAATTAATTGTCCTACAATGGCCCTGTCACTGGCATCAATCTGAGAATTTGTGGCACTTTTTGACAATGTCATCCAACTAACCTGATCTGGATCAAATCTGTCTGAAATAATTGGTCAAAATCATTGTGATCAGTTTTTCCGCAAAGCCCAATATCCAAAAAGCTCTGAATTACAAGAAGGCCATTTCATATTTTAAGCAAATAATTCAATTATAATTAAAAAATATTTTCCTTTTCTCTATAATACCAAAACAATACCTTGTGCTTGGTCTGAACAAAGTTCATAACTATAACTAATCCATATTAGTGGCAAATTTTGAAACATTTTTCTTAAAAGACATCAAAACATTCTGTACTGAGCATCTTTAGTATAATGTAGTAATAATCTTAATATAATAAGAATAACATGTATGTATTCAACAGGGGGCAGATTTATAAAGGGTTGAATTATAATACGGATTAAATTTTTTTTAAAAATTTTATGGTCAAAAATTTCAAATTCAAATTGTGAATTATCCAAACTCGATTTGAGTTTTAATTTGAATTTAGAGATTAATAACACTCTGGCCTTTTAAGAACTTGAATTTGACTATTTGCCACCTAAAATCTGGCAAGTTCATGTATAAGTCAATGGGAGAGGTCCCCCAGGGACTAATTTGGACATGTTAGTAGCCTTCCTGACATAAGATAATTCTCCAATTGACTTATACATGAACTTGGCAGGTTTTAGGTGGCAAACAGTCAAATTCAAGTTCTTAAAGGGTTTGTTCACCTTCAAACAACTAGTTGTTTTAAGATAGATCACCAGAAATAATGACTTTTTCCATTTACTTTCTATTTTCTATAGGGCACATTTACTAAGGGTCGAATATTGAGAGTTGATTAACCCTCCATATTCGACCCTCAAGGTAAAATCCTTCGACTTCGAATATCGAAGTCGAAGGATTTACCGTAAATACTTTGATTGATCAAAGGAAAAATCAATGAAATCTTTCGAATCATTCAATTTTAATCTATCGATCTAAGGATTTTCCTTATGTAGGGGCCCCTATGGGTATGGGTTAATCTGCCCTGCAGCTTTAAGGCCCCCACCTTTTTTTTCTTGGAGTGATCTGCCAGGAGAGAATGACACTCCCCTGCTACACTGCTATATAGTGTGTGTAGGGAGTGGCCACTTCCTCTTTGGCCTGTGGATGGTGATCCAGCTGGGTGTGCTCAGGGCTCTGAGCACAGCTAGGCCCAGAAAGGCCCATGTGCTTTGAAGAAGAAGTCGGGGACCAGGTAAACCCCGTGAATGAGGAATAGTTACACTAGGGCAGACTTGTCATAGTCTCTCTAGGAGAGAAAGGCAGAGAGGTGAGAGAGAAAGAGCAGCTGAAGCTCCAACGAGGATTTGCAGTAAGGGAGTAGCTTCCCAGAGGCTTTGTGTGTTGCCTCCAGTCAGGAACCTCAGTGAAGAGGGACTGTAGGGTAGAAGCTACTTGCCTGACAACTTCCAGGTGGGAATGTGTGTAATACTGCAAATGCCTAATGGAGATCTTTCCTCTGTGAGAAATGCCTAATGCCTTGTTCTGTGTGAACTCTCGAAATGTGCTGTTTTCCTCAAGCTCCTGCGTGAGTACGAAACCTGTGGTCACTTGCCTCGTGCATAGTTAAATAAACCGTTTCTGTTTTACTGCAAGAACCTCCTGGCGCCCAATTTGTTTGTTGTATGCACAGTAGCCTGGGGGATGTAGTTGCACTACACCATAGAGGGAACACTTCCACTTGGCGAAGGCCCTGACCCTGTTGTGTGAAGTCGCATGTAACCCATGCTTCTACTGCTAGCTGGACAGTTTAACTATTTGTGTGCTATGCAGCCCAAATAGGTGTTACACTTCGATCAGAAAAAGCTTAGAAAATGTATGGGGAAGGTCCCCATAGGCTAACATTGTACCTCGGTAAGTTTAGTGGCAAAGTTTTTTTTAAAGAGACAGTACTACGACTATCGAATGGTCGAATAGTCGAACGATTTGTAGTTTGAATCGTTCAAATCAAAGTCGAAGTTGTAGTCGAAGGTCGAAATAGCCTATTCGATGGTCGTACCCCCAAAAAACTTTTTTTACTTCATATCCTTCACTCAAGCTTAGTAAATGTGCCCCTATGTATCACCATATTTCTAATATGCAGCTCGGGGGGGGGGTCACTGACCCTCTAAACTATTCTAAATTGATACATTTAGTGGATACATTTCTTATCTGTGTCCCTGCTGAGCAGAATCCCTGAGTTTTATTAAAGGCAGCTGTTAGAATTGATACAATAGTTTCTAATACTATAGAGATGCTGCTGAGAAATGTATCAACTAAATGTTGCAAAATTGTAACAGTTTAGAGTATGCACTCAGCTGCCAGACTCAAACACCAGAGACAGGGACACAAGAAATCTGAATCCTAATTTACATATGCAAATTAGGGCTGGGATTTTTTTTTTACTTCCTTGTTTTGTGACAAAAAAAAGTCACACAATTTCCCTCTCTGCCCCTAATTTGAATATGCAAATTAGGATTCGGATTCAGTTCAGCCGGGCAGAAGGATTCAGCCAAATCTGAATCCTGCTGAAAAAGGCTGAATCCTGGACGAATCCTGAACCGAATCCTGGATTCAGTGCATCCCTAACATAAACATGGATGATCAAATTACCTGCAATTTATTTTACTACATAAGGGAAATAAAATAAAATCAGCATTTATCACAAAGATCATGGAAAGTACACTGGAATGATAATGTACATGCAGATATAAAGTTAATTGCTTCTAGAAGTATTTTTTATATACTTAACTATCAAGTAAAATGACAACATTACCAAAAAAGCTGTATGTAGTAGTGACACTAGCAGCCACAAGGACATTTGATTTGTGAAGTTCGTTTTTTATTACTATTACTTATGTTTCTCTTTCAGCCTGATTGCTAGTGACCTCCAGAACAAAAATGTTACAAAATAAAAAAAGTAAACACAGAACAAAAATAAGTTGCATACTATGGTTTACATCCTACTAAATGTTAATCTAAAGGTTAACCTGATCCTTGTTGTAGATAACCAATCATGTTCGCTATTAGGTAGAACACTTAGCGGGTAGATATATAACACTCATCTGGAAAACATCTTGAAATATATATTGCTTCATAGTATATAACAAATAATAACAGTATGTGGAAACAAAAGTTTTGGAAATATATTAGACATTTCCTCTTTGTAAAGTGTAATCATTGTAGCTTGTTGTAACAGATTATTTCTTTAGTTACAGTATATACAGGTATGGGACCTGTTATCCAGAATGCTCGGGACCTGGGGTTTTCCAGATAACGGATCTTTCCGTAATTTGGGTCTTAATGCCTTAAGTCTACTAGAAATTAATTTAAACATTAAATAAACCCAATAGGCTGGTTTTGCCTCCAATAAGGATTAATTTTATGTTAGTTGGCATCAAGTACAAGCTACTGTTTTATTGTTACAGCAAAAAAGAAAATCATTTTTAAAAATTTGGATTATTTGGATAAAATGGAGTCTATTGGAGCCATTCCGTAATTTGGAGCTTTCTGGATATCGGGTTTCCAGATAAGGGATCCTATACCTGTATTATGAATTTTCTGTAAAGGAAACAATGAAGCTTTATCAATCAATGGCTGGATGCATTAAGGATGGCACACCACCTGTTCAAAATCTTAGTTATTAAACTGGAGACCCAAAATGAGTGTTTAATTATAAAGGAAAGAAAGATTTTCTTCTAATTAGGTTGCAGTTTTTTTTTACCATAGACCTTAATTGAGTTTTCACATGATAAACCATGAGAGAAGTTTTCTGAATTGAACTGCATCTCAAACTAAATGTTGTCCATGAATTTTCACATGATAAATGTTTTTGACTGAATTGAATCTGGCCCATTAGCTCATAAAACAACCAAAGTTAACTCTTTGGGTGTTATTTATGAAAGTGTGTTTTTTTCCGCTGCATCCATTTTGACGCCAAAAACCTGAAAAAATTGCGGTAAAAAAAGATGCAACTCTTTTACAATTTATTATGCCCCAAAGGTATTCCAAGTCCGAATCTGAAAATGCTCCATCTAAAACCTGCCGAATTCATGTAAAAGTCAATGGAAGATGTCTCAACCATTTGAAGATGTTTAAACCCTCATGAAGGGTTTGATATTGTTTTTTTCAGCAAAAAAAAAACAATTTTTTAGGACTTCAAAAGCAAAAATTTCCAATTTTTTTTATTGACAAATGAGAGCAAGTCATGGATTTTAGTTTGATATCACTTTTTCCTATTTAAAAAATCAGACAAATTTGGATTTTTATAATGTGAGCGTCAATGATTCTTAAGGTCAGATTTCCTAAAATGTAAACTTGCCAGTCCTATAGGATTCCTAAAAATTAACATTTAACATTACTTGGTAAAATAGGACCAACTTTTAATTGTTATATAAAAGAAATTTGAGCTTTAAATCAGCCACATAGTCATGTCATGATATTAATATTCATATTGAAGTTGTTGTTTTTCCTTACTACAGTACATCTGCTATGCATAAGAAATTCTAGTAGAAGATTATCCATCAGTATCGTAAGTAGACTTAGGGGCACATTTACCTAGGGTCGAACATCGAGGGTTAATTAACCCTCGATATTCGACTGTCAAAGTAAAATTTCAATATTCCTATGATCGAACGATCAAAGGAATAATCGTTCGAACGATTCGAAGGATTTTAATCAATTGATTGAAGGATATTACTTCGATCAGAAAATTGTTAGGAAGCCTATGGGGACCTTCCCCATAGGCTAACATTGGCCTCGGTAGGTTTTAGGTGGCGAACTAGGGGGTCAAAGAATTTTTTAAAGAGACAGTACTTCGACTATCGAATAGTCGAACGATTTTTAGTTCGATTCGAAGTCGAAGGTCGTAGTAGATGGTCTAAGTAGCCATATTCGACCATTCAAAATTCGAACTATTTTTCCTCTATTCCTTCACTCGAGCTAAGTAAATGGGCCCCTAACTATAAGTTATTACTGCATGATAAAATCCTGGAAAAACCGCACAAGCATCTGTTCGAGAGTTAATATTCTAAACCAAATATATTTATATTCCATTCCTTCTGGGGGGCTACCTTAAAAAAGTGCTGATTGATTCATCTTCTTTTTATCCAGCACCAAAAATGAGTAGTCCCTGCTTCAAAACTCTAACTGATCTGTCTCAGCTTTAACTATTTTAAATAAAAGGGGTTTTGATGTGTTGTTAAATATTGGCAGGCCCGAAGCACCATTGAAACCATGATATATTTAAATTATATAACCTCCCATAATTCCCAAGGTTATGATATGAATGCAATATGCATAGAATAAAATTATTGAAATTTATTTTTAACAAAATTCTAAATTTGCAAAACTGTCAAAGTGTCAATTAGTCACTTAATAATGTAATCCAAACTGTCATGATCTAATAATGCAACAATTTTGATTAACAATTTTTATTAAAATATGTAATCATATGTTCAATAACAAAATCACTTGCAGAAAGTACAGCTTTTTCTTCTCTTGACATTAAGCAAACTTTATGGATTAGAATAATTGGAGAGGAAAATTATGTTTGTCCAATTAAATGTTTGATTTATTTGAAAATCATTTGGTGATCTTTCTTTTGTATCTTTCCATAATGTGCATTAAGTATTTGACAGATACATAAATGATTAAAAAAATAGACTCACATTTATATGACAAACATTGGACACTGGATGTAGTCTCCTAGTTCACATGTGGTTTGATGTTTTTAAAGTAGAATTCTGCTCTGGCTCAACAAATGACTATACATTTGAGACATTTTCATGACTCAAAGGCAATATTACTATCAGATAGTTTATGCCTAAAGCTAAGTGGGAAAACAGTCATTGGAAACATACAAATACATAATGTATTTTAACTTTATTATTGTCATTTCTAAATGTTTTCAGGTATGACAATATCTTTATAAAATAAAAGAGAAAAAAGAGAAAATGTTGCTGAAAGGAAATAAGAATCAGTTATTCAGGTAAAATTATACATGCATTTGTATAACCTCAAATGGTCGTTGTTTTTTTTCAGTTATCATAACCAAAATGTCATCATCAGTTGAACTTGCATTGTTTACTATAAAATTCCAAAACGTATTTCTTTTTTCTTGTTCTGGAGGCAACAGAGATGGATATTGACAAAGTATATACAGATAGGTAACAACTAAAACGCAATCTTTCTAAAAGTTCTTTTTAAACTTAAAACCAACAATAAAAGATATTTCCCCTTAAACTCACATCTATTTACATTTTATACAAATATGAATTCCTTTAAATACAGTCCATGTTGGCATATACCTTCATTGCCAAAACTATACATTTTCTCTGCATAGCCGCTCCTCTTTTTTTTAAATATAATTTTCATTATGAATTACAGCTTCATAAAAGCTCAATATGTGAATTTATTTGACCAATGTCCATTCATTTATGGCACAATAGAGAAATTAGAAAACAAAAACAAAGCAGTAAAGACACATGATCTGCTTCAGAATAATATGTCTAACCATATATTATAAAGGAAACATTCATTTTAGAAGGCTGTTTAGAATGTTTGTCTTATTAAATATTGTCAAGCATGAATAAATTCATTGGCAACAATATGAGAGCAATTTACACTTTTCACGTCTTTCAAGGGTTGATCTTTATGAACATTTGATCCACTGGACGGAATGAATAAGAAAATAATCCCTTCCTTTCTATGTCATAAGTTTTCTGTTTGTTTTTGTTTTCTTCAAGCGGTTGAAAAAAGTGTCAAAGCTATACCCGAGTGGTGGAATGCCCATGGGGTAAATTAGTACTATTTTGGCCTCCACTAAATGTGTTAAAGGTATGCAGTGGTTGCATTCCTGTTAATGTGTTTGGAATCATTGTTATAGTGTTTGGAGTCATGAGGGGAATGTCATCAGGAGACCTCCTCAGTGTTAGGGTGTAGTCAGGTGGACAGGTTAGCCGCAGAGTATCGTGTGCCTGGAGAGCTTCACATTCATGATCATGTTCCAGTTGTTTCATCTGTAACGACATTATCTCTTCATTTTGTATGTGAGCTATATCATTTGTAGTATTCCTCTGAGGGCTAGGTCGTCGATGAGTTTCATGACGTCTCTTATCCTTTTTGTAGTATAAAGCAGCAAAAGCCAATATATTCAGAAACAACAGTGATGCCCCTACAGCTATTGTAACACTAAGTTCTGTGGAATAATCCCTTTTGTCTTCTGTAATAATAGTATTTTCACCCAATACATTCTTTTGGGTTTCCTTAGGATTGTTTGCTGGTGTCATGGCAGGACGTTTTGTTGTAATCCTTGGTTTTAAAGGTGGGCGTCTTGTAACATGGGGATATGATGTCATGTCTGGTGGAGGTACTTTTGTGGTTGTTGAGACATACTGGAATATTTCGTTGAGGTTGTGTAAATGTGGTACAAGCTCTAGCCAGAAAGCCACCTTGGTTGCTCTATAATGGTCTCTTACCCTGGGCTTCAAGCCAATATGCAAATAGAATTGGTCCTTTGGATCATATTTTGACCAAGCAACTTCTTCAAATCTATTTGGCTTTGTATGGATGAACTTTGTATCTTGAGGGACTGGCTTATTTGGATCTCTACAAAATAAAAAAAGGGATAAAGCATAAATATATAATTTGAACATCAGTAATCAGTTATTTATTACTAATTCATATAATGGCTCAAATAGTTGTTAGAACTTACAAATGATTGTCCTGTTTTACCAGTGATTTCAAAGAGAACATAAATGCTAGGTGCATGTTACAAAATCTATGTTTTAACATCAGAAATTGTTGTACATCTTTTTGGAACAGAAACACAGTATACAGTATTGTGCTCTTATTGGAAAAACCAAGTTGTCTTTTGAAAAGATAACCAATAAAAAAAAATCAACACAAATCACACAACATGTTTAGAAAATTTCATGATTTTTATGTGTGATTTATATTGGTTAATCTTTTTATTACTAACAAAACAGCAGGTAGACAAAGTGTAAAAAATAGATATGTAATAAAAACATCATTACCAAAAACTTAATTGGATGTTGACCATTCAGTTATGCTTCAGCATTTATATTTCCTTTTAGTCTTTGGATGTATTTTAATTGTCTAGTAAGATACTAAACAATAATATACTTTCTATAACAGTTACGAATATTAAGTAATAAATTGCCAATTTCATTATTATAAGGGAAAATGGCTCATTCATAGATGGGGAGGCATCTTGTCCCATTGGAACTTGCTTCTTGTACCCTGAGATGCAACTCTTTGGATGCCCACAATGTAGTGTAATTGTCTCTGTAGGCAGCACTGATAGCACTTGGCAATGCTACCTACAGGAGGGGTGTGGCATGGGTTGGTGAAGGGCAGTCCCCTGTTACATCACCAGTTCTCACTAGTGATGGGCACATGTTTTCACCTGTTGTGGATTTGTAGTGAAATCTGCTGTTTCTCCTGCATTAAATTTTTGTCTGAATCCGTGCTAACGTTACATATGCATTTTGTTTTGCTTACAAAAATGGTAGAAATAAACACAGAACAGAAAGGTATACATTATTATTGTCTACCATTTGGAATTAGGGTTAGTGCTTCCCGGTTGCAATTTTCAATATTAATCAGGGTTTCAATCCAGGGTTCATTGTAAAAAAACGACAGTTTGTACTTAATTTTGGGACAGGTTAAGGTACAGACCAGATCATCAGCCTGTAATGATTGACTCTGTTCCCACTAGTATATAGCTTCTTAAATTATTATATGTACATTGACTATTTTAGTGATAAAATTAATAAAAGCAATTAAAGGAAAAATATCTTAAAATAAAAATTACTTAAAACACAAACCATTTTATCAACATGCAAAAGTAGCTTTAGTCTAAATTGAACCTGGAAGTTTAACACTGAAAACTGCAAGCAAGGAATTCTAAGACCATTTCTTTGTGGTCAAAAGTTCAGGTGATCACATGGGTGATTTTATTAATGCAAAATGTTAGTATTGTTTTTGTGAAGTAATTCAAATTAAGGCTTAATGATTTATTTAGTTTGCTTATCCAAAGTTTCTTATAGTATTTAGTTTAAATATAGCAAGGGTTTGTTTGATTTAATAGCTCTCCACAACACTGTAGAATTTACATTCACCAAGCTATCAATGCCATAGTAATTTTTGCATATATTATACATAAAATAATGTTTTTTGTCTAATTTTTCATTTTAAATCCCCAGCAAACAGCAAACATTTTTTTTTACAAATAACATTTTCTGATTGTATAGGATTTATTACCTTAACTTGACATGTTCCATATACTGTTTGCATTAATTCTTAAAGGGATTCTGTCATGATTTTTATGAAATAGTTTTTATTTCTACTGCAAATTTACACTGCAAATAATTCACTGTACAATATAAAATGTCAGTCCTGAACCAGCAAGTGTATTTAGTTGTAATATTGGTGTGTAGGTGCATCTCAGGTCATTTTGCCTGGTCATGTGCTTTCAGAAAGAGCCAGCACTTTAGGATGGAACTGCTTTCTGGCAGGCTGTGGTTTCTCCTACTTAATGTAACTGAATGTGTCTCAGTGGGACCTGGATTTTACTATTAAGTGTTGTTCTTAGATCTACCAGGCAGCTGTTATATTGTGTTAGGGAGCTGCTATCCGGTTACCTTCCCATTGTCTGTTTTAGGCTGCTGGGGGAGGTGGGAAAGAAGGGGGTAATATCACTCCAACTTGACTAAAGAGTGACTGAAGTTTATCAGATTTTTTTTTCCCATGACAGTATCCATCTAATCTTGTTAAGCCTCAGGTCAAAGACTTAAATGCATTTTATACCCTAATGTTTACATTTACAAGAAATACATTTATCATACAATAAAAAACAATTCCTTAACATACATTATGTAACAATAGACTCACTTATTACCTTATAAAATAAATAAATTCAGGTCCCTGTCTTTCCTTCAACTCTTTCTCATACCCTGCCCTAGTATATTTGAAATAAAGGAGAAGAAAAGCTACAGAGGCATTTTATTGCCAAGAGCTGCGATAGTGCAAGATAGAATGCTATATTTATTCTGTAAAATGTTTTACCATACCTGAGTAAAAAGCTCTAGAAGTTCTCTGTTTGTTTAGGATAGCAGCTGCCATATTAGCTTGGTGTGACATCATTCCTGCCTGAGTCTCTCCCTGCTCAATCATAGATCTGGGCTCAGATTACAGCAGAGAATGGAGGGGGGGAGGAGCGCATGCCCAGGGCAAGGAGGTTTAAGCTAAAAACAGGAAGTCTGATACAGAAGCCCATGAGTACACAATAGAAGGAAAGAAATGTGCTGTTTCTTTTGACAGAGGACTCAGAGCAGAATTACTTTGTGGGGTTACTGGTGTATTTCTATAGACCTTTCTGATAAGGCTTACTTAGTTTTAACCTTTGCTTCTCCTTAAGCATAACTGAGAATTGAGCTGCTCCTTATCTGAACGTCTAACAAAGATTAAAGTGAGGAAAAGACTTTATTTACACAATGGGATTCAGTGGACCGCTAGACTGTTTGTATGTTCTTAATGAACTAGGAAGTAGAATTTAAGTTGTTGCCCTATTGTTTGCCCTGTTGTAGTGCAAGAAATAACACAAATACAATTAAAACAATAGACAAGAAGTAAAAAAAGGGGGTAAATTGACCCTTTGGCTTTTGTCATTAATTCATCCACAAAATTGGTTTTGGTGTCATTATAAGTGGACAGAGACTGGTCCATTTTGCTTCACAAAATTATTGGTCTTTTTCTTTTCCACGGTTTTTCTTAAACCAAATTCATTGCCATCAGTCATATTGTTTCTCTTTCCAAAAACACTGGAGTCAATGGGCTTTTTTTGCAGTTTTTCTCCTGCAAAATGCATTGGAGTCAATGTGCATTTTTCTCAAACCAAATTCATTAGAGTCAATTTATTTGTGTTTTTTTTTCTTGTGCCAAAACTAATTGTCATCAATGGGGAGTTTTTCTTATGTTTTTATCAGAGTGAGATACTATGTATTTCCTTAAAATTAAAAAATTGCACAGCTATTCAATTAGCAGACAGAAATCTTACTTTCATCATTATACTAGATGTACCATTACATTTTTTCAATCAAAGCTGAAACTTTTGAGGCAAAGGGGAAGATTTATCAAGGGTCAAATTTCAAAGTAATGAGAGTTTTTTAACTTTCGAAATTAGAATAAAAAAAGGCCAATCAAAATTAAATTAAAAAATTGGGGGGGGTTTGCGGGTGAATAGGCTTTATTTGATCGTTCAAATCAAAATAAGATTGAATTTGATAAAATTCAAGTATTTTCAGTATTTTGACTCCAAATAGGTTCTAGGAGGTCTCCTATAGGCTAAAACAGCAATTTGCCTGGTTTTAGATGCCTGGCTGTCGAAGTTGAAGTTTTAAAGATACAGTACATGATAAATTTTGATATTCAATTTTTTTTCAAATTCAAATCCAATTGGACTACCCCCTAGTCAAAGTACATAAAAATATCTTGAAATTCAAATTTTTTTTACTTCAAATTTTCAATTTCACCCTTGATAAATCTGCCCCTAAGTGGCTTATTTATCATTTTATTTAAATACTCTGCACAAGGTATATCTATAACAGAGAAGTTTTCCTCGTATAAGTCCAGCACAGAAGGCAGCGCCTGCTTAAAAATGACATGTAAAGGTGGTCATGCAACATCACGTTTAATGCTGTTTTTTACCATCACAATTTACTTGCTGTCTAAATTATTCCCAATGACTTCAAAGGTTAATGCCATACACATATGGTGATCAGGTGGTGTCAAAGAAAATATACAGCTTTATAAATCCATCCTTTATTCTATGGTACATTCTACTCTGCTTTTTTGCAGTAAAAACATTACAAGGCATGATAAATAGGCCCCTAGTAGCACTAGAAGCCTTGAAGCCCTCAATTCAGTAATGTGATATGATTCCTCATGCTTTTCAATTACCGTTCGACTTTTCTCAAGTTTGTGTTTAACTGCATGGATGTTTGCAAAACATATACATCAATATAGTTATATTACAAGCAACAGAAATAATAGCCAGTTTTTCTGATTTGTACAATCCATTTGTTTAGCATAAATAAACTGATGTTGGGAAATAAAATATGACAATGTATTTAAAGTAGATTTTTTAAAACCTGAAAAGTAATAACTTAACCAGTTATGTTTATTTGGGTTATTATCTGCACATCTATTGAAATGCTTTTTTTTCTGGGCTTGGTATAAGTGACATTATAATGCTAATAATATGACATTTCCTTTTAACATTATATTTTCAGGAAAAAATATTATTTTTATTAGTACTGCAGTCTGCACACTGCACTGCAGTAGAACTGCAGTTTGGAAAGCCTAATCCTGCCATTAAAATCTTCATTGAAAAGATTTACAGCCCTCTAGTGCTACACTGAGTGTGCTTTTATTTTTATTTCAATGTAAAAGACTCAAGGTTAAAAAAAAAACAAAACAGTACCCTGGCAGAAAATCTGAAAATATATTGTAAAAAATGAGGCAGGATGAAGGTTAATGCAGAAATATAATTCATATTATTCCAGGGAATCTACAAGAATCTACAGTACCTTTTGTATTTTTTGTTATATATATAAACTGTATTCTAGTTCATATTAATTAGCATGTATGTAATGCACTACGTTTATATTAATACAGTTCCTGTAGAATATAAGTAATTGGACTGGCAGGAGAAACCTTTAAAGAGTAGCATTGAAATGCATTGCTATTTCTACTGCTTTTTTCTTAGCTTGCTACTCTCTAAATGTAATAAAAATAAATTATTTCTAATTACTGAAAAACAGAAAAGGAAGAGGCTTTGTGAGGTGAGGACGACTTGTGGCTACATTGGAAATCCTACAGAAGCCCAGTGCTGATGGATCTACAGATGAAGCCACTTGGATTTGTGAGTTAAATACGTCATGACTCAGGGGTAATTGAAGAAACTGTGTTATCTTAAGTCATCTTAACTCATTTAATGCATTTAACCTTTTCATTAGCATAACAAAGCTCCATTGTTCACAATGGTGAATGCTTTAATTAGATGGGATGTTGTGACGCAGTTTTCTGTGTTAAATGAGATAAATGGGATATCTGTGTTTAGTTATTCTGTGTCAAACAGACAAACCAAAGTGGCTGCATCTGTATGAACATAAAGCAGCAGTCTGCCATCTTTCCAAAATAAGTGCAATGATTAAGGCTTTTGCTGTGAATATTTTTTGACTAATTTGCATAAATAGAAAGAAAAAAAAGTACCCTGCTTAATCACTCGAATAACAGTAGTCACAAGATGGGCCAGCTTGTGGCCTTATTCAATACTGGTTACCCCAAAAAATTTAAGGACTTTTGCAGGCTATCACTCTTAAAAAAAAGGAAAAGTCGCCAGCGTTTTTTGAACTTTGATGCATTTTCCACTCAGAATATGATGTAAGTAATAAAAGATCGAGGAAGTCCTATCTACTCCATTGCACTTTGCCTGGTCTGAGCTGGTGAAGGCAAGTCTGGTTCAGTAAAATCTGCATTTTAGTGAATTTGCGGAGTAAAGTCCATTTGCCAGAGAGAATTTTCACCCATATTTTGGCTACATTGTATTTAGCCTTAAAAGGTGCATTTTCTATGGTCAGTATTAAATGCAGTCGAATCCTGATCTGCAAGCTAAAGTGGCCAAACACTGAAAGATCTGCTTATTTGGTGAGGTTGCTATATGAGTGGATCTGTCACGTTCGGCACCCTAAATCCAGAACCAGTGCTAGGCTCCCTGGTCTCAGCTCTTTCTTCCGCCTAAAACAACCACCTTTCACTTCGGGAGGAGCCCTCTGCTAATTGGATGCCACTAGATCTTAATAAGAGAGGAGCCAAGCAAAGGTTTTGAACGAGCCAAAGGGCACAATCATTTTACCAAGGATACTGGATGGAAGACAACACAGCTTGGAAGACAGGCCAGAGAGACAAGCTTGACCAGGAAGGCAAGGGTCAATAACCGTTAGATCAAACAGGAGTCACAAAGATTAGCACCCAGTAAACAAGCAAGAAGAAACTAACAACGAGCAACTACAGAAAAAACAAAATCCCCTTAAATACGTTTGAATTTCGCTCCAAGGCACCATGACGTCATCACGCCAGCAAATAAACCCAGAAGCGGCCATAGAGACACCAGCGGGCATCCCCACTGGAGGCGATACGGACGTCCCCACCGGCCACTAGACCACCAAGGTAACCTATAGTTACAGGATCTTTCCTCGATACACCCTCTTTGAGGTGAGGATCTGCTGATCATTGCCCATCACAATGACTACAATACAGGCTGTCATGGTGCCTTGGAGCGAGAGAGGACCATAGCAACAAGCCACTGCCCAAATTTGCATTATTATTTTCCAGATATCAGTTGGGTCAGTCTGCTGGATGGCCCCATACACATATAAGATATCAACTCTGTCCATTGGTAGCTTTTTTCAGCCACTTTAGGAATAAACATGAGCATTTGATACCATTGTATTTTGCACAGCCTATAATTCTCATTTATATTGTTGAATCTATTCATTTCTTTGCTTCCATGTAAGATATACATTAACTAACTAGTCCTACAACATAAGGATTTTACAGGCAATCCATTTTAAATCCGCATAATTGCCCAACAAAATCTCTTTAAACCTGGATACTTAAGACGTATTCATGCTTATATGGCTGTATATAATTGATCTGCTTAACTCAAGAGCAAATACAGCATACAGTGTACAGCGTGGTAAGCCTTCCAATGAAGCTAACATGTCTCTGAACTAAGTATTAATAAGCAACCATGAATGTATATTTGATTGATAGCTACACAAATTAACAATATTCATAATGCATATAGTAGGGCAGTACTTAATTCTAGGCACCCATGCAGCATCTATTTTATATGCAAACTAAATTAAATTGCTACAGAACATACCATTTAATGTGGGATAATATTTAAATTTCTACCTTTAAAACAACATATAGATTAACCTTTTAAATGGTGACTTTTGACAAGTTTTGCAGGAATCATTATTCCTATAGAATGCATATTTTTGTTAAGAAATGGAATCATACAGTATGATTATATTTTGTTTTAATAGTATAAGAGTAAACATTATAATTTCATCAATTTCACCTGTTAAATATAGCTTGGGTTTAGCAGATAATGGAGGTAGATATGTATTAAAGGCATTAAGTTTGCCCAGGAGCAGAACGCCATAGCAACCAATCAGCAGGTAGAATTTACTGGTCACCAATTTAAAGGCAAATTTTTTTACTGTATACTCGTATAGTCCTTGTTGAGAGGAAAGATAGAGACTGCAAACAACATGACTAGACCTTATGAAGGTGGTAAAGGGTGGTATACAGACCTTAGGGTCAATATTTAAAACTAGAAATTAAACAGAACAAATTTTAACTTATTTTAAAGTTAATTTAAGTTGCAGATTATGGATTAAACATAAACCTTGACCTACAGATGGGGGTTTGGGTATGTAACAATACAGCATTTTGCAAAAAAAGTAATAGAATAATGAAGAAAAATGAAAACATACCCAGTCTTGGCAAAGTTAGTCCAATATGTCATAACAACTGCGCTGAGCATGACATCATTCTTTGAGAAATTGCAATTAAACAGTTCAGTGGGCCCGATCATTGGAATTCCAAACACATAAGGGACTTCATCACCATGAGCAGAATCAGCCCAGGTTGGTTTCATTTCACTTTGGCAATGGTGATAAAATGCATAGAAATATGTCGGAGAACCATATCGAGCATGTAGATCAGCAGTTGCCACTGCAGGAGCTACCCACTGGTGGTCTGTAAAAAGAGCAACCAAAGTCTTCCTTCGGGTTTCAGGATTTTCCTTATCTGCCCAATCAGTATACATAAACTTAATAGTTTCTCTGAGTGTATCTTTTCCTTCAGGATAACCATACAAATTATCTACAAAGTTGGAGACTGAAAAGTCAAAATCACTTAAAGAAACTCCGTCTTCGTTATCTACCATTCCATCAACAAATTTTAAGCCTTCCCCTTGATTAACTCCAAGCATAATATCATAATTTAGGAACTCCCCTTGTTCCATGAGAATCTGAGGGTCATCTGGAATTACATCACCATCGATGACTGGTCCAAAGGCAATGTGGTATGTAGCTGGCGTGATAGACTGCTGAATGAGTTCTTTGTAGTTCTTATCCCGAAGGCATTCAACCAAGTCAATAGTATCCAGCATGTCACAGCCCACTTTATCTGCCAATATCCTAGTATACTTGGCAGGCTGGTAGTTCACTGCCCAGCTGGATAGGGCTGTTCCACTTTGTATGATTGCTTTTTGGAACAAACCTGCAGGTGCAAAATTTATAAATGCAAATGTGAATCTTAAAAATAAAACAACAGTGTGGCTTTTACTAAGCTGATAATACATGCATTGTGTCTGTGTAATCTACATCCTAGCCTCTAACAGAATAATCTTTGGTATAAGAAGCACGTCTCATCACCTAGTTTAATTTTCACTTATTTCCAGAATACTATTTAACTCATTTGCAAATGTTCATATTGAACTGTGTTTAAATTTTAAGTACAAATAAAATACACTTTTCCAATAACTTATTCTATGGTTCTTAGATTATTGAAGTACGTATGCAATTTAAAAATTGTTCTATTGGGCAATCATGTCCTCTTGTCCATTTAATAGACACTTGACTCATCATTTATTCTTTCAAAGGGCCACAGAAAAGTACAGTAGCTACGATTTCTTGAATATATTTTTAATGACCTTATAAAAATCACTACATGTGCTCTAGATAATTACTTCATTCATGATTTTATACAGCATGTTCTTGTCAATACAAATGTGCAGGATTTTCTCTCTGTATATCTGTATATGTTTAAATGAACAATAACTCTCTTCATACTACAGGGGACACAGATAGACAGACTGAATATTCATATAGCAGATTGCAGTGTTCCACCTATATGACAAAAAAGGGGCTGTTTAAAGGAGTGGTAGCTGTGGAATGATCTCCATATGGATATCTGACCCATTAAAGGCAGGTTGATACTTATACAGTATATCACTATTCTTTGTCTTGTGCCATGTTCCCATGTTCTTGTTGCCTTTACTGCTGTTTGACTACCCAGAACAACTGATTTTCACTCCCACTTTGGTGTTTTTCATACAACCATTTCCATTTTCAGCTGAAATTCCTGTCCAAAAGGGATTCTCATTCTCACCTATGTCACAATTAGAGTTTTCTGCTCCCTTCCAGTTGTTTTCCCCAATCTTCTCCCACCCACTGGCTAGCTTCCACCCAATTATTCTAGCCTGCTTACAGTATGTGTGCACATAAAAGCACAAAACAGTATGCTTCCTTGAAGAAATATCCTTCCTTGAGTCTGATCTCCATAAGGGACAGACAATCCAAGTTTCTCCACAAAATCTATATAACTCTTCTTAAGGTCAAGAGAACGGTTAAGAGCTAACTTCACTCACTTGGTCTGAGACTGCCCCCCTTATACAGTAGGGATGTGCAGGTAGACTAAAATTCGACCAATACCAGACCCTAACCTTATCTGGCAGCAACCGCATCTGGCCCTAACTGGGCTTGTTATCCACTTTTTATATCCATGCTTGCCCAACTGTGATGTCACAGAAGGGGATGGGGCATGCCAACACAAATATATATAAAGGTTCGCATGGAGGCATAAGTTGGGGTGTGCATTGAGGCAGAAGTTGGGCAGTAGAAGCATGGGCCAAGAACACGATGCAGGAACATAATGTGGAAGTCAGCCTGAATCAGTCCCATGGTCTTCAGGCCAACTGACACATCACTGCCATACAGAGCTTCTGGAGAATAGGGATGGCGCGAACTGTTTGCCGGCGAACTTGTTCGCGCGAACATCGGGTGTTCGCGCTCGCCGGAAGTTCGCGAACGTCGCGCGACGTTCGCCATTTTGGGTTCGCCATTGTTGGCGCTTTTTTTTGCCCTCTCACCCCAGACCAGCAGGTACATGGCAGCCAATCAGGAAGCTCTCCCCTGGACCACTCCCCTTCCCTATAAAAACTGAAGCCCTGCAGCGTTTTTTCACTCTGCCTGTGTGTGCTGAAGAGATAGTGTAGGGAGAGAGCTGCTGCCTGTTAGTGATTTCAGGGACAGTTGAAAGTTTGCTGGCTAGTAATCGTTTTGATACTGCTCTGTTATTGGAGGGACAGAAGTCTGCAGGGGTTTGAGGGACATTTAAGCTTAGGTAGCTTTGCTGGCTAGTAATCTACCTTCTACTGCAGTGCTCTGTATGTAGCTGCAGTGGGCAGCTGTCCTGCTTCTGATCTCATCTGCTGACTGCTGCAATAACAGTAGTCCTTGTAAGGACTGCTTTTATTTATTTTTTTGTTCCAATACAGAGCAGTATCAAGCAGATTACTAGCCAGCAAACTTACTATCATCTGTCCCTGAAATCACTAACAGCTCTCCCCCTACACTATCTCTTCCAAGCACACACAGGCAGATTTTTCAGATACATTTTTGCCCTTGATCCCCCTCTGGCATGCCACTGTCCAGGTCGTTGCACCCTTTAAACAACTTTAAAATCATTTTTCTGGCCAGAAATGTCTTTTTTAGATGTTAAAGTTCACCTTCCCATTGAAGTCTATGGGGTTCGCGAACCGTTCGCGAACCGCTCGCATTTTTGCGCAAGTTCGCGAATATGTTCGCGAACTTTTTTTCCGACGTTCGCTACATCCCTACTGGAGAACCACAATGGGGTCCTTGGCTGCCAACTTGGAATCACTGCATGTACTTGATCCAGTGGTCTGCCTTCTAGGGGTGATAGACGATCTACAATCTAGCCCCACCAGTGCAATTAGAATTTGCTTCTCTACCCTCCTGCTTTATGTTAAGAAAACAATAATTATGCACTGCACGGGGCCTTACATTCTGGAGACAACTGACAGATAGGCTCTCCAGCTAATCAAACTTACTTACTTACTTACTAGGGGGCCACTGATAATTTGAGAAGGTTTGGAGAGCTAGGTGTGATCAAAACTAGTGATGGGCAATTTTTTTACAAAATTCACGAATTTCCCGTGAAACGGGCAAAAAAATTGTGAAACGCGAATTTCAAAATTGCCGCCTGAGACAATTCCAATGCGTATTCTTTGCAAAGTCTGAATATAATACATTTCTCTTTTATATGAATATGCACTGTAATGAACACCAATTCAAACTGCTGTAATCGATTATGTATGTTGTTTATTGTAAAAAAAAATGCACTTTTGAAAACAACCCTCCTTCATGACCCTAATTAGGTTAAAATTACAAAACATTTGTAGTAATCATTATAGAATTTTGGCTGTGTCTAACAAAGCATACCAGACAGGTTCCCGTTTAAGTATTACTTTTAAGTTTATTGGGCCCTTAGACTTAACCATCAATAGGATAGTCCTTTGTGTGATCATCATCAGTATAAATGTGAAGGCCTGATGAAGGCCGCTGTAGCCTAAACATGTTGTGCAGTATTTTCTGCGAACATAGAGATGACATTTTAATTGAAGAATTACGTGCTCTCCGGCTATTATCTTTCTCCTTAGACTTAACCATTTATGTTCAATTGAATCAAGTTGTCCTTATTCTTTTTCCCTGCATGGGATCACTCCATAGAGCAGAATAGTGACCAACTATTTGGAGTGCTCATCCTTCTGATGTACACCCGGTATGGTGCTTAATCTGGATAACCTTCTCCTAGCCAACAGGTCCTGTATCCAATGCAAGTAGTACTAGTTATCCCTGCATTATCTTCTTATTTCTGCTAGAATTTCCATTATAAAGGCAACGTTTTGGACCCCACTGGGGTACATGGAAAGTTATTGTTTAAGGGTTGTTAAATCCCTTATAGCCATCTTGAATTATACAGGAATTCAGTTTGAGAGCTTGAGTTCTAGTTATAAAATTGCTACAGATACAAATGGTATTCCTGCAAGGAATTAAATCCAGACTTGGACCCCCGCCCTGCAATAATCTTCTCTCAATTCAAAAAAAATGAATCACAAGCAATATAGATTAATTTAAAAAAAATAAATAAATTTACACTTTGTAAATCTCTAAAAGAGAAGGGCAGAGAAGTACAATGCCCACATACTGATAAATATCTTGAGCTTCTGTTCCATTTACCGGATCTTTACCAAAGAGCAGAAGTGGGGTAACTCATAGGAAGCTTTTTCACCTCTTGCTTAGTGATGGGCGAATTTGCGCTGTTTCAGTTCGTGGAAAAATTTGCGAATTTCGGACGAAATTCGCGAAACGGCGAAAAATTCATGAAACGGCGCCGGCGTCTCATTTTTGACGCCGGCGCCTGTTTTTTTGACGCCGGCGCCCGTTTTTGACGCTGGCGCCCGTTTTTAACGCCGGCGTCCGTTTTTTCGAAAAAAAAATTTTGACGCCGGCGAATTTTTTCCGCGAATTTTCGCGGGCGTTTCGCGAATTTATTTGCTGACGGCGAATCGCGCAAATTCTCCGCGAATTTGCGCCTGGCGAATAAATTCGCCCATCACTACTCTTGCCCCTTCTTCTCCTCTTACACACACTAAATAACTTTTACAATAACATTTTGCATGATTGATATTTTAGTGAATTTATCTGCATGGTTGCGTTTGCAGGTAAAACTTTTTTGTGCAGTTTTCAAATGTAGCAGTCTGTGCAGGTCATACAATTTGAATAATCAAATGTCATTGAGTAAACAAATGATACAGAAGATTCATTTATACTTAGAAAATAAAATGCAGGCCCAGCATGTGGTAAAGATGTCACTTCACATATCCATAAAGACATTAGCCCAGTCAAATCTACCCTTCCCCTTGATTTGCTGAAGCTGAAATAACCTGCTTTGTGCATTGTATTTCTAAGCCTAGTTCTAAAAACTGATGTGAATTTTGACTGTGTCCTTTGACAAAGCTGCTCAGTGAATTAAATTTGGTGCAAAGTAAATTTGAAAGAATCTGTCCTGTTTTGTTTTTTCACTGTTGTTTCATGAAAAAGTCGCACATGGCAAAATTCGGAATTACGCAGTGAATCCATGGCTGGCGAATAAATTAGCTCATCACTAGGGGTAATATTTAAATATTATTCATATTAAAAATATTTAAGTAATATTTAATATTAGGATTTTGCATATTTCCTTTTTAATATTTCCTTTTTATTACTTTACTTGATCTTTAATTGTCACTAGTTAAATCTCGAATGCACTTGCTTTTTTTTATATCAGAAAGTAACTGTACCACAATTCTCTACTAGTGTTAGACCCTGAGATAATTATATTTAGTTAATTCACTCATATAATATGTATTTATTACACAGGCTTTAATTATTTATTGCATATTTTACCTGCACTTAGACACTTGAGGAGTCATTTTCAAACTATTGAGCAGAGTGCAAAAAGTGTAAAAAAACAGGAGCCGTATTCAATGTTTTTTTTAAATTCAGCACAACTGTACAGCAACTGTCCTTTCTTTACCTATTGTCCCTAATAAAAATAACTCTTTATAGGGTCTGTAGTGACTTAACAACTGAGTAGTATTTCAGCCAAGTTTGAATTAGAGAAAGTGATTGTAGCCTGCTATTGGCTTACAACAGGTATTTCCCAAATGTCTGATATTAGCAATAGAAAGGGTCCCTTTTTGCAGTTAAAAGGACTGTATTACTGGGGCCTTGCTTACTAACTAGTACAAAGGTGCCCCCAGAGGTATTACTATTTAGACCCCCACAACTGCAGGAAAATGATCTGCATCACCCCTGAACCCTACTTACTGCTAGCACTTTTGTCATCCAATCCATGTGTTTGTGGGCATGGGGTGGTGGAAATGTAGAGGCAACCCTAATTACATTGCAGGAGAGCCTGGGTAAGGATTTGCCACTAAGTGCCATTAAGTGACAATTTCATCTCGCTCTGCTAATTAAATGTATCATATGACAAAATAAATTTTAAATTGTCTGTATTGTCTGTATTTTATGATATATAACTAATAATCGTTAAACAAGAATCTGCCTTATATTTAAAAATCCCATTCATAATTTATTGTAATACTGTACCAGATAAAGGAAAAGGGGTAGAGAGCCATGGAAATCATTTATAATCATTAAAACGATAGTACAAATTCTCATTTCATATATTCTTAGAGAGCTATTAATAAGATTACCTTCAGAATAGTGGGATAATGTCAGTAGGCTTACACAGGATGCCCCGGCACCTGAGCCAAATATAGTTACTCGTTTCGGGTCGCCTCCAAATGCTCCAATGTTTTCCTCAATCCACCGCAACGCTTGTATTTGGTCCAGTAACCCATAGTTTCCTTTTGCAGCTTGATCCCCGGTACTCAGAAAACCTGCAAAGGTAGATGCAGATTTAACATAGATAAATCTGCTGAATATTTTATATGTGAATTTCTGATTCCTTAGTAGTGTGGCAGTCTGGTGTGGACTAATTAGGAAGCATTTTCTGATAAAGTCTTACAAAATATGCCTGAGATTTATTGCATAAACACTATATTTATCTTGTGATCCATGAAAAGAACTTTCATTAAATTGTGCAATTCATATTTCTACAGGTATGGAACCTACTATCCACAATACTTGAGACTTGGCCTTTCTGTAGCCGCCATTTTTAAAATCTATTATAGACATTTAAGCAATAAAACAAAGTGATAAGACTGATTTGCCATAAAACAATTTGTATGGTAGCTAACATAAAATTAAGTACAGTTGAACCCCCATTTTAAATTTTTCAGAGGGCCAGAAAAATATGATGTAAAATCCAGTAAAAATGTAAAATGAGGGAAATGTATCATGCATAATATATAGGTGGGACCACAAAACAAAACTGTAAAATGAGGGGAAACAAAATCGGGGGATGTAAAATGGGAGTTCTACTGTATTGTCTAATGATTAGCACTAAGAGCAAAGCTATATTTTAAATATTTAGGGTTTATGGTTAATATTTGTTAAAAAAATGCATACTGTACATATATTTGAGTCAACTATGGTGGTAAAACTTTAATAAACCGGTTTAATTCTCTTGATTTTCTTATTCAGTTTAACATCACAGTAAGCATGCTGGCTAGGACAATTAACATTATGTCTCAGTCGTTGCATTCAAATTATCATGGAGAGCCATACGTTGATCTTATTTATCTTTTCTGCATATTTATGACAGCTCAACTGATGGGGGAATTCTAATGGGATTATTTTAAACAGATGGAAGTTAGTTGTATTCTGTAATATAATCCTAGCTGTAAATGACTGGTCTTCAAAACTGTTTATAAAATGTTTACATTTACACAAGCTTTCATTAGTTCTAAGCAATACGGCCTTGAGATCTATAAAGAAATAGTAATAATCAACTTTAAGAATAATTCTTTTTTTGTTAGCGCACTTGAACAAAAATCATTTTAATCCATTCAAGCTCCTCTTGAATGGCAAAGAAAATGTATGAAAAAAACTTGCCTGGGTTCCATCTGACTGAAGCCGCTTTGGAGCAACAAACAAATGTCATCGGAGACACTTGTTTGTGAAGATGCTGCCAGAATTTCTCCAGCAACATGTTATGTCTCTAAGGAAACACTGGGCTTCCAGTATAACATGGCCCAGTGCTGACAATGAAATACACGAATGACAGACAGAGCGCAATGGCTCACAGTTCTTCCTATACCACTGGATATTTTCTAGTTCAGAAAAATGGAACAGGGACTCTATGGCACTACAGGGAAGACCCCAAGAACCTTCGCAGAGTGGGAGATAAATGTCTCCTGTATTCCGTACGATATACATAAAGGACATGACAAATGTGTTGGTTGGGGAGGGATACAGGGAATCAGGATGCAAAATAAAGCTACTTCATTTTTACGCTAGGACAGGTAGTGTTACCATACAAAAATGTTTCTCCCAAAAACAGGTTATAGTCCAGAGTAGCCATTAGTATGAATACATTTAAAAATATGACTAGTGATGATAGAATCTGTAAAAAAACTTTTTACACTCAGGACAATTTTTTCTCATTTCCTAAGCATTAAAATCAATAGGCGTGGTTTTTGGCAACTTTTCTGTCTCTGCAACTTTTTTGTCTTGGCAACTTTTTTCTCAGCGATTTTTGTGTCCAAATGCATTAAAATCAATGGGGGTATTTTTTTAAGGTGACTTTTTTTGTTTCAGCAAAATTTTTCGAGGTGGATTTTTGCCGCAGTATAGCAAATTCACCGCACATTCATGCCTGGTGAAAAAATTCACTTATCACTAAATACAGGCTTTAGTTAAATCTTTTCATGTGGTTCCAAATACATATTGAACATAGTGTAACACATTGCAGAGGAACAACCTTTACTTTAAAGGGAAAATGGATTAGACATGTTGCACTGTGTTGAACTAATAATAAACCAATAAGCCTATTCTAATCATATCTCAGTATAATCAAGGAATAAGCAAAACCCATGAGGTGCTCCAGTAGTCACCATTCCCGAACCATCTAATATAGAAAGGACTAACAATAGTGTGTTAAGTCCACCTATACTGTTCATTATTTTCAAATACATCAATTAACCAGTACCAACTAGAACCAACCTCAGATTCCAACAATTATGTCTAGGAATATGTCAAATGATTTTGATGAATAATTATGTCTAGGAATATGACAAATGATTTCCTAATGTAGAAAAAAACAATAACATCATCATAACCAATTGATCTAAATGAATTTGTCTGTTTTGCTTAGGATGTAAAGTGCTTAGGGGCCGATTCACTAAATTCAGGTGAAGGGTTAGAATAAATAACTTTTTTTATTTACTAATTAAGAATAATTTTTTACTTTAAGAATAATTCTTTTTTTGTTAGCGCACTTGAACAAAAATCATTTTTTAATTTTTGGGTACTTCGACCATCGAATTGGTTAAATTCAATCAAATTCGATCGAAGTCGAACGAAATCGAACGATTCGAAGTAAAAATCGTTCGACTATTCGACCATTCGATAGTCGAAGTACTTACCCTTTAAAAAAAACTTCGACCCCCTACTTCGGCAGATAAAACCTACTGAAGTCAATGTTAGCCTATGGGGAAGGTCCCCATAGGCTTGCTCAGCTTTTTTTGATCGAAGGATTTTCCTTCGATCGTTTGATTAAAATCCTTCGAATCGTTCGATTCGAAGGATTTAATCGTTCGATCGAACGAAAAATCCTTCGATCGTTTGATCAAATGTTTAGCGCTAAATCCTTCGACTTCGATATTCGAAGTCGAAGGATTTCAATTCGAGGGTCGAATTTCGAAGTATTTTTAACTTCGAAATTCGACCCTTAGTGAATCTGCCCCTTAATGTCTTTCTTATTGTCTTATAATATTAAAGAGGTACATGAGTAAATGCCCATATTCTGGGACCAACATATTACTACTTGGTCAGAGCCCATTTCATGAATTAGGGTCCAGTGTAGGGTCTACTACACACTCATAATGGCACTCAGTGGTGCTCCTATATTCCTAAGTTACTAAAAGAATCTTTAAGGTAAATATACCCTATTTTACCAGCACAGTATAGCATACTATTTTTCAAATAGATACCTACTTTATCTACACATTATTTTCACTGGGAGCTTTCCTATGCCAAAGATACAAGTGAAAGTGATAGCCAACCTAATTCTGACAACGCTTGCATTCTGGCTTGTTCTTTTCCTACTTAAAGGAATGGTGTACCACATGTCTTGTTAAATGCAGAGGGGCCTATATATTAAACTTCCGAGCTTTTTTTTTTTTTGGATAATGGGTTTCCGGATAATAGACCCATACATGTATGACTAAGCGGGAAGAGGAATTGCCTATGTGCTCATTTTTATTGGCTATTATTATAATAAAAAAAACACTGTCTATAGATAAATGCAACTTCCTGTAAAACACAGAGTATTCAGTTCTACAAGAATAGAGAAAACCGTCAAAGGGTATTTTTTTGCATCAGGGCCAAAACTAAATTGTCTTATCAGAATTTCAATTAACCATCCAAATAAATATAAGGAAAATGATAAGTAAACACAATTATGCAGATACAAAACTGCATTAAGTGGCGATTAAGATTTTGCTGCAATCAGCACTAGGTTTCATTGTGACTACAGTTTGAAAAGTAGACTTTAGCTCAACAGAGAGCCACAGTCATGGAATATTCAAAACTGACACAATAGAAGAATTTCAGCAAGAAATGAACCTGATACATAATGAATTATGTTAGAGTGGTTATAAAATAGGTTCATGACAGGAAAACTTCCTTGACAGTTACTTGACAATTTTATAAACTGACGCATTTATCAAATAGAAAGATTTAGCAGTTTAGCAGAATGTGTTAGACAGCTTTGAGCTGGCCACCATTTGTTAATACAAGTTACAAATATTCCTGACTCCTAGATCATTTCAGGAACCTTGAGTTTTCTCATTTGCTGAGAAATTTGCCATCCAAAAGCTAAATACCAAGGCACTGCCCTTATACATCTCAACACTGGCTAATATGAATAATTCTATGGTGCCCCCTCCCCTGTAGAGGTAGATACTGTAATTGGAAGGAATGCACAGTTTATGTTTGCTTCAATTGTTCTCTTTTATTTAAACATTTAGTTACAACAAATTAAAAGGAAAATGTAACGCAGAATTAATAGACAGGATGTGTCCCTACATATTTCAAAATGTGGAATATTTTTGCTCATTACAGACTGTAACCCACATACTCTTCAGTGATGACCTGTATGATAAACATGTCTATATACTTTACTCAAATAAAGAACTGTTAAAATCAAATCCAACCCTTTCTTGAGGCTAGCTAATATAATATCTGCCAGTACAACTTCTTCAAAGACAGAAGTCCACAACTTTGCATCTCTTGCAGAGCAATGGCAGTAGCTGAGAGATGTAAAGATCATGTCTAAGTGCAATAACCTTTGTGAATATAGTTTTGCACTGAAGTCCTATTGTGTTTTGTGGATAGTGCTGCTGTGATAACAGCCATGATCTTCCTTTTAGCACAGCCTTGACTATAAGTTCTGTCTTTCTGAAGATCCCTAAGCACCAACCTGCTCTGCGTCTGATCATCATGTTCTCAGCGAACACACCAGTTTCATAGCTAACAGAGACGTTGGGAAGAGTGAGCGCCAACAGTGCTTAAATCCATAATCTCCTTTAGGTCGTTTCTGATTTCTCTCACAGAATAGAAAATGAACTAAATGAAAAGCTAACAGGCAACAGTTCCGTTAACCCTATTTCGTGAAGTAAGTTGAAAAAGGGTCAATGAAAGAACCAGTGATTTGAACTAAAATCCATATTGTAAGAGTTATATTTTTAGATTCTGGACTATAAAGATTCCTAGTGTATGAGTTGGTCAGAATTATTTGCTTTACTTCGTGTATTTCTATCCTAAAAGGGAAGGTACTGTATCTTTCATAAATATAATGTTATCTTTTTAATGATTTGAATATTAGCCGGAGTTTTTTCATTCATATAATTTCGGAAAGATTATAAAAAATGCCTGTCTCCAATATAATCAAACAAGCCAAATGTTAAAAAAATGATTTCCTTTTTTTCTACAACAATAAAACAGTAGCTTGTACTTGAACCAAACTAAGATACAATTAATCCACATTGAAAGCAAAACCAACTTATTGGTTGTATTTCATGTTTAAATGTTTTTCTAGAAGACTACTAAGGTATGAAGATCCAAATTATGGAAATCCATAATCCACTAAACCCCAGGTCCTTAGCATTCCCATACCTGTACCAGTTTGCAAAAGCATACTGAAGACTTAGGGGCCCATTCACTAAGTTCGAGTGAAGGAATAGAATAAAAAATACTTTGAATTTCGAAGTATTTTTTTGGCTACTTCGACCATCGAAATTGACTACTTCACCCTTCGACTACAACTTCGACTTCGAATCGAACGATTCAAACTAAAAATCGTTCGACTATTCGACCATTCGATAGTCAAAGTACTGTCTCTTTAAGAAAAAACTTTGATCCCCTAGTTCGCCACCTAAAAGCTACCGAAGTCAATGTTAGCCTATGGGGAAGGTCCCCATAGACTTTCCAAGTTTTTCTGATCGAAGGATAATCCCTTGAATTGCGCAAAATCCTTCGACTTCGATATTCGAAGTCGAAGGATTTTAATTTGCCAGTCGAATATTGATATTTGACCCTTAATACATCTGCCCCATAATATGAAAGTATATACCCAAAAACACATTTTAATATTATGTAAAGTACTTGTTTTTTTAAAAAAAAAATTCATTTACTCAAAGAAAAAGAGAGTGCAGAAGGGAAAACTGTACTGCATCACCAATGGTATAATTGCAAGGTTTAAAAATCCTGTTACAAATTAGCAGGGAATGTGAGTAATATGTATCAAGTAAGGGTCCACCACAGTGCTCCCCCTCCCGCCTATATACTCACAGGCACAATATTGAGGGGCAGATTCATCAAGAGTCAAATTGAAAATTCATATTTTCAATTCATATTTTTAAATTCGAATTTCGAGTTTATTTTAGTGTAATTCAACTAGGGAATTTCCAAATTTGATTCGAATTTAAAAAGAATTCAAAATTTAAACGTTATCACGTACTGTCCCTTTAAGAATTCAAATTCATCAATTCACCATCTAAAACCTGCAGAATTGGTGTTTTAGCCTATGAGGGACCTCCTACAATCAATTTGGAGTCAGTTGGTGGATGTTTAAAAACCTAATTTTTTGGGGGGAAAAAACTCTAATCAAATTTGATTCGAATTTGATTCAAGTTTGTAGGTTGAACCTATTCACCCAAATTTTTTTGTATATAGTATTGATTAGTCGTTTTTTTTTGAAGTTCAAATTTATGGGCGTTTATGGGATTTTTTATAAACTCCTATAAACTCGAAATTCAACCCTTGATAAATATGCCCGAGAGTCACTTTTCAAAATACAATTTGTTTAAGCAATGGCAACCCATTCAGTCGTTGTGTGAGAAAACAATAGAAGATTTTGTGCATTAAAACTTTTTATAATGAAAAAAATAGTTAAAAACAAATATCTACTCACAAAGTGCATAAAAAGTACAAGCAGTAGAAATATCAAAAACATATAAAAGAAATATCAGATTATGCAGCAAACGCTGACACTCTTATTCCTTGATGAAGAGGGGGCGGAGCCTCTTGAAATGCGTTGGAAGTCAGGAGCAGTCAGTGGCTTCTCTTTTGATATTTCTACTGCTTTTATTTTTATCCACTTTGTGAGTAAATATTTGTTTTTAACTATTTATACATCATTAAAAGCTTTAATGCACAACTGTATCTTCTATTGTTTTCTCACACGCCGACTGAATGGGTTGCCATTGCTGAAACACTTTGCACTTTTTGAGTTATACACTGGAATATTATCAAGTGTTTTTCTTCAATTTTGCGTCTGCAAGTGTTAAAGACAAAATAAAAGTTTTGTAGGTTTGTACGTAAATTATTATAATCTGTTGATCTTTGCAAATTGAAAAAATAGGAGAAGGACTGAATTAATGGCTACACTGCTTTAATTTTGCTAAAACGGTTATGTGTTATTTTCACATTTATTTACATTTAAAACATACATTTGATAGCGGCCTTAGTACTTACTATTCAAATGAAAATTCAAATCCGTGCCCTCTAGTGCCATTGTTTTAATTATTATACAAAATGTAGGAACGGGAGTCTCCTTTGTTTTATTCAAAAAGAAAAGCGACACAAATTTGTTTCTGTGCAAAATCAATGGCTGGTTAATGCATCTTCCTATTAGAGATGTCATAATGCAAGCTATAATCATTACAATGGACGTGTATTGCATAAAAACACAACTATACAAGAAAAAGATTGCTGACTCCAGGTTGTACATTGCCCTGATAGTTGCTTCGTATTTGTCATTCCATAACTAACCTTGGCCTTGGGTGCATCACATATTGATTAGCTGCCGTGACATCTACAAATGTTTAATAGGTTTAACTTTAAAACTGGAGACTGTGACACCAGTGTGGATGTGTGTAGATAATGCTCAGAATCTTTTTTTAATTTATTCTTTTTTTGATTTTATTCTTTTTATTTCTTTTACCGTCATTATTTACTTCCAAACAGCACACATGCAATATTTATGGAATGGAAGGGCAACATTTTTTTAACACTTTGCAAAGTTTCTCCAGTGTAGAAAGCTAAATCAATCAATCCCAGTTCTACAGAAGATTGATCAAAGCTAAATTGTTACTGGTTACTATGCAATTATCCTATGGCAGCAGCAAGTACAGGGCTGCTTGCAGTGTTGAAGCTAAACCTGGACAGCATTGTTCTATGAATAAGCTCTAAATTGCTTTTCTTTGGGGTGTCCCCTCTTGTCTCTACAATTTATATGTGAGGCTAAGGGTGATCAAATGGAATGCATGAACCATAACAATAATATATCTGCCCTGTGGACGTTGTTGATAACATAGTAATCTAATTCTAGCATTCTGTCGAACCATCATGCTAAAGGTAATGCTAAATAGTAGATAGGAACTACTAAAGGTATAGGGGTAGATTCACTAATGGGTGAATTTTCGCCAGCGTCAGCTTCGCAAACCGCTTCGCCAGGCACAAATGCGCTACGACTACACCAATTCACTAATATGCGAAGTTTCGTCCTGGGTGCCGAACGATGTCGACTTTTCATAGCGAGGATGCGCTAGCGTTTATTTGTGCCTATCAAAAATTCGCTAGTGATCTTGCGCTTAGGTCAATTTGCATACGGCGGGTAATTTAAAGTTGTGTAGAGGTCTTCATTAGAAATGTTGGTGCAAATGCTTGACGTTACCATTTTTTCTTATACATATCCTTGGAACCATAATAAAGACAAAAGAGTTAATATAATGCCCTACACATGAGCCCACTGTAAAATGAATGTCCCATATGTTATGAAAACTGGTTACCCAAAAAAAGTTCAAATTATGACTTTTGCAGGCAATTCCACTTAAAAAAATAAAAGGGAAAAGTCAGCCGCGTTTATTGAACTTTAATGCATTTTCGGCAAACAGGATATAATGTAAGTGACAGAAGCTTCTTTAAAGTACTTCACCTGGTCTGAGGTGGCAAAGTCAAATCTGGAGAAGGAGGTAATGTTCAGTAAAATCCGCACTTGAATTGGGAATTTGTGGGGTAACGACCTTTCGCCAGAGAGTAAAGTCGCCTGGCGATTTAGTGCTAACGAACGCTAGCGAATTGAGGCCTGAGGCTGTTATTGTGTAGGCGATGTCCCTGCGGATAGTAACGCTTGCGAATTATCACTTCGTCCTTTAGTGAATCTGCCCCATAGTCCTCTGTAATATGTTACATTTTTTGTTCAAAAATAGTTCACATATGACATAGTTAATTGCTTGCCTACTGCAGATCATAAAGTATACGGTACCAGCTATTAGGGACTTGACTGCCACGAGTAGCACATTTTAGCTTGCAGCTTTGCCTTTTATCTAGACCACTATACCACTGTGTTACCGAAATACACATTATACAATGTATCATAAAAACTGCTGTTTTACTTTTTTTTTACAGTGTACCTTAACACCCAAGATTTATCCTAAAAAAATTAAATCACTAAGGGGCATGTTTACTAACATTGGAGATAAATATCTGGAGAGATTTCTGGAGATGTTGCCCATAGCAACCAATCAGATCTTTGCTTTTGTTTTCTAACTTGGCTGTGGCTGTTTAAATCTAATTGCTGATTGGTTGCCATGGGCAACATCTCCAGAAATCTCTCCAGATATTTATCTCCAATGTTAGTAAACATGCCCCTATATCAAATGGATTAAATTGTTACCCTTCACAAACAAGTATCATCTTGTACTTTTGCCTTCATTCTCCCATTAGCTTGTTTGTAATGCCAAAGGCACTTTTCTGTCTGGAGCTTTCAGCTCATCTCAATAAATCCTGTTATTTACAGTAACATTTCACTCAGCCCTTTTTTACACTGCACACTCCATTATTTCAAGTAGTATTTCACACTTTTCATTCAGTATTCTCCCTACATCAATTCTTTTTTTTTTTTTTTTTTTAAATCTTTATTTTTGTCAAGCAAAACAAATATTACAATAAATTGCACATGGTCAATGAACATATCTCAAATAAATTAACATTTCACTAACACATTACGTTTGATGCTACTGAGGTCAGCATTATCTGCATGTAATTAGAGAGTCCAAAAAAAAAAGGTTGGCTAAGCAAAGTATCCTTTCGTAAGGCAAACAAATCCGTCTTCGACATGCTACCAATAGTAAACAATACAGTGCAATCTGATCAAAAATAATATAAAAAAGGGTGGGAAAGGGAATAAAAGGGGGGAAAAATAGTCCAGGCTTATCAATACACTTTAAAAATGCAAGGGAGGACAGGCAGAAGGGAACAGTGTGACATTATAAGTATAGTTTAGACAAAAATCAATTCTTTTTTTTATACACAAATATATTCTTTTTAATTTAACCTTTTCAATTGAACCCTGATATTATTGTGCAAAGCAAACTAAATGCTTAGTGAACATTGAATATTAATATCCAGACATTGGAGCAGATAATTTTATTCACTTGAACATCACATTTGGACTTAAGAATGTCTGCTCATTTGCATAAAAGGCAACAGGAATCCTGGGAAGTAAACATAAGTTTGCCTACTGGGCTTTGGATTTCAGCCAGGGTAGATGCTGAGCTACTGTTATTCCAACTACAAGTCAATTTGTCCTAATTGGGTATTAACTATTTGTGGCATTGCATGTGCTGATCATAAATGCCTGCCCTGCACTAATGAGCCAAGGTAAAGGTAAAGCTGGTCTATAGTTGAGATTTTTCTGAAGTTTTATATATATATATATATATATATATATATATATATATATATATATACACAAAAGCAATGAATATCTTGTAAATAGTGATGACATCAGATATAAGAGCAGTAATGCCCTTGACATTGACACCTGCCTGGATATATTTAACAGAACCATTATGATTAAACTTTAAATTGTGCGGTGTAATAATTGCAAAATTATTTAGTCCAGTTGCTTTAGACTTATTACTACTAGAAATGGTTTAGACTACAGGTCATTCCATGAAAATATATTGCAAAACATTATTTACATCTCAACTTTCCTGCTGTTTTTGTTTTTGATTCACAAAGATGTAAAACAGTTGTGCAACTTTTATCATTTAGAGATGCAGTACATTAAGCATCAGTTGAAGTTGATAGCCCTGACACCTCTTAGAAGTAATTGTCTCTGTAAACCCCCTTGAGCCCCTTATCTGCCTGTTATACCTTCCTTCATGTGAGTTGCTGGGCCTGCTGTACAGTATGTCTCTGCATTTTGTGTTGTAGTCTTATTTGTACTTGTTCCAGTCTTACCAGTCTGTCTGCCTTGTGGTACTGATTACTGGTTTTGACCTTTGCCTGATTAATCTTATTGCTCAAAGCCTTCTTGTTTATAACTTGTCTTTAATTTGTATTTTATTATGATCCAAAGTCTCTTTAGCTATATCTTTCACACCCTCGCTTACCCTTGAGTTCACTTTTGGAAACCTGCACAATATGGCCTGGTAGCAGTTAAGAAGTTGATGGAAGCTCATAAAAAAGGTCAATTTTAGGCAGCTCGAGCTCTTTAAGTGCCCTCTGGGTTTGAGTTGAGAAATTTAACAATATCATTGCAACCTGAGACAAGGTTCCTAAAATGGTTTAAGAGTAAGTAAATTGGAAAGGAGGTAGAAGTAAAGAGTAATAAGAAAAGGGGGTGTATTCAAACATAGCTTATTCAAGCTATGGGGACAGTAAAAATATTAAAAAATATATAACACAGCATATTATATAGAACATGAGATGTATAAGCTCCATATACTACTTTCAGTAACAATTATTTGGGCTTACAACCTTCCTTAAAGAAGCATCCCTTCAGAGCCAATAGATCAGCAGTTAAGACTCATTAAACCAGGCCTTGCCAGGTCAAGTCAGGTCAGGCCTTGCCAGGTCAAGTCCTAACATTGGTAAAAATAATCAGCAGAAGAAACTTAAAGACAGTAAGGGGCGTAACTACAGAGGAAGCAGACACTGCGGCTGCAGGGGGGCCCAGGAGGTATAGGGGCCCCATGAGATATTCATATAGAATTTCAGTAATTATTGGAAAAACAGTTCAACATCCAGACATTTTGGGGGCCTGAAAAATAATTTGCTGTGGGGCCCATTAATATCTAGTTACGCCAATGGCATAGTATCAACCCTTTTATAAGTTAAGTAATGAATATTGTAATAGGTAACCTCTGGCTAATATGACATGCGAATCAGGACAGATTTTCACATTTCTGTTCATAAAATATTTAATATGTTTGCTAAAACACAATGAACCCCTTTAGGTTTTCTTTTGTCGCTTTCTTCCGCAAACATTATATCCATGTCAGGGTTGGATCCTAGTTAGAAATTGCACATTGGTGCAAAAGTGTAAACATTATTATGTGAAATAACAAACCACGGCAAGTCATGCAAATCAAGATCTGTATAAATATGTTTATTCATCTCTAGTCAACTCTACTTAACTGACAAGATAACCTAACATGACAAATAATATCTTAGATTCCTTTTGCATTCATTCACATCACTTGCACCATTATTTTACTCATGACAAGATTAATTTGCTCTGTTATTTAAAATCTATTTCTTATTTTTATATAGAAGACAGGGTTGTTTCTGCATGAGATATTGGCATGTACATTGCCTGTAAAGACAGAGACTGCAAGGCATTAATCTCTTATATGTCAATTAAAAGCGTTTAAAAGAAAATACAATGTAATTTATCTCTGTTGCTTACCTTGCAATCCCTTCCTCTGTTCACTTATTAACTTTTTCAACTGCATTTGTGCCTTACGTGGCACTTTGTTTGTTGCAGATTTCCAGCACAACAAAAAGCTTTTTAAATCTTATATGGTAGTATTTTTTTTAAAGGAAAGTAACCATCAATATCCAACATTAAAAAATAGCAAAAAATTAATAAACAGTACTCTTAGCAAACACTGTACTTACAATGGGGAAGGGAGCAAACATACCGATGGAATATGCATTGCTAAGTTCGACACTGTAGGTAGAGCTTGTAAGCTCTGTTCTGTTGGAAGTTTCTACTATGTTTTCAATATGCAGTCAATGACAATTGTGTGCAAACACACAGTGATGGTGCATACCAGTAGTAAACACTTTTAACAGTCATATAAGTAGTCCATGTAAGGTCATAAATTATTAGCCTGCAGAAAAACCTTCCAATGTATATTGGTATTCAAACAAATATTTTTTTAATTGAAAGCTCAAGGCTGTGTTTTCAGTAACCCTACCAAGTTCACAGTGCAAAAACACTGTGCAGAACTGTGTTTAATCAGTGAACCATCCCTTAAAAGGGTTTCCTGATAACCCAAACCTTAATGACACTATAGGGGCCTTCAGCCATTCTATATCCTTGCAACTTAAGAGAATAATGAAAGTTGTGAACACTGCATGGTGAGATTTTCCATAACTGGGAGAAGGTGGATGCAGAAAGGAGTGCTTAAATGAGGACTATTCTTTATTTTCATGATTGTCATTTTGTGGGTTGCATCCCAAACCCCATACTTACTCCAAGGTTCCAGTCTTGGCAGACTCTTCTGCCTTTGGCTTTGGGTGGAGCCCTCCACTACTCTGATGCCACCAGGTCTTATTGTGGGAGAACCAAGGAGAGAGTTCTGAGAGTACGTGCTGAACTATAATGGTGAACCCTGGTCCCCATATGACAACCCAATTCTCTCTCAGACTATCTTTCCTGAACCCAAGGTCATGTGGCCATGTGCCAAAGGGAATAAAAATAAAGGATTTGCTTTGAAGGAACTCACAGTGTGAATCACAGAATGATTTTTTACTTAATGGCCCATATGTTCATCTTAAATCTTCACCACCCAATAATTGTACCTATTGAGACTCCCATGTTGATAGCTTTCTGTAACAAAAATATCTCATTCAAATTTGAGTTTCAGAAACTAGAATTTTTGAAACTTATTAAGTTTATCAAACTCAAAATGGGCAAATTCATAAAAGGGAGTATTTTCACCTGTGAAGGCTTTACCACACTTTGCACCACTTCGCCAGGCGCAAATTCGCTACCACTATAATGCTTCTGCCTAGCGAAACTTCATTAGTACAATTACGCTTATGTCAATTTTAACAGGGCTGGTACATATTAGTCATATATATTTCTTTATTAGTGATGTTGGTGCACATTCTTGAAGTGGCCACTTATTATTAAAAATGTTCAACGAAGCAAAATATAGACAAAAGAGATCCTCTAGTGCCCTAGACATGTGCCAACCCTAAAACAAATGTGGCATGTCCCTCTGATGGTTAAAGACAATCCTGCTTTAAAATATGAAAAACGCCAGGGTTTTTTTTTTTTTAGCATTCTAATAACTTTTGGGCATACAGGATATGATGTCACTGACATAAGATTGAGGAGGATGTAGCTTCATCTTATCAGTTCACCAGGTCTAAGGTGGTGAAAGGAAACTCTGTCAAAAGAAGTAACGTTCTGTAAAATTTGCACTTTAGTGACCGACTGCAACTTTAGATAACTTTATCGTTCACTTAAGCAAACATTCATCTGGTGATAAAGTGCAAAAATTAGCAAGAAATGTACTCTAACGCTTGCATATTGTCCTCTACACTTCTTAGTAAATTGTCAACGTCCCTGCGGATGGGATTTCTGGTGAATTTTCAATAGAGATGGCCACTTTGTTCTTTACTAAATCTGCCCTAAAAACGGAAAATAAAAATTTGGTATTCAAAAGCTGGGGAGTTCATGTTGAAGCCAATGGGATTTGTATTAACAAAAATAGAAGCTGTTTTTTCAATTCAAGCAATTCAAGAACAATTCTAAATTAGCAGGCTCACTACAGTGAGTGTTCAGTTTTTTTCGCATTTCTACATGATTGAGTTTTTGAGATTTGTGTTTGTTTTTTATCATAAGCACATATTCACGATATGAGGTTTTTTTTTCAATTTTGAGAAAATATTCAATAACCTATAATCAACAGTAACCTATAAAACAGAAAATCATAAATACACATCTTCAGATATGTACATACTGCAGAAATGCAGACTTGCCTTCAGGCACTAAAAACTGTGTTGGGGAAAGGCATATACATTCATATACATTCAGCAATTATTAATTTACTGTTCTACCTAGAGAATTGCAATGTTCCTCAGGAATCTAATTAGAATGTGATCATTAGCTACTTCTCATGCTGTGTGTGTAGCACTTCAGTTCTTCAGGTGTTGATTTGTAATTAGATATTGATTACTGCTCAATAGTCTGTCAAGGTAACTTATAATAACAAGGCGATCATTGCAGTGAAAGTGATGTTTCAATATGCCATAAATATAACCTGTTCCCTTTGGAAATTTACATTTTGAATGAATCTTCAGTTTGTTGGAAATGAATTACCTAATGGAATTATTTATCGGAATGCTTTAGCAAAGCAAGAGAAAGAATGCATAGAAAAATGTACCAGTCTCACTATTTAGCATAATGTACTTGTATATACTTGTATGCAGGTGTGTGTGCAAATCCTTAATAACAATCCAAATGTACATTACAGGTATGGGATCCGTTATCCGGAAACCTGGTATCCAGAATGCTCAGAATTATGAAAGGCTGTCTCCCATAGACTCCATTTTATCCAAATAATACAAATTTGTATTATTTTTCTCTGTAATAATAAAACAGTAACTTATACTTGATCCACACTAAGATATAATTAATCATTATTGGAAGCAAAACCAGTCTATTGGGTTTATTTAATGTTTACATGATTTTCTAGTAGAGTTAGGGCCTTATTTATCAAAATCCAAATTTAAAGTATTGGGGCAGATTTATCAAAGGTTGAAGTGAAAATTAAAAAAAAAATAATTGCAAGCTATTTTTTGTATACTTCAACTAGGGAATAGTCCAAATTCGATTTGGCTTTGAAAAAAATTAGAAAATTCGAATATCAAAATTTACCATGAATTTTTTTTCTTTAAAAATTCAACTTTGACCGTTCGCCATCTAAGACCTGCCGAATTGCTGTTTTAGCGTATGGGGGATCTCCTAGAGGACCTCCTGGAGTTAATTGGTGGACTTTTTGGAAGTTTTTTTGTTTTTTTTTATAAAACTTCAATTTGAATTCAATCAAATGTGCTATTTCTTCAATTCGTATGAATGTATACAAACTATTCACCCACAGGAAAAAAAAATCACCTTTCTTAGTACATTTCGGTTGGTCTCTTTTTATTCAAATTTCAAAGTAATCGGAGTTGCCATTACTTCGAAATTTAACTCTTGATAAATCTGCCCCTTAGAGTAATTAGAGTAATTTAAATAAAAAAACCAGACCAAACTAGAATCCAGAATTTGACCTTATTTATTATTAAAAAAGCACAAATGAATCGGTTCAGGAAAAAACCTGAAAAAGTGTGATTTTTTTTCTTAGTTTTTTCCCAAATCATGCGATTTTTTCGGAATTTTGCGTGAAAAGCCTGAAATAGTAGGATTTTTGGGCTAATTCCAGTGCAGACAATAGGAACTTTCAAATAGGATAGGGACCTATCACAACCTCGGCAGGTCTGAGATGCTGAATTTTTGAATTCAGACTTTTTTGCAGCCTCTGGGTTTAACAAATCCCATAAAAAACATTTCCAAAAAAAATCAGATTTTATAATAATAAAAAAAAACGAGTTTTTCGATTTTTGGCATTCGAACTTTGATAAATAACCACCTTAAGGTATGAAGATACAAATAACAGAAAGATCCATTAACTGGAAAACCCTAGGTCCCAAACATTCTGAATAACAGGTTCCATTTATTTTAGGTTTTTCTGCTTTGGACAAATTTAATGCTCAGACTTGCAATGCTTTCCTTTTGGCTGCAGATGGTAGAAGAGATTGTTCCAGATTAGATTTTACTGTCATGCTTCTCTTGTGAGGAAAATTAGTGGATTTGAATGATGAGCTTTAAAATTCTTAGTTCTGAACAGGTTTGCCAAAAGTGATCCAAATCTATTCTCTTGCACGTTCTTGCATGAAATATTGTGCATTAGTATTTTTTTTTTCTGTAGGATATTTAAAATGACTGTCAAATTAATTTTGCTTGCTTTCATTACTCCCACACGCAGAGGGAAAAAATAAACCTCTTATGTTACTACTTTATGTTGCATCAATGAATCAAGCTTGTTTACATATAAAGAGATTAAGCATGGAAAAAAATAAATTGCTAAGCTAATGCATAAGCAGGAAGAAGAATGAAAAGCCCTAAAGGTAGCTGAAATGCCTGGAAACAGAACTGATACGCGTACAGAGGGGAAAGTATCACAAATAAGAAATCATTTTAGTGGCAATAACTTAGGGGGTTATTTATCAAAATCTGAAAACATCTAATTTATTTATGAAATATACTTCGACCAAATCCGCACGTATTTCCCCCTATTTATCAATACATTTTACGGAAAATTTTTAAAAATAAATTTGGATTTCATAGTCAAGAAAACTTAATTTTTTTGTGTTTTTGGACTTTAATAAATAACCCCCCTAAGATTCAGCATACAACTGTGTATAATACAGTGTGTTCCAAAGTGTGAGTAAAATGAAAAACTGTAGGTGTGTTTATAAAGACTCACAGGCAAGTAAAAGTATGTGTACATGTACAGAGGTGTGGGTACAATACTTTGGGTCACATTTACTAAGCTTGGGTGAATGAAGAGAGGGAAAAAAACCTCGAATTTCGAGGAGTTTTTTGTGCTTCTCGACTATCGAATTGGCATAAATTCGCCTGAGTAGAATGATTCGAATAGACCAAGCGAAAAAACGCTGCGACTATTCACCCATTCGATAGTCTAAGTACTGTCTCTTTTAAAAATCATTCGACTGCCTACTTCACCAGATTAAACCTACCAAATTGCTTTAAAAGCCTATGGGAAAGTCTATGGGAAAGTTTTTTATCGAATAAAAAGGCATTCGATCGAATGAAAATCCTTCGATCGAAGGCGAATAATCGGCCGAATTCCCTATTTGATTCTATTCCCCAGTCGAATTTCGAGGGATTTAACCCCTCGAAATCCGACCCTTGATAAATCTGCCCCTTTGTGTATGACAGTGCAGTGTGAGCATAGAGACTTATTTACAATACAAATTGTGGTGCAAATTAGATTAATGTAGTTTTAAAATACACATGGATATTAGCAATCTGTAGATACACTCAAAGCCTGCAGGACCCATTAGTTTCTATCACACAACACTACTGAATATCTTAATGAACAGCACTACTTCAACATCGACAACTGTCATCTGGTGGATAAGCATTATGTTTGGTGAACAGAGGAAATCATGGGCATTCTGCATTTGAGAAATTCCAGCAATAACTCCACCACCATGTTGACTATGTCCTCATATGGGGGCTTAACTTTCCTGTTTGCTGCAAAATATTGTAGGAATGGTGCTGAATAGAATCCAGAAGATGACCCTACCTCAAAGTATTGTGATTCAATAACAAAAAAAATTAAATTATAGTGTGGGAAAAACTGTATGTGTAAAATTAAAGTAATAGTAATGCAATACTTCATGCTGGCTAAAGTTAATACTCAAAATTGAGCAAGAAGATAATTAAAGGGAATCTGTCGTCATTTTAAACTTTTTTTTTTTTGCATATTTATAAAAAACACACATCCATAAACACTGTCTGGCAAATAAAATGTTAATCCACAAATCCATGCATAAGTTATTTTAGTTTGTATTTTGTCATGGGGGCTTCCATTTCTGCTCATTACACATTCATCCTGTGCTGCTCTAACTGCAGGCACAGCATTACCTGTGTGCTTGGAGGCAGCCACTCTGTAATGAAAAGCCAGGTCGTACCACGACATGAGAATCTAGCTGTACCCTCCCCCTCCCCTCTCTGCCCCTGTGTGATGATTGGAGGAGAGCGGTCACATGGTTTTCAGGGAAGCAATTACTTTCACTTTCCTACATCCTGCTCTACAGCTGCACTAGCAGCCCCTCCTCCCACAGACACTATCAAAGCTCCTCCCCTTCTGTAAGTTTGTTCTCTGCTTTCCTTTGGAGGGGGGAACTTTCTCTCCTTGTTGCCTTCCTAGTTAGTTTTACTGGTTACTAGATGAGGTAAAGGAGCTGTGAGTTCCCTCTGCTTATCCACCTCACACACACTGCGCTCCTTTCCTGCCTGCAATACTTCTTTTTTCATTAACTACTTACTGTCTCCTTTCTCCTGAGCTATTTTAACCCTTTCTAGACTTCCTCCTAAGTTTTCCTGGTTTTCAAGTATGTCCTTATTTTATCCTTTTTTCTATTCCCTGTCATCAGTCTTGGGAGTGTACTCCTGTGTTTCATTTTTGTGTAAACAAATTTAAATAAACTATCTATATAAAATATTTTTTCCAGTGCCCAAAATGAATTGTGTGTGTGTGTGTATGTGTGTATATATATATATATATATATATATATATATATATATATATATATGTATGTATAGATATATATATATATATATATATATTTTTTTTTTTTTTTTTTTGAAACGTAAGTGGGGTCAGTGATGACAGGACTATGTTATTTCGGTCCTTCTGAAGTGGTGTCAGTGGGAGCTTATCTTGATTTCTGCCTATTGTTCAATTGACAGGCTCAGCAGACAAGGCTCTATTTACATTACAGCAGCTTGTAGGAGGGAGGGGTAATGACATCACTCCAACTTGCAGTGCAGCAGTAAAGTGTGACTGAAGTTTATCAGAGCACAAGTCACATGACCTGAGGGCTGCTGGGAAATGTCAAAATGTCTAGCCCCATAGCAAATTTTAAAATTAGATATAAAAAAATCCATTTCTTGTTTTGAAAAACAGATTTCAATGCAGGATTCTGCTGTAGTAGCACTATTAACTGATACATTTTGTAAAAAACATTTTTTTCCACGACAGTATCCCTTTAAGTACATGACACTGCACAGTATTATACTATTATGCCAATTAGCACTACGGAGATAAGGGAAGAAATCTATATATTCAAGCAAATAACTGGACAATATCAGAATTTAATTTAAATTTTGTTTCTACCTCACACTGTTTCACAATCTTTATTTTGCAGCTCATTCAGATGTAATATAGGATATTAATTAGAATACTAATTGGGATTAAAATCCTGGTGATAATCTGGAAGACACAGTTTCTGTCCAACCGTAGAATTAAAAAAAAGCCTCATTACCATTTTTCTTAAACAATTACAATGAAAAACAGTAAACAAAACTAACATATCGTATAATACAGGACTGGGACCTATTATTACAGGGAAAAAGGAAATATTTTGCAAAATGCTGAATTATTTGAATATAATGGAGTTATAATGGAGCTTTTTGGATAACCAGTTTCTAGATAACTGATCCTATACCTGTATATATTTTAAAATATAACATATTTTATGTTTTATTTATATTATATTTATACTATTGTAAATATAATCCATTTAATTTATCTATATATTATATTGTTTTTATATATAAAAATTACCTCTTAACCAAAATTAAGTGCTAAAACGTGAATATACATTAGCAAAACCTTTAAAAATATTATTTTGCTAATTTTAGCTTATTTATCAGAGAACAGAAATGTGTTGTGTGAAAATATCTCACATATGTATTCAACTATGCAGTTATTAAATATAGACCTTTAATGAACAGACCCCTAAAGCTGACGATAAACTTCAGCTGGTGGAGAAGTGTCCAAAAAAACCTCGGACACCTCCCCTTTACATTAACGGGAAGCACTTGATGCACAAGTACTGGAATGTTTCAGCCCAGACCTGCATTAGTGATTTTTAGGAATGTCAATCACTGGTTTTGGGTTTACCATTAGTTGTGGTCGACCAAAGGCAGAATTTTCCTGTGGGGCTCAAACATTTCTGGCAAGAACTAGCCTTCCAACTGACAAGAAACATTTTATTATAACTATTTACCTGGATTCTATTTGTGTACCAGCATTTCACAAGTCACCAACAACATTCTATAAATGTCTTTTGACAAGAGACTCAGAAATGTGAAATTGCCGTTTGCGTTTTTTTTGTAATACAGATGCACAACAAACAAATACAAATACACAGAGTCACCAGAATAAACACAAACAATATAAGCAAAGTCAAGCTGAAAGAAAAACGCACTTGTAAATCATGTAAACATCACTTAATTGTACGCTATAAGGGGACAGATATGTCAGGAGCACTTTGTCAATTTATGCTGTTTTTTGATGAAACAACACTGCATCTCTATGACAAAATGTCATCTTTAATAAGTATGAAACACAGAGAAATACGTGGATGACAGATTGTCTTTTCACATTACATAGGACTAAATAAAATGCTTTTTATTAAATTGTCACAGTTTTAGGGCACTGTGAACTTAAAACACTGTTTAAGTAAGTAAGTTAAAGTGGTAAGTAAATTCAATATTTAATTTGTCTGAAAAGAGTGCATTTTTCAGTTATATTTTCAAATGATTAAAATCAACAATCTGGCATTTTTTAAATATTTAATTTATTTGTAGTGATGAGTGAAATTTTTCGGCGAGTTTCTCTGCAATGACACCCATCGACTTCCAATATATGAAAGAATGGACACGCCGCATTGCGCAACAAAAAAAAAATGGATGCCCATAGACTTCAATGCATTTTGGCAAATGTTTGCCATTTCACAAATTTTTGGCTAAGTAGAATAGGTCATATTTGCCCATGACTGTTTATCTATTTATGAAATCATATTTTTAACATTATTTAGTAGTTTAGGGGGCAAATTTACTTATGGTCGAATATCGAGGGTTAATTAACCCTCGATATTCGACTGCCAAATTGAAATCCTTCGACTTTGAATATCGAAGTCGAAGGATTTAGCGCAAATAGTTCGATCAAATGAAAAATCGTTCGATCAAACAATTAAATCCTTCGAATCGTTCGATTTGAAGGATTTTAATCCATCGATCGAACGATTTTTCTACGACCAAAAAATTGTTCCAAAGCCTATGGGGACCTTTCCCATAGGCTAACATTGACTTCGGTAGGTTTTAGGTGGCAAACTAGGAGGTCGAAGTTTTTCTTTTAAAGAGACAGTACTTCAACTATCGAATGGTCGAATAGTCGAACGATTTTTAGTTTGAAACGTTCGATTCAAAGTTGAAGTCGTAGTCGAAGGTCGAAGTAGCCCATTCGATGGTCGAAGTAGCCAAAAAAAAACATTAAAAATTTGAAGTTTTTTTTATTGTATTCCTACACTCGAACTATGTAAATGGGCCCCCAAGTGTACCACAGCCAGGTCCAAATCTGAGGCCACAATTCAGGGGTGGCATGAGGCTGCTTGCCAATCTCCAGTGGTGTGCCGAACCCAATGATTAAGTTGTTCACATAAACACCAACAGATAGCAGTTTGTGTGGGAGGAATTTAAAGATTTCTAGCAGGACCTTTCTGAGTCACTACCTTCTCATGGGGTCACTGGGGTTGTAACATTTAAGTCTGAATTTCTAGTTTTTCTCTTTTCATTGTAGTCCATAAATCTAGATTTCTTAAACCACCAATAAACGGCCATTGAATTTTTCAGTGAAGCAAAACGGGACAGATTCGCTCAATGCTCTATTTAGATCTATTTAGTTTCACATTTAGATAAATAAAGTGTTATATCCCATAAAGATAAATCTGAGAATTCAATTCAAGTTTTCTGGTTGATCCTATTCGTCCAAGTTTCAAAAATTAGATTTTTTAAATCGATTTTGAATGGTCGAATTTCGAGTTCATGGGAGTTTTTAAAAACTCAAAATTCGACCTTTGATAAATGTTATGATTAATGATATGATTTTTTTTTATTTAGATGATTAAGATGCTGGAAATCAGAAGATTCCTTAGCAATGTATGCCCAGAGATTATACTTATTCCAGGAGAAGGCCTAACATTGCTGTTGCCATTGGCCAAGCAGTTCTGAATAAGAAACTTCACAGCATTTTGGAATCCCTATATGATAAAGTAATATACAAATTCCTCTTTTATATGCAAAGGCTGTACTTGTATAGCATTACACTCTGATAGTAATAATATTTGTAAACACCTAAATATTAGAACTCATTAATCAGAAACAGGTCTTGTCATATGTATAAGTGAAGCTATTAATCTCTTGGAACTTTTACAACCAAGTCCAAGATTTCCATGCTTCAAAGCCTAAAAGATACAGGTAACCTTTGTAATAAATATGATGAATTCTATAAATGAAGTGTTGCATGAAGGGCAAGAAAGATATTAAAATGCAGGAAAAACACATTTAAATATTGTATGCATTGTCTTAACACAAATCTAAATATGAAGCTCATAATATCTACTCAGCAGTTTTACAAGTTCTGGGATTTTCAGAATTAAACTTTTAAATGTAAACAATAAAAGCAAATTACTGTACATAAAGTGATAATTATTTACTATTTCATGTATTTCCTTTACACATGTATAAATATCTATATATGGAGCACTTTTTGGGCAATCCTGAAACATAGTCCAAAAAAGTGAATGACCTTGAGACACAACCCACAAACCCCCATTGTAGGTTTTTTTTTCAACCTCAAAATGAAAAAAAACAAACAAAAAAACTGCTCTCTGAAACTATTTTTATTTTACTTGTAGTTAGGTTATAGCTTGATCAATCAAAGCCCTTGTTGTCAACTACTCCCCTCTATCAACAATGGGTCTAGTGCAATATAACATGGTAGTGTTTCAGTCTAGAATTTTAGAAAATTATTACTGTTGGGACTTTTTTTTAGAATCTTACCACAGATAAGGATTTATCTTACTATAGTCCTCTGTATCTTGTGATGCAGTCAGTGATGTTATGCTATGATAGTTGGAAGTCTGATGAGTTTTCAAGTAAATGATCAGTTTGTCCTAAGAAAGGTGTCAGCACAGAAATATGAATTCAGTAATATTGTGAATTAATTCAAGTCATGAGCATGGTAAATAATATATTGTCTGAATATGGAAATCAGGGAATTAAACCATCTTAATGTGTACAGAACTTTTTATCTTTATTTCAGAAGCTTATGTGGCTGTAAACACTGATACAAGAGCATGCTTTATGTTTATTTTAGCAGAGTAGGTGTTGAGATATAATAATTTAAATATCATTATTTATTGGTTATTGGTTATTACCTCTATTATGCCAGTCCTGAGATATATATTTATCAGTGTAAAGCATGTAGCAAATATTAAGGTCTTGAAACCGGCCAAAATAAAACCTGGATAAACAGGTTTAATTTTGTGCACCAGATAAAAGTGCTAGTGTTCCTTCTACACACTCCTCTACACCCTGTAACCCACTGCTGCTTCTTAACTTTAACCCTTGAATGAAACATAAGTTTAGTGGTGACTCAGAGGCAAAATACATCTACATGCCACCCCTACAGCATTGGTAGGACTAACGCAGTTATGGTTCTAATATAGAGATACCCCGTGTGCTCAGATGCTGAATGAACAATATACTGATTAATATAGAAAATGAATTGTCATACAAGCAACTAACTTTATACCTTACCGCCTTCCATCCCACTCTTCCCTAGTTGCAAATACCAAACATCTGTCAAATGTGTCTCTTTGGTTTCACTTGTCACTTTACAGCACTTTAAAACAATGCAAGCCAAGTAGGAACCACACAGACTTGAAATACTCATAATCGACAGCAGGGTCAGGCTAACACCCTGGCTAATAGAAACACATACAGCTAGACAATTTTACAAGTATACCAAGTCAGAAAGTCAAGCAAAAAAAGACAGGTTATTGCTTATTCAACATATATATATATATATATATATATATATATATATATATATATATATATATATATATATATATATATATATATATATATATATATATGAATGATGAAAGAGTGAAAGGTTATAATTTGGAATTCAGTACATTTAAAGGACAAGACAAGTCTTATTACTTTATACAGTAAATTATAACAGAAAGGTTCCTCATAGCCATCAACAATATTTCCAAAAAGGAAAGATGGTGGTTTTGCCAATATATGCATTTAATAACTTTCATAAAGGGAATATGTTACATGTTTTGTCAGAAGGACAGTATACAGTAAATGTGCAAACTAGTACAGAGTAAACAAAAATGTATTCAGGGGCCTTGGGGATGGCAATAAAATATATTTTTAAATGAACATAGAAGACCTACAGCATGAAACACTGTGGGGCCGATTCACTAAATTCGAGTGAAGGATTCGAAGTAAAAAAACTTCGAATTTCGAAGGTTTTTTTGGGCTACTTCGACCATCGAATGGGCTACTTCGACCTTCGACTACGACAACGACTTTGAATCGAAGGATTCGAAGTCGAAGGATTTCAATTCCTAGTCGAATATCGAGGGTTAATTAACCCTCGATATTCGACCCTAAGTAAATCTGCCCCTGTGTGTTCTTCATTCCCAGGGCAGCAGCGTGTGACATTGAGGGGGGATAATTTTAATGGCAACAAGACTAGGGTTCCATTAAATGTTAGGTTGCCTTTTCCTTGATTAATCTGTTGAGATTGTGTCCCAACAATTTCTAAATTATGTTTTATATGAAAAAAATTTTATGCATTGGATCCTGTATAATTCTTTAAATAGCATTAATACAAAAGGTTTAGAGCAATATAAGCATCAGCTTAGCTTCAAAATACCAGGCTTTTTTCTGTATTCAGTTTCCTTCTTTGTATTCCATGTGTTTTCCTTACTTTAAAATTATAGGCTCTGTTCAACAATTAGAGAACAGCATTTGGTATGAAAAATTACAATACCCTACAGTGTTTTTGCCCTGGCTAATATAAAGGATACAGTGTGTGGATATTATACTATGTGGCTTTCTAGTGTTTTAGCTGTCAATATCTATAATGTTGTTAACATCTTAGATCAATGAGCAAATCATAACTAGACCCTGGAGTATTTTTATGTTTACAATTGTATTTAATTGTGTATGTTTAGCCACAAAACCAAAAGCATAGTTTATCATTTATACTGTGCTGTGTGTTTACTTCCCTGTGGGAATATTAAATTGCAGGCCCAGCAAGTATTCCATTTCAAGCACAGCAAGCTATCCAGATCCAAATTGGATCCTTCTTTCCTTCATATGTGATATGAGCCTGCTCATTAAAGTGTCTTCCAATCAATGCTGTGCGCTTCTCACAGTATTATTAGTCTAATAAAGCTTCCAGTGATAAATAACTGGAGAACAAGTCTTTCCTTTCCTCTAGATGAAAGTCATTACTTTCGATTAAGGAATAAGATTGAGATGATGAAAATTGATGATTAGTCGCAGCCAATAACCTTTACCTGTAGATATTTTCTGAAGAATCCACTTACATTCATCAGCAACTGAGGGTTTGTTTAGTCACCGCTTTGTCTCCCTTCAAGGGCATATGTACTAGCTGTAATGGTGCTCTTATAGATATAGAGCAAACTGTATCAAATGAAAATGAATGTCTGGGTTTGTTTTGAATATAACAGGAGATTATATATATATATATATGTATATATATATATATATATATATATATATATATATATATATATATATATATATATATATATATATATATAGTCCCGCAATGCCTGCACTCAATCCAGAAAATGAAGCCAGAGGTGCATGATACAAAATGTAATAGCATATGAACAGAAGATCAGCACTCTCTGTAGTTTGGTGAAACTGAGTTGATTTGTTTCACAAAATATCACATCTTATCCTAATATGTGATATTTTGGAAAAAAATTAACACCGTTTCACCAAACTACAGAGAGTGCTGATCTTCTGTTCATATACTATTACATATTGGATCATATATATATATATAGATAGATAGATAGATAGATAGATAGATAGATAGATAGATAGATAGATATATTACATATTGGATATATATATATATATATATATATATATATATATATATATACACATATATATTTTTAAATACATCACCTGTATAAAGTATACACAGATGGAACAAAATCATATGCATCTGTACAGTTCTATCTACCTATAAGATACATTTTCTGGATGAAAATAGGTTCCTAAAGTTCTAATGGGAAAGTTTCTGAATGAAGAAAATAGGAAAAATAGAAAGATTATCTGAACTATTATCTGGAATGTTTGGCACTTTGATTTTTCCAGATTGGGGATCTTTCTGTTATTTGGATAACCATACCTTAACTAACAGACCTTAGTCTAACATTTATTTAAACATTAAATTAGTCAAACTAATAGGATTGCTTGCCACCAATATTGATTCAGGGAAAGGGAATTATATATATATATATATATATATATATATATATATATATATATAATATATATATATATATATATATATATATATATATATAGATATATATATATATATATATATATATCGTTCGAAAGATAACAAGCTAAAATTGAGATGGAAAATGGTATTGCAGCAAGGAGTAATAAAATCCAAAATTATTTTTTATTATGTAAATAGTAAAAAAAATTAAGCAGGAATGGGTGGGACCCTTATTATCAGACTGGGGTCAGTTGGTTGTTGTAACGTTCATAGCGGGAAGCCGCTGTTACTGGAGTTAGTCTCACACTTGGAACCCCAGGGGGATAGCCATAAACAATTGGAGAAGGCATAGTGATTTTGCAGGTTTAATGGTATCAGAAAAAAACAGGAACAGGTCAAAATCAAATACAAGGTAAAAACAAAGTCATTACCAGGAAGGCAAGGAATGCTGGAACAAGATCACAGGAACAAGAACACTGGAACTAGGATTTCCGGAACAAGGAACAAAGGTTATCCAGGAACAAACAAATTCAATCAATGACTCAGGGCGGGGTTTATAAAGGGCAGGGGATTGGGAATAGAAAACACATGAGGGTAACATGAAGGGAAGAGACCAGGGAGGAGACAAACTGGGAACATGCAGATTCAGAAATAACAAAGACAAGGTCAGGACCAATCCCCAAGATCACAAAGTTGAATGACCCCCCCATCTTTTAGTCCAATTACTGGGACCTGGAATTGGGCATCAACTGGAACCAACTCACCAGGATGATGGACCAGAGCAAATACATCACAGGCTCCCATTACAGGTGGCAAACCAGGAGCACAGGAGGCACCCATTATGGGTGGCGGACCAGGAGCACAGGAGGCACCCATTACAGGTGGTGGACCAGGAGCACAGGAGGCTCCCATTAGAGGTGGCAGACCAGGAGCACAGGAGGCACCCATTACAGGTGGCGGACCAGGAGCACAGGAGGCCAGGGCAGACAGTGGCTGGGAAGCCGGCACAGGAACAGACACTGGCTGGGAAGCCAGCAATGAGGCAGGAGACTGCAGAGCTGGCCCAGGAACTGCTACAGCGTTTTGCTGAACTGCATCTAGCTTGTCAGAAAGAAAATGCAGTGGTAACGTGACCTTAGTCCTCATCCTTCCCATCCCAAGGGAGTTACAGTTCAACAACTGAACCAGAAGGCATGGAGGGCTTTCCCAATGGCTTCCTGCAGTTAGGCTGAGTCATTTTGTAACATTCACAGAGGGAATCCGCTGTAACAGGAGTTAGTCTCATACTTGGAAGTGGGTATGGTGGAAGCCCAGGGGGATAGCCATAAACAAGTGGAGAAGGCATGGTTATTTTGCAGGTTTAATGGTAACAGAAGAAAACAGGAATAGGCCAAAATGAAATACAAGGTCAAAACAAAGTCATTACCAGGAGGGTAAGGAATGCTGAAACAAGATCACAGAAACAAGAACACTGGAACTAGGATTTCAGGAACAAGGAACAAAGGTTATCCAGGAACAAACAAATTCAATCAATGACTCAGGGCAGGGTTTATAAAGGGCAGGGGATTGCGACCAGGGAGGAGACAAACTGGGAACAGGCAGATTCAGAAACAACAAAGACAAGATCAGGACCAATCCCCAAGAGCCTCCAGTGGCTCACATGGTAAGTGCAACAGTCCAGAACACCATGAACAAGAGTCCCGGCTGGTCCTTACAGTTCTTCAGAACAAAGAAAGAGCAGAGATTCTGAACTTTTGTTTTTCATCTGCATGGTGAGAGAAATACTGGAGAATTGCTAATATTGGTGCCGCTATTCAAAAAGGGATCCCATTCTCGGCCTCAGAACTATAGGCCAGTTATTATGATGTCAGCGGTAGGAAAACTTTTCAAAGGGGTATCAAGGTATACTTGACTTTATTGCAAATATTAATGCTATGAGTTTGTGTAAGCATGGGTTTTATTCGTAATAGAGCTTGCCAGACTAATTTAATGTATTTTTATAAGAAGGTGAGCAGGAACCTTGACTCTGGGATGGCAGTGGATGTAATCTACTTAGACTTTGCTAAAGCATTTGATTTATTTGACACGTTCTAATTTTACTAGTGTTGTTAGTGGAGTACAGCAGGGGTCTGTACTTGGTCCTTTGCTTTTCAACTTGTTTATTAATGACCTGGAGGTGGGCATTGAAAGTACTGTTCTATTTTTGATGATGATACTAAATTGTGCAGAACTATAGGTTCCATGCAGGATGCTGCCGTTTGGAAAACTGGGCAGCTAAATGGAAAATGAGGTTCGATGTTGATAAATGCATAGTTATGCTCTTATCCAATTCCTTACCCTTTAGGCCAATTCACACAGCTTAGATCCCTCCAGCTACAAAATACTGGTTTATTGTTACCCTGAAAAGGGAAATCATTTAAAAAATTATAATTATTTGAATAAAATGGACTCTATGGGCGATGGCCTTCCTGTAATTGCCAACTTTTTTTTTTATCAGCAACAGCTGATATAACAGGGTTACCATTAAAAATATATGATCGATAAACCCAATAAAAATATATTAAGCACCTAAACTTTGTAACCATCAAGAACCTGCTTGCTGTCATTTTTCTTCCAAATGATCCATTCTATTTAGCATGAAACTTGTGGTTTCACAAACTTGTGGTTTCTTTTTAGCATGAAACTTGTGGTTTCACATTTTCCCCCTATAGTTGTGCAAACAACTGCTAGTTGTACCAGGCAACTGAGCACTGAATACATCCCCAAGATAAGTTATTAATAACAGATTCTAAAATAAAATGTATTCTACATATACTCATTTGCTTACTTGCCTGAAAAGGACACCAAAGGATTGCACATTTATCCAGCAATTTATGTAAATGTCAATACAAACCAGTTACTCTATTCATCCTGATACACTGCTGGGAATATACTGCATATATTACATTTTAAAGTTACAATTTTTTTTTTTATTTTGGAATACACAGTAAATATAGAATTCTGTTTTATATATCCCGTCCTAAATACATAAAATTATCAATATGCAGTTATGCTTCTCTATAGTCATGTCACAAACATGTTCATACTGCATTAAAATATATCAAGGAATGCATTATGCTCTTATGTTTCATGATAATTTAATATTATTTCCCTATTAAGTATGTGTTGTTTATACACTAAAGTCAATGTTTCCTTAGCTCAAAGAGCTGCATTAGCAATTCTAATAATTAAGCAACAGACGTGTATCAAGGCAGATCTTCTTCCTTTTGATTATTCTTCCATCTCACTGCTAAGTAAACACACTGACAGTCTCTAACTATATTGCTTTTGTGTTATTCTCTGTCATCAGGACTCTTTTTATTGATTGCATATATATCTGCAATGATTTATTACCCCTCTAATACTGTATGTTAAATCTACAATATTGATTACCAGTAAAGTTGGTCATTCATAAGGCCTAATTTACCACATATTGTTCTAAGAACTGTTTAAAGGTTTTATGTCTGCTCTGCTCAAGGCACAAATTAAAGGAATACTATGACTTTTTTTCAGACTTATTTCTACTAAAATATTCAGAAATAATTATTTATTTATATATTTTTCAACATACCCCATAACTAACTGATGACACTGGATTAGCAGTAAAAATAAAAAAGCAAACATTATTCATAAAGTCAGAATCATACCCAAAGGAAACTATGACAGGAGAATGCAATTAAGAAAATCTTACTTTCTGTCTGTACAAGACCACAGGACTATTAAAAAAAAAACAAAATATTGGAAGTATATGTAAGCCTAACAATATATTATACACACCTTTTATTCTTTTATTTTACACATTTTTCTTGGTAAGTCAAATCAAAAACTATAAATTTGGCCCCCAAAAGGACCATTTTGTTCAATTATGTGTTCCTTTATAGAATAATTAAACAAATGTAAGCTCAGATTAGAAAGATTAAATATATGACTTAACAATAAAACCAATGCATACTCAAGGTGATATATAAAAGGCATTTTTTCATTCCTCATACCTCTTGTCTAAATAAAAACCTTCTTAATACATACACAAAAATATCTGTTTATAAATACTACACACATGCCCACACACACACACACACACATCTTCTGTTATATATAACATCATGTAACCACACACTGTAGGTCTTGAAAAAATACATTTACTGAACCAATGTTTCTGTCTCAACAGAGACCTTATCAATGTAAATAATGTATGAAGGTGTATATACAGTATATATATATATATATATACACACATAAATAAATAGCATTATATATTCAAATTCTCCAATCAGAATTTGAATATGTAATGCTATCTTAGAAAGGTCCTAACAAGGACCGAAATGTTGGACATTGGTACAACACAATAAATGATTGAAGTTTTATATGGGAGTGCTGATTCCTTGAATACCCCGGCTATTTATGGCAGAATAACGGTTGCCTTGGAGTGTGGATACTCACTGAATTGTGATATATATATTTGTATGCATCATACTGTACGTACCGGCACTCACCACATTCCAAATGAATCCTGGCTGCTTCATATTAAAGTCAATAGTAAAAAAGTACTGGAGCCACTCACAGGCATAATGAAAAATTAATTTATTAGAATTTCATATAATCCCCCACATCAAATTTTGGTTCCCTTTGAATGTTCATTATGCCTCTGAGTGCCTCTGGTATCTTCACCTAATTTCTAAAAAGTCCACTGCAAGGTCAGAATTTAATTAAATTTGGGTTTCAGGTTTTTAACCCTTTCCTGTATGGTTTTCTATACATGTCTGCTGAGCCAGGCATTTGAACTTCATTGTTTCTACCTTTGCTACCATCACAATATCCACACCGCAGGGTGTCTGTAATCCAGTTACCAAGGGCCTATTTCAGCCAGACTCCTCCTACCCCCATTGCTGGATTGTTGATTGACTTTCCTTGTTCTAGCTCCCAAATTCGTGCGTATGTGTTCTTGAGTCCCTTGCTTGTTTCTGAATGTCTACCTTATACTTTAGTCCCTGTTCCTTGCTTTATTGCTTTGGCGCTTCTGTTTTTTCCTATATATTGTTCCTGCTGCCTGCCTAGACCTCTTGGTTGTTTATAAGTCTGTTATAAGCAACTCCCAGTCATTGAGTGCCACAGCCTTATTTAACCCACAATCTCCACTGATTCCTTGCCTTGGTCTCTGTTTGTTCCTGGTTCCAAGTCCCTGAGACCTTGTCCTGGTACCCAGCCTGCTTCATGTTTGATCTCCCAGTTTGACCTCTACCGCTTCTCCCCTGCTTCATTTTTAATCCCCCCTGATCCTGAATCTCAGCCTGTGAATTGGATTTACATTTGAATGCTGCTTGCATCTGGCCCATTTACTGGTCTCTGTCTCTGCCTGACAATTATCAATCATTGTATATTCATTTTCATTTCTGTTTTGGATCTTAAAGTGATACTGACACTAAAAATATTTTAAAAATATTTGCCAACATGACTGTGCCTTCTTAACCTGTCAGTTACGGTTTCTCATACTAACGAACTACTGCTACACAAATATGGCAGCCACCTCATAGAGGAACATGAGGGTAAGAAAGGTATGGTAAAAGCATCAAGTAAATACTTTTATGGCAAAATCATAAATAGCATTCAAAGAAAATATTATGAGAGATATAAAATGGTTATTTTATGGTGTTAGTATCTCTTTAAGTTGTTCATTATATCTCCCTTTCCCTATGGCATCTAGACTCTATTCTGCCATTTATAACTATACTCCATGTTAATAAAAAAATACAAAAAATATCCTGTAACTCATACTTCCATAAACCCTCCTTTTATTCAAAAGTCATATTAAAATTTTAACAGGCATACAGATCCATGGTTTTCTGCGTTATGTGTCTCATGCACTCTAGTAGTTAATCATAAGCAGTGATAGCACCATGTTAACATGCAAATTTTAAACCCTAATAATATATATATACTCCATGTTACCCAGCATACAGGCTCCCATCTATTTGCCTTTCCTCAGTGACAGAACACAACAGTCTTACAGGTTACTTCTTATTTTATTATTCTGTTGAATTATTATTTATATATGGCTCCCCTCCTTAATATACATAAAGAAATCTATAGCTTTTTAATTAGAATAAGGATTTTCTTTTAAATATGCATCTATAGATTACTTGTGTAGATGTGAAAATATCTAGTTCCCAAACACTAATCAAACTACAGTTTGTTAGTTATAAATTACAAAGTGTCAACCAATTCATAATCATTGGGGAATCATAGGTTAATCTATATGAAAATACTGTAGATTTGAATGTGTTATCATTCTTGAACTCTCATTGATCTGAGTGGGGAGCAGGTCATATGTCATCAATCTACTTACAAAAAATGTAATGTAAACAAATGATCTACTGCTGACTTTGTATAACTCTGAACCAATGATCTCCAGTCCTATTAGATGCAAAAGAATAACCTTTCCTTGGAATGTGATTTTTTGAGGGCCCTCAAATCACCATTGGGGAATAGGATTGTGGGATCAATACAATGATTAATTAGGGTGTCATCCATTAGGCATTAGAGAACTGCTGCTTTGTAAGGAAAATGAAAAAGATAACCATGTATGACCTTATGCAAGCACATTTATTTTTTTTCATTTTTTAGTGTGAATTAGTTTCCCAAGCTATTGTTTTAAGTATTCTATATAGCATTCTATATACATACATTCTATATACACGTGATGGTCCCTACTGAGGGCAAGAAATTACACACTAGAAATAATTTTAGTAAAAATAATAAAGAATATATATCATGTGATGATACCTACATAGTTCAGAATTTCATTATTATAAATTAAATAAATTGCACAAGATATAACATAAATTCAGGATGCTAATACATTATTGATTATTGACATTATGCGACACTACAGAGATTGTTCACCATTCAAATCTGTCTCTACCCAATTTTTTGGAGTGTTGGAGAAGACTGGTGCAACATATGAAATGATTACAATCAAACTCAAGGTCCTGGCCATGCAAGAAAGCTTAACCACCACTCCACTGTGCTGACAATATTGTTTGCCAAAAGCCTTATATGGGGCTAAAAACACCAAAACAATTTTAAAAATGACAATTTTTGCCAAATGCAAAATCAGCAACATATTTGCAAGCACTCACCCCAAGTTATCAAAGCCCAAGAATCATGAACATGTAATAGTTCATAGTGATTCATACTGCAAATATTTGGGGGTTTTCTTCTATACATTTAATAATGTCAGCAGATACATGAACCCTGAAATAGTTTAGCATAGTCAGCATTTGAGTCCCTCATGCCTATGAATTAATTTAAATTAGACCAGATTGCTTTCTAGTATCAGCACCTTTGGGAAAGCTACTGTGCTTCCTTAATAGATTATATAAGGTCTCGAAATGATTGAAAATGTATGGCTGAACTTCCATATGTTAACTAGCAATGCAGTATTGGGATATTTGTATGTTACTATTGTTAGATAATTGAGGTCACATAACTAAAAATAATTTAAATTTAAGAAATAACTGGCACAGATTAAAGATTCATCAAGAAGTGTAGAGTGCATTGTTGGAGGACAGAAGACAGTCCTATTCTTACAACCTGCCACCACCCATGTGCCACATCCAGCACGTTTCTCATACATAGAACATGGGGGAAGTGCAGATCTAAGTGCTCCAAAATTATGGACCTGGGTGAGTGGAACAAAGTAGTGATGTGCGAATTTGCGCGATTCACCACCAGCGAATAAATTCGCAAATTTTTATTAATTAACAGCGCAAATTCACCCATCACTAGAACAAAGTTCTAGGCTGGGGCAAAAATGCAAGACATTTTGTACTTTTTTTTTTTTTTTTTTTTTACACGCTGCCCTGAAGGTATATGCTTAAAGGAGAAGGAAACCCCCTGGGTTTTCCAATTTCACTTTGTGACTTTTGGCGCATGCGCAGTAGATCCGTAAAGGTGAAATGCTCCTACTGCACATGCACCAAAAACGCAGGTCAAAGCAGGAAGAAGATCGCTTGGGAGAAGATGGCGCCTGTGGACTGGACCTGCGCAGAGGGGTAAGTAACAAGTTAGGGGAATTTGCCCAGCGGAACAGGTAGACCAGGGGGGAGGAGGGAGGTGGGGCAACACAGGGGAAGGGGGGGGGTTGCGCCCAGGGAATTTCCTTCTCCTTTAAGTATATAATACATATCTATGTTATTTTACTTTATAAAAATGGCTCTATTTTTAGAGGGCGATTACAAAACCCCAATATTCTTCAGAATGAGGCTGAGATTCTGTGGTTTAGAAACATCTGGAAAATATTCTGGTAAAACATTGTTGAATTAAATAGCTCTCCAGAGCCCAGTGAAACGGTTTCTCCAATGAAATCCATGTTTGCTCTGTGTATACCCTTTCTGTATAGCACTCTATAGCACTATTTCAGCCCTTCTCATGTTTGATTACAGTGTAATAATGAGTCAATATTGTACAGTAATAATTGATGAAGCACTTTCTATGCAGAAACCTGAGGCACTTGTCTAGGGCAATGACTTTAGAGGAGCATCCATTGGGTGTCTATACATAAAAAAACACAATATTTTATTTAACTACCCCAACTGTGTGTTTGTGCAAATAGTTTTTAATTTGAGGTAAAGGTTAGCCAAGTTTATTTTTAAAGATTACCTCTATAGAATCCAACTTTAGCTCAAAATATTAACATATTAGACTAAGTGGTGTAAGCTCTTGAGAGCAATTTAAATTAGTATCAACATAAATATAAATACAGTTCAACAATAATACTTTTTTTTTTTAACGTTTTTCAACAAGCTCTTTGCAAGTGCTATATGCTACTTATATTCAATATCGATTTTAGTTGCATAAATATATATTTTTTTATTAATGATTTGGAAATGAAGGAACATGGAAGAAGGTCTTTGTCACTTCAATAACTGAATACAGTTGTTTAACAGAAAAAAAACAAGATACATCTTTCTTGAGTTTCAAAATCTGAGTGACAAATCTACATGATTCTAGAAATCAATCAATTTTGAAGGACACTGTCATTTCTTTAGTTTATATTTAAATATCAGTGAAATCAACCTCTATATTTGACTCAGTATTCATAGCATCACTAGCCTAAGCAATATGGAAGTGCAGCTGATTTTTCTTGGAACACTTTATGCAACTAGAATCTATATGATTTGATCAGATCGTAGATCTGTCAGAAACTGTTTGCTCAGCTTTTCTGGAGGGATAAAAAAATACAGGAAATGCTACTGGAATGCAAATAAAAATGATTTACTTACCTAAAACTCCTAGCCTGTAATTAACAGTTATAACAATGACATTTCCATGACTTGCGAGTATACTTCCATCGATCATGTTTCCCGTACCCTCCATATAGGAACCTCCATGAATGTAAACCATGACTGGTTTCCTATTGTTTGGATCATGAATATCTAAAGATGAAAATAGACAAAGGTAAAGTCACACAAGTGTTTTTTTTTAATTACATCATTTTTTAAGTAATGATTTTTGTTCTTGCATGATTATTGTAAAATTAAATGTTTGCTATTTGTCAAAGGAAATACTATGCATATCATAAATATAAATAAATAATATATAAGCCATACTATACATATATCATGACGCCAATATATATAAATATACATATACACTGTTCACAGATTAGTTTACCTAAAGTATATGTATATGATTGGAACACAGACATGGTTGCCTTGAGAAAGGTCCCTGATTGGACCACAACGTAACGTCTGTTGTACATGTATTTTCTAATACAATTGCCTTGATTTGAAAAAAATCCCAGTATTGCTGGTCTGATTTACTATATTCTGGAACATTTTTACCTTGCACCCAGGGATCGACAAGAAGCTGAGTGCTGCCCTACCCAAAGAAAGATATATATATATATATATATATATATATATATATATATATATATATATATATATATAACTGTATATAAAGTAGATAAACTGTTTGTACCGGCACTCACCTTTCTAAAGGAATTTCGAATTTCGAGAGAGAGAGAGAGAGAGAGAGACTTGATCTGGCTCACTTTTAAATTACCTATGTATAAAATGTATTCTGACATGTAACTGTTCCTTTAATAAATGGCAATTTCCATGACATTAATTTTTCAGCTGAAACATTGGGGATGCTTATTCAGCTAGAAGGGTCAATCTGCTTACATGTATTAGTGGTAACAGTAATGATCTGGTAAGCTTACTCTCAATTTAATGCCAAGATATTTAGAAGCATTACACATTCATGTAATGTATTTCTAACCTTGGGATCCCACATGTTGCTGGACTACAACTGCCAGCATTCTTCAGCATATGAGTATAAATAAAATGACCTAGCAGTTATTGTCCAGCAACATCTGGGGGTCCAAGGTTAAAGGGGTTGTTCACCTTTGAGTAAACTTTTTGAATGATGTAGAGAGTGATATTCTGCGACAATTTTCAATTGATTTTCATTATTTTGCAATCTGGTTGCTAGGGTACACATTGCCCTAGCAACAATGCATGTATTTGTATAAGAGGCTGGAATATGAATAGGAGAGGCCTGAAATGAAAGATGAGTAATAAAAAGTAACAGTAACAATAAGGGGCCCATTTACTTAGCTCGAGTGAAGGAATAGAATAAAAAAAACTTTGAATTTCGAATGTTTTTTTTGGCTACTTTGACCATCGAATTGGCTACTTCGACCTTCGACTATGACTTTGACTCGAACGATTCGAACTAAAAATCATTCGATAGTCGAAGTACTGTATCTTTAAAAAAAAACTTTGACCCCCTACTTCGCCACCTAAAAACCTACCAAGGTGCAATCGTATGTGTGACTCTTGTTTTAAGATATACAAAATTACTTATATGAAGACAAGGTGCAAATCTGAAATATTTTTTCACTTTTCATCCTGCTTTCCCTTGATAAATTGCCACAAGTCTGTGTGATCCAAAATGAAGAAAAAATACCTGAGGTTACCCCTTTTGACCAAGAAGTCCTGCAGAATGTAGGTTACATATGGCACCAATATGGTAAAAGCTGAACACTAGTGACAAGCAAAGTTTTTGTGTGCATTTTGGGTAAAGTGAAGTGGATCAGCTTTGCCCATCACTATTGAACACAGATAAAACAAGACAATTTTTGTCCAGCATTCAAGTGCACTTTTGTAGGTACAGACCCATAGGCAGGATTTAATGGAAATGCACAACATTTCCCTCTACAAAAAAAAAATACAGAAAAAGACCAAGGCCAAGGCTTTTAGAGGGGTTTCCAGAAACCCCCATCCAACCTTGTTCCACCTCTCATACTCTGACAATACACATTTGTGCAGGTGTGAGGAAAAACAGACATAAAAATATGGTTTGAATTAACCTGAAGTTACCTTAAAATACCCATTTTCTCTTTCTTGTCAGAAAAAAAGAATTCTAACTTGTTTTTGTGTGCAATACCCAGAGGACTATGTTGGTGGCATTTATTTCTATGCTTATGAATGTGTACGAGCTGTTATTCATGTCCTGAAGGCTTTACATCATTTTAAGAAGCTGCAAACATGAATTTTATGTTAATCATGCAAAAAATGTAGCTGGTTCTGGTCATCAAAATATTTCAGATACGCTACATTGTAGCAGAACAATACAGTATTTCAAAGTTGAAGCTGAAATGAAACAAATGAAAATTTCTTTTTAAGATTTTCATAACTATGAACCTAAAACGAAAATAAATTGCCCTTCGGTGCTGCCAAAATGTAATGCTTTGCAACACAATAGATAGGCCCTGGATGAAATGATTGCTATGATAAATGTGTATATATTGGATACTGTTCCTGGAAATTGGCAGAAATAGATAAGTGTACTTATATATCATATTTTTTCTTGTATTTATTATTTTCTAGGTGCATATATTTACCAATACACCATTAATCATGTCATGATGATACAGTGAGAGTTCTCAGCCTAAAGAGGAAGCTGAACCATTAATAAAGAGATATATTTATGTTGTCAGTTAACTTTTCAATGTACATATGGCGGTGGTATGACAAAATAGCAAAAACCCTTCTGACACTTCAAAACAGAAAATGTTAGACTGTATACTTATCTACGGAAAACTTAAATATTCTGTTCTGAACCCAGGTCTAATCAATGGCACACATAGCCATATAAATAAATATGAAGCATATATGAAATATATCCGGCCAAATTGATCTTTTTGTGTGTAAATTGTAGCTTATAATATATATGCTATTACAAATTATTAAATTAAAGTATTTTAAATGTGTTTGCTTTAATTTTACATTATATGGAACATTCTAATTAAATACATGAAATAAAATGAAATCCTGTATTATATATTTTAGATTATGGGGAATAGAAAATCTACATTTCTCACAAATAATCCATCAATGTCCAAAACAAATTTCCAAATGCTCTAATCTTAAACCCCTTGTTGAGGAGAACCCCAGTTACCTTGACATCTTAAGCTTGTCATAAGATAAATAACCAAATATGTAACCAATACAATCCAAAAATGTTATAAATAAAAAACAGACCTTAAAGACAAAAATCAGCGACACAATTTGTTTAGATGATTAATAAAATCAAAGGTTTGAATAATTCATACAATTCCTTCAGCTGGTATATCACCACAATTCTTTATGGGGCATATTTATCAAGGGTCAAATTTCGAAATCTCAATCTTTTTTTTGGGTCAAATAGGTCCGTTTTCGATCGAATGGGTCCGTATTCAGCTGAAGAATTCAAATTGTTTGAATCGAAGGAATATCACATTCATTCAAATTTGATTCAAAGTTTTTGCTAAAAAAAAAAAGATTTTTCAAAGTCCACCAATTGACTCCAAATAGGTTCAAGGAGGTCCCCCATAGGCTAAAACAGCAATTCGGCAGGTTTTAGATGGTGAATGGTCGAAGTTGAATTTTTAAAGAGACAGTACATGATAAATTCCGATATTCGAATTTGGACTATTCCCTAGTCGAAGTACACAAAAATAGCTTGAAATTCAAATTTTTTAAATTCAAAAATTCACCTCGACTTTTGATAAATCTGCCCCTAAATATAAATTTATGCAGTTAAAATATAGGAGAGAGAACTTGGTGGGCTAAAGTCTTTAATAAGTCAATAAGTCATTTATGTGTAATGGAATGATCTCACATTTGTAAACTTTGCACACAAGCACAATGTCTCAAACTCTCTCCCCACACAGAAAGGTCATTGCTCATCTCTTTGCCTCTTCAATCACTTCCGGATTTGTGATTTTATTCATACTAATAATAGAAGTTATCTAATTTGTTAGTCAGCAAATTAATTCTGATGGTAAGAATGGCATTAAGTTTTTTATTTGAAAAAAATCTTTTGGATTATATTGGTTACACATTTTGTCAGTTATTTTGTTGGCTATCCCCAAAGGGACCTTAGGGAAGAAGTGACCTTTTAATTAATTTTATATTAGAACCTATAGAGTGTCACGTTATCTAATTTTAAGTTCTTATCTTATGACCTTTCTTTTGTTCTAAAGTTTAGCAGTAAATGTATTATTTACAGGTGGCAATATGCAGCTTTTTGCCTATTACAAGTATCTCCATACCTTAAATCTATTATGAAAACATTAGGAGGCACATTTATCAAGGGTTGAATTTCGAATTCATGTGGGTTTTTTAAAACTCCCATAAACTCCCATGAACTTGAAATTCAACCAATCGAAATGTTTTAATAAAATCTAATATTTCAAAGTCAGATGTATAGAATCAACCCGAAAACATGAATCAAATTCGTATTAAATTCAATTAAAATTTATAAAACTCGATTTGGGTTTTTTTCAGAGAATAAAACTTGAATGTCAGGAAGGCTGCAAAGAACTCCAGTGATCCCTGGACGTCTCCCATTGACTGAAACAGCAATTTGAAAGGTTTTAGGTGGTGAATAGTCAAATTCGAGTTCTTAAAGGGCCAGAGTATGATAAATCTTGAAAATCAAATTCAAACTTTAAAAAAACTTGAATTTGAATAACTCCCTAGTTAAATTTGACAGTTTTGACCATAAAAAAACTCTAAAATTAGAATGTTCAATTTGACCCTTAATTAATCTACCCCTAAATAAACCTAGTAAGATTGTTTTGCCACTAATGTGGATTCATGCAGTTTTTTTAGATTCAAAACAAGGTAATCTATTTTTTTTTTTACAGGGAATTTTTTTTTTTATAATTTATAATTTATTGTTTAAAATTAACTCTATGGGAGTCACCTTCTCGTATTCTGAGCTTCTGGATGAAAGATTTGTGGATAAGGAATCACATATCTGTATTTTAATCACAAAAAATCTACAGGTTTTACAGGGCAAGCAGGGACAGCATGTAATAAATACACATTTATAACAGCAGCAGATCAATGTGTTAATTTTTAGCAAGTATTTACCTAGTTCAAGCAGTTAAACACAGCTTTGTACTGTGGGGTGTTAGAGCTGAGCAGCAGCATTGAGCTCTAAAGTCCCCATGAATCATTAAGCCGGAAATTAACAAGCATTCCATTAAAATGAACACAATCCATGTTAATGGGAAAGTTTACAACTGAAAAAGCTAATTTCCCTCACTTTCAGTATAATAAACTTTCACTTTCAATAAAAAAATAATTTAAAAAAAAATCAGCCCAGTATACTTAAGATTGGATCATTTTAAAAAAGAAATAATATTTTTACTTCTGTTTTCCTAAAATTAATTTTGGTATTGTACATCTGAATATCCTGTAAGTAACCTATAGGAGATTTATGCTTTTTTTTTTTTGTAACATATTTTTTTTATTAGTATGAAAAAGAGTCATACATAATCATGAGCCTTACATAATAACACAATTCATCACAAACAGTGTTGAACAGTTACAGGGTCCATGAATCTCCCTCAAGTTTAAAGGGTAGTTAAAGAAGAAAAGTGAGATGTAGAAAAGGAGGTGGGGTGAGGTAAGGGGAAAGGGATTGGGGGGAGTGGGAAAAATAAATAAATAAATAAAATAAAAAAAGTAAGTGAGTGAGTAATAAAGATAAAGAATAAAATAAAACGACAAAGAACCAGAACAGTCAGCCTTGGGTTGATAACATAATTAGAGCTAGCATCAACGATGTCTAAAAGTAAAACTCTGTGATAACAGGTCTTGAGTTAACCTGTTGGCACGTGTGCCTTACTCTGCCAGACCCCCAAGTACCCAAACAAACCAGACCTGTAAGTATTTAGGGGTTTTGTTCTGTAAAAAAGCTATTCTTTCCTCAAAGAATCGATTACTATTAACCCGAGTTATCACTTCAGTTAAGGTTGGGGGGTCCGTGGATTTCCATTTGGCAGCTATAGCTAATCTTGTAGCTGTTAAAATCTGGTTAGCTAAGATCTGGGACTGTTTGGATAGCTGGGGGAATTTGTAGTTTGGGGCAGGACCAAAAAGTGTGTATTAATGAGCCAACTTCTCCATATTGCCTCCAACAGGTGTTTGAAATAGGACTGTGGGCTTGACCTGGAAGCTTAAGATATGTTGTTGGAGTGCTATATAAGCTTCTTAGTGCTGTTAAATAGGGGCCCGCTAGGTCTAGATGGCAAAGAAGGGCAAATAGAAAAGGCCAACTGTAATAAAATTACCTGCATGGCGGGGTCGGCTGCCGCTCCACCGACGGGGACGCCCGCCGCGTGTCTCCTAGGCGCCATCTTTGTTATTAGGGCGCGCGCGGCGCGCCTGCATGCCTCTTAAAGGCAAATGTTCTGGTATCGGGTGCTGGCCGTGACATTATCACGGGCCATGGAGGACGAAAGTCACGATGCTGCTGCTCCTCCTTCTTCAGCTCTTCCAATTACAACCGAAGCGCTTCTTACCACCTTGCTACAGCGCTTGGAGGACCAAGAGCAGGAGCAGAACAATCTCCTACAGGGTTTTCACAGCCTAACCCGTCAGCTGCCTGTTCCTGTTCCTCCTGTGGGTTCATCTGCTATGTGGGGTAATACTATCAGGCCCCAGGAACCCAAAATTGTGTCCCCCCGAAAAGTTTAGTGGGGATCGCACCAAATTGTTTGTGTTTAAGGAGGCATGCAAACTGTACCTTGGTTTCTTCCCTCACTCATTTTCTTCTGGTGAGGAGAAAGTAAGGTTTGTTATGACCCTGCTTTTGGGCGACCCCCAAATTTGGGCCCTAAGGCTGCCTATTTCTGACCCTGCACGCTATTCCCTTGAGTCATTTTTTAACAGCATGGCAATTCTTTACGATGACCCGGATCGCGCATCTTCTGCCAATTCCGCGATTCGTAAGTTGCGCCAGGGGAGAAGGGATGCGGAGGTGTATTGCACCAAGTTCCTCCAGTGGGCAGTAGAAACTGGGTGGAACGATATGGCTCTTCGGAGTCAGTTCCGTTTGGGGTTAGCTGATCGCGTCTCCTCTACAAGTTCCCAGTCGTGTCACAGCAGAAAGGTCTTCGGTCTGTGTCGGTCCCGCAGGGTCTTGATCTGCAGCTTCAACTCTCTTCACTTCACACGCTGTCAGGGAGGACAAATCGAGCGCTGCAGGGAGGATGGTCGCCTTTTCGCCGTTTCTGAAGAGGACAGGAAGTGGAGTATCTGTAAGTTATTTCTTAATAAAGGCTTTGCTATTTTAAATTTTAATTTGTGTTGGTGTTATTTTTTCGTTATGTACTAACGAATTTTTGAAAAAAAAATTTGATGTTACTGGTCCTTTAATTTCTGAACTATTTGATCAGGTCAAAGATGCTAAGATCTTTTCCAAGCTTGATCTTAGGGGGGCTTATAACCTGATCCGTATTAGGGAGGGTGATGAGTGGAAGACTGCATTAAACACCAGGGATGGCCACTACGAGTATCTCGTTATGCCTTTTGGCCTCTGTAATGCCCCCGCAGTGTTTCAGGAGTTTGTTAATGACATCTTCCGGGACCTGCTGGGGATCTTCGTAGTGGTCTACCTAGACGATATTCTGATTTTTTCCTCTAACATGAAAGAACATCAAAATCATGTTTGTGAAGTATTACGAAGGCTAAGGGGAAATAATCTTTATGCAAAACTAGAGAAATGTACTTTTGGGGTTTCTTCTGTTCAGTTTTTGGGGTTTAACATTTCCAGAAAGGGTCTAGAAATGGATCCAGGCAAGGTGAGAGCAGTCCTGGATTGGACCCAACATCTTTCGTTAAGTGCAACCCAAAGGTTTCTTGGTTTTGCTAATTATTACCGTCAATTTATCAAAAAATTTTCCCTCATTGTGGACCCCAGCATGTGGCCCCCTGAGGCCGTTCAAACGTTTGAATTCCTCAAAAAGGAATTCAGTTCTGCCCCAATCCTTCGTCACCCCGACACTGCGCTTCCTTTTATTGTGGAGGTTGACGCCTCTGAGGTGGGACCTGGGGCAGTCCGTTCTCAAAGGCACCCGACTACCAACAAGTTACATCCCTGTGCTTTCTTCTCCAGGAAGTTTTCACCCGCAGAGGTGAATTATGCTATAGGTAACAGGGAATTGTTGGCAGTCAAATGGGCCTTTGAGGAATGGCGGCATCTCCTGGAGGGTGCAAAACATCTGGTGAAGGTCTATACTGACCACAAAAATCTATTATATATAGAGTCTGCTAAACGCCTTAATCCAAGGCAGGCTAGGTGGGCTCTATTTTTCACAAGGTTTAATTTTTCTTTAACTTTCAGGCCTGGGACTAAAAACACCAAGGCGAATGCACTCTCTAGGAGTTTTGAATCCAACTCTTCTGACTCTAGTGAGTGTACTCCCATTATTCCCAGAGAAATGTTCATAGAAACCCTTGAATCTGACCTTTCTTCTTTGTTGCTCCCTCTTCAGACATCTGCTCCTGCAGATACCCCTTCGGGGAGATGGTTTGTACCACAGGAGTTAAGGGAGCATGTATTGAGGGAGGTGCATGATTCTAAAATGGCAGGGCATCCAGGCATTTCTAAGACGGTTTCCCTGTTATCCGTCATGTTTGGTGGCCATCATTCAAACTGGATGCTAAAGCCTTCGTTAATTCCTGCCCAGTCTGCCAAAGATCAGTCTTCTCGAAATTCTTCCCAGGGTCTGTTAATCCCCTTACCCATTCCAGTAAAACCTTGGTCCCATTTGTCAATGGACTTCATTGTTGATTTACCCCCTTCTCAGGGGAAAACGGTGATCTGGGTGGTGGTGGATAGGTTTAGCAAGATGAGACATTTTGTTCCCCTTCCACACCTCCCTTCTGCTAAGACTTTGGCTGACCTATTTGTTACCCACATTTTTAAGTTTCATGGTTTTCTTGAAAATATTGTTTCTGACAGGGGGGTTCAATTTGTTTCAAAGTTTTGGCATGCCTTCTGTTCTTTGGTTGGGATTGAGTTATCATTTTCCTCTGCTTATCACCCTCAAACAAATGTTCAAACTGAGAGCGTGAACCAGTCCCTAGAACAGTACCCCAGGTGTTATGTGTCTGACAACCAGTCCACGTGGGCGGAACTGTTACCCTGGGCAGAATTTGCATACAATAATGCTACCCATTCTTCCACTGGGGAGTCCCCTTTCTTTACTGTAAATGGGTTGCATCCCAAAACATTTTCTTTTTATGGGTCTGGTTCCCCTGTACCTTCTGCCAATTCTTCTGTCTAACAATTCTCTAAGGTTTGGTCTCAAGTGCATGAATCTCTGCTGACAGATCACGTAGAGAGGCAACCCAGTATAAAGTGGGGGATCAGGTCTGGTTGTCTACCAAAAATATCAAGTTAAAGGTGCCCTCTCTCAAACTAGGACCCAGGTTTATTGGTCCATATCCCATTTCCGAAATCATTAACCCATATTCAGTTCGCCTTCAATTACCTGTTAATTTTAAGACTTCCAATTCATTTCATGTATCCCTCCTGAAACTTGCCTCTGATATTCGTTCTTTGTCTGTTCCTCCCCCAGTGTTGGTTGAAGGTCAGCCTGAGTTTGAGATCCAAGAGTTCCTCGATTCCCGCCTCGTACGAGGTCAGCTACAATACCTTATTAAGTGGAAGGGCTATGGCCCTGAGGAGAACTCTTGGGACTCAGTAGAGGACATCAAGGCTGACAAACTCAGGAAGCAATTCCACCAAAAGTTTCCCGGGAAGCCTGGGGGTCCGGTGGCCCCCCTGGAAGGGGGGTAATGTAATAAAATTACCTGCATGGCGGGGTCGGCCGCCGCTCCACCGATGGGGATGCCCGTCGCGTGTCTCCTAGGCGCCATCTTTGTTATTAGTATGCGCGCGGCGTGCCTGCGCGCCTGCACACCTCTTAAAGGCGCAGGCACGCTGGCATGTTTGCGCCATCGCGTTTTTGCGCACATTTTGGCACAAATTTTGAATACTATTTAAGGCCCATTCAGTGTACTGTTCCTTGCCCATGATAGAACTTGTTTCTTGTGGTTTCCTGAGCCTAGTGCATCTGATCTGAATCTTGTCTATCTGATAACCTGTGTTTGACCCTGCCTGTATCCTGACTACTCTGAACTCTGTATCCTGACCTTAGCCTGCCTACGACAACTCTCCTGCTTAACCCCTTGATTGACAACCCGGTTTGACCCTTGCCTGCCTGACGATTCTGATATCCGCCTGCCTCGACCCAGCCTGTCTGACCATCCTTCTGCCTAATCCTTTTGTACCGTGACCTTTGGCTCAAAAGACTTTGCTAACAGCCGTGCCCCTTCACCAGCCATAACATCTCGCCTTGCACCCCTCGTAAAGTCCAGGTGGCACCCAAGTAAGCTGAGGGCTCCTCCCGAATGCCCAACGGTGGTCACACTACTGGTGAAGCTGAGCCGAGACCAGGGTGCTTGACGTTTGTTCTGGTATCGGGTGCCGGCCGTGACACCAACTTAAGCGATCAAAAGCCTTTTCGGTGTCTAGGCTTAGTAGGAGCATTGGTTGTTTCTGCTTATGGGCAACCTCTAAAAGATAAAATGGTCCTTCTTGTGTTATCCCCCGCTTGTCGACCCTGAATAAATCCCACCTGATCTTTGTGTATGAGGTGTGCAGGATGGAGGCGAGACGGTTAGCAAGCATCTTGGAAAATATAAAGATAACTGTCTTGTTAGTTGTCTAAATTTTCTGGACATATTATGGCATGACTGGTTTAGGGCCTGTTGTGAGAGGTCCATTATTTGTGAATAAGTCATATTAAAGTCACCTCCAATTATTAAGTAGGGATGGAGAATATCTAGGTGTTTCTGTAGGATCCTCTGTAGGAAAGCATATTGCCTTTTCCAAGACAGAATTTTACACTGATTAGCGTTGGTTCAATCAATTCCTGTGGTGGTTCCTTGGATGCTCCGCCTCTGGCATCCTATATAGATTCAAATTATGACAAAGTTTTGGAAACACTCACAAAAGCAGATTAACTGCAATTAAGCCTTTATTCCATTGCCACACGACATGTTTCTGGCACATTGGCCATTTTTCAACATTGCCCGTTGTTGGGTGGAGTATATATTAAGTAAGCTAACTGAAATTCCTGTATAGGTAGCTAATTGTAGTCAATAATGTCCTTCAGGATTGTTAATGACCTGGTTGACAATAAGGGGGCAGTCTTTATGAATTAGTATGGCCACTCCAGCTTTCTTTTGTTTACTGGAAGCGTAGTAACTGTTTGGAAAATATTTAGAACTCAGTTTATGAGGTTTGGATGCATCAAAGTGAGTTTCTTGTATAAAAGCTATATCAGCCCTCGAGAGCCTCAATTCCTTGGAAGTCAGAATTCTTTTGGTTATACTGTTCAAACCTTTGACATTTAACGATATCAACTTAACCATTATTAATTATAGAATGATTGGATGCTAAACTGATACAGGAAGTTGACTCTCATATGATCCCCTATGTCTCAAAAATAGCTTCATAGCATCTATCAACTTATGGCAAATAAATTGCAAACCAATAGAATTATTACCCAACAGAGCATTGATCCTGAGCCCATATATATTGAATGCGTTTTTAACCCAATGATATTTGAATGCAGATAGACAAAAGAAATTAAGTTCCAAGGCTGAAAATAATAGAAGCAAAAACAAAGTTTTGTATGAAACATCCGGTAGCACAAGAAGCATATGACCTGCCTATTTGGCAGTGCAAAAGTCCGGATGGTAAATGTCCTGGCTCAGTTAATCCAGTCATTTATGAGCTAAAAAGAGCCGTGGCTCTATATGAGCGGGGGGGGTGTAGGTAACAAGTGAAGTAACACAGGCCTAGCCAGCATCCTGCCAAATGACCTTTGGTAACTAACTAAATCAGAGATTGAGTGATCCATTAGGTATAATTATCCTTCTCTTGCTGGAGGAGACTGGCTTAGTGTAAGTCTGGGTTATTGTGAGGAAGTAGGAACCTTGTTCCATTGAGGAGTGAGTATTGGTTTGACTGGAGATTGTTGTGGTGAGGTGTTGGGGCTTTTGGATTGAAGCCCTAATGCTGCCAGCAAATTACTTCCCTTTGCTGGGTTCTATAGAGTGGGGGGCCGATTCACAAAATTCGGGTGAAGAATTCGAATGAAAAAAATTCGAATTTCGAAGTATTTTTTGGGTACTTCGACCATCGAATTGGTTAAATTCGTTCGAAATCGAATGATTCGAAGTAAAAATCGTTCGACTATTCGACCATTCGATAGTCGAAGTACTTGCCCTTTAAAAAAAACTTCGACCTCCTACTTCGGCAGATAAAACCTACCGAAGTCAATGTTAGCCTATGGGGAAGGTCCCCATAGGCTTGCTAAGCTTTTTTTGATCGAAGGATTTTCCTTCGATCGTTTGATTAAAATCGTTCGAATCGTTCGATTCGAACGATTTAATCGTTCGATCGAACGATTAGCGCTAAATCCTTCGACTTCGATATTCGAAGTCGAAGGATTTCAATTCGAGGGTCGAATTTCGAAGTAATTTTAACTTCGAAATTCGACCCTTAATGAATCTGCCCCCTAGTCTGTCGTGCCCCGATGATTGACAACCAATTTGAAGGGGAAACCCAATTGGTAAGGAATTTTGTTTTCTCTCAATTTCTGTGTGATTGGTTTGAGCTCCCCTCTTGGCCAGGGTGACTGGCGACAAATCTGCAAATATCTGCAATTTATGGTTATGAAATTCCACTGTTTGCATAGAACGTGTTGCAGAGGCTATTATTTATTTGCCTTCGTAGTAATGAAACCTCGCAATTATGTCGAGTGGCGGTTTGTTGTCTGGGGGTTTTGAGGCCAATGAGCGGTGGGCACTGTCCAACATCCAAAGTTTTGAGGACATTTGGGGGCAAAGATCACAGAATAAATCTTGCATATACTTTACAATTTCAAGGCCTCCCACTGTCTCAGGGATTCCTCTAAATCTCAGATTTTGCCTTCTAGACCTGTTTTCTAGGTCTTCACAGGTATCCTTAAGGTATGTTAACTCCTCTCTTAATGAATAATTTTCGTCCTCTAAGAGCCCCAGCCTTTGAGCTACATCATCAGTAGATGTCTCCAATGCTCTCGGTGAGTCTCTCTCTTGGTGCGCAATAGATCTTTGGGCACCATCTTGCATTACGGCCTGCTTTTTCTGCGACTGTGATCTTTGCAGGTATGGAGACATGGTAGGGGCTAAATCCTTGAGCTTTTTCTTGCCCATTTTGTGTAACGGGTTACCTCCGATAACTCCTGACCCAATTTTGTCTAGCAGCCTAAGCTGTTTTTCGGGGGTTTTGGTGCTTCCTCCATCAAGGTTGGCCACGCCCCATGAGAGATTTATGCTTTTAATTTTAAACGTATAGTTTTTTCCACAACTAATATATTGTTTAATTTTTTTTCTTTTGTTATCTACTTTGCAAATTTAGACTGATATTTTTTTAGCCCAGTATTCAAGTCAGAATTTGACACAAAAAGTTACTTTTTATTGGAACACAAAGAATGATCTACTTTATACAGGACAACAAACATTTTACCAATGATCTAGTTTTTAAGCATTGGTGATGACTTATATGACTATATGTATTAACTGTATTACTGTGTTCCTTAGTGATGAACATTATTGATGTGGCAAATGTATTCTCCAGCCATGGATTTGCCGCAAATTTCTGCATTTCACCTCCTGCAAATTTTTTTCACGAAACTGCTGCAAAAATTTGACTCCAAAAAAAGTGTCAAATCCGAAAAAATTGTACGAATTGCGTCTTTCATGATTCTTTTCACACACCAGATTTTTTTAGACTTAATTTGTTAATAAATAAGGTAAAAATTGATCCTTGGACTTCTCCCATGGGCGTCCACAAATCACATCCCAAACCCATGTTTAGTGTCAGGCTGCATTTTTTCAGCCGCTTTATGTACAGATGAAGCCACTTTGATTTGTGAGTTAAATGCATCATGACTCAGGGGTAATTGAAGAAACTGTGTTATCTAAAGTCATCTTAACTCATTTAATGCATTTAACCTTTTCATTAGCATACCAAAGCTCCATTGTTCACAATGGTGAATGCTTTAATTAGATGGGATGTTGTGACACAGTTTTCTGTGTTAATTGAGATAAATGGGATATCTGTGTTTAGTTATTCTGTGTCAAACAGACAAACCAAAGTGGCTGCATCTGTACCACGCGTACTTACTTGGCGACAGCTCTAGCACTAGTCCCTGCAGGCACCCCTGGACTGCAGAGGTGGGGAGGCTACAGCAGGAGGAACTGCACCTGTCGCCTGCTGCTGCCACTACATTCTGCAGGGAGAGAAGGACCTCTGATGACATCACCTGGTCAAATAAAGGCACTGTGAGTGGGAGGTACTGGGGAGATGCGGGAAGGAAGCAAGTGGTGTGGGGCAGCCAGAGACAAGTTTTTGAGTGTGGCAGGGAGGGGTTGTGTAGTTCCAGAAACTCATATTTCATTCACAACTTCTCATGGAAAACAATGAGCTGAAACAACTATGTAATAACCCACAGCCACATCACCGACAACTCTAGGACCCCTCCCTGGCCTGCCAGCTGCCACTAGAATACACCGATCTATTGTCCCCGCAGCCCACCCTAGTCTCTAGGCAGGTGGGCCTATTTGTGGCAGTTTGTGCTTTGGCACTGTGCCCTCCTTAGTTCTCAAAGTCTGGAGCAGCAGTGACAGAAGGGGTTACAGGCTGCGCCTGCAGGCAGCTAAATACAATCTTTTTGGCAACTGAATTTTTCCAGGGGTGGGCAACTGCCCCCTCTTGCCCCTTCTGTGGACACCCATGACCTCTCCCATTGACTTATACAGTAAATTGGGAGGTTTTAGGTGTCGAATAGTTGAATTTGAGTTCTTAAAGGGCCAAAGTATAATAAATCTCAACATTTGAATTCAAATTAAAACTTGAATCGAGTTTGGATAATTCACAATTAGAATTTGAGAATTTTGACCAAAAAAAAAAATTGAAAACTCGAATTTGAATTTTCAGTTTGACCCTTAACAAATCTGCCCCTTAGTATAAACATTGGTATATACATTCTCTATTCATTGTTAGAATACTATTATAATGTTATTATATCAACATGAAGGAAGACTGTGCATCACATTTTACCAACAATGGCTAGTCTGTATAAAACTATTAGAGACTGGGGTAATTTATCAACATCAACATTATTGTAAATTGCACTTTTTCTGGTAAAATTTACAAAATACCAAACCTTGAATTTGAGATTTATTTAATGCAAAAACATAAAACTCAAATATAAGAATTTGGCATCAAAAACTCTCAAGTCAATGTAAAAATGAGTTAAAACAGCAAAATTTCAGCTATATTTCAATTAGAGTTTTGTGATTTATTCAAAATGTGGCATATTCATTGAAAATTGTAAATATAATGTTAATTCACTGTGTTCACATTTTTACAATTTTACACAATAATGTTTTTTATTAAATTTAAAAGCAAGCACACATATTTTTTGATGAATCTTCCATGTTCCTTCAAACACAGATTTATGCAATATCAAATCATCATCACATATTAACTTTCACATACAATACTTTCAAAACAATGCAAGCCTTTATAACTTAACCCTTAAGTAGGGGGTTTTCAATAATCCTCTATGGAAAATATGTTTTTTTTATGGTATTGCTAAAGTTAGAAAAACACTAGGGGCAAATTTATCAAAGTGTGAAGTTAGAGCTTCCATCACTCTCCACCATTTCACCATTTGATAAAATCCTATAAGAATTAATAGAGATTGGTGCAATTTTACTGTGGTTAGCTCTAATTTCACACTTTGATAAATTAGCCCCTTAGACTGTTGGTTTTGGGGAAACCCCTACATATGTATGTAACTGATAGTACTGCAATACAACATTATGTACATTTTACATGAGCAGCCATTTATATTATCACATATTATAAAGGTATAGAAATCACATAATAGAAGCCTGAATCTTTCTTAAAATAAATAAAATTAACATATATAGCGGACAACAAAATATGCATTTTATTATTATGTTTTTATTGAAGATACTGTGGAACTTGAAAATAAGTTATTATACATGTGTCACTTCTTGTTTAAAGTACAGATTACATTCAAAATATCAAATTAACTATAAATTGATTTAAAAGTATTTATAAAAAATAAAGGGAAAGTAAGCACCTTCCAAACAAAAATAAAATCAAAATGAGCACAAAAGCATTCTGGGCAGAAAAAGAAAATGAAAAAAGAAAACTTATTTTGGAATAAAAAAAGAATATTCATGCATCAAAATTGAGCTTGAATATAAAAAAATACCTTCATCTTCCCCACGATCATTATTGGCTATATCATCAGCTTGTTTCTTTGTAGTGGCTCCTATAGGTTACGGTAAAAAAAAAAAAAAGGGAAACAAGATGATTCAAAACCAGATGGCTTGTGAAAAAAGTGGGAAACAATTCTGTAAAGGTAATGTAACATACACAAAAAATAAATACTGCAAGTGTTACATTACATCTAACAGTTCAAGATGTGTTGTTTATTACCTAAAAAAAATTTTTTAACATTTCTTTTTTTAAGGACTCATGAGTTCTAGACGAGGTGTATATATATATATATATATATATATATATATATATATATATATATATATATATATATATATATATATATATATATATATATATATAACATCCCTCACCATCTGCACATGCTAGTTTGTAGTCAAATGCTTCTAGGTGCTGCGCTGTGGTTGAAGTATTCAAAGCACACTTTGGTCTTGATTCTTCATTTATTAAACAAATAACTACATCGACATCATCGTTACGATTATGGTCTAAAACCTTTTTCAAGATGTACTGCCATGTAAACCCAGTAAGATTAACCAATTTAAAAACTTCATCACCCCACCCCATTAGTGACAAAATTGACACACCCCGTTGGTCAAAATCCATGGTCCTAAAGGTAACCAGATTTAAACATTAAAGGACTAGTGTCCTACTAAAACAACAAAATACTCAGAAATCAAAACAAATTATCAATTGGATTAATCTAGTACAGCTCCAAGAAAGAGCTAAACGAACAGTATTCAATCAAGTCCATCGGTGAAAGTGTACCCAATGTCTTAATTGAAAAAGTTTCTCGTTGTAGTAAGAGTCGAGATCGATAACCTACCCACTTAGGCATAGGGACATGATCAATAGCCATGTAGTTGAACATCGGCAATCAATGTCCTGCCTCTAAAAATTGTTTGGCCACTGGTTTAGTGGTCTTCTGATCTCTATATGCTGTGTTAATAGCCGATCTGTGAGCATCCATATGAAGTCTCAACATTTGGTCAGTCTTGCCAACATATGACAGACCGCAAAGGCAGGTGATCAAATAGACCACATGTGTCATGGTACAACTGATATGATGACCAATATATTATATCTATGACCAGTGCGGGGAAGAACAAAAGGATTACGTGGCTTCATCTACTGGCAAGACAAACAAGTAGGGCATTTACAACAACCCCATTTTTTTGATGGAACCAAGAGTTCGTTACAGTGTTCTCTTTATAGAAATAGACCGGATCACTCTTCACCAAGACATCCCTAAGATGAATCCGATTGATAATTTCTTTTGATTTCTTTTGAAGTATTATATTTTCCCTTTAATATTTTGTTGTTTTAGTAGGACACTTGTCCTTTAATGTTTAAATCTGGTTAGGACCATGGTTTTTGATCGGTATAGGTATGTTAATGATGTCACTAATGGGGTGGGGTGATGACGTTTTGAAAATTGGTTAATCTTACTAGGTTTCCATGGCAGTACATCTTGTAAAATGTTTTAAACCATAACGAACCATCAATGTGGATGTAGTAATTTGTTTAATAAATAAAGAAATAAGATCGAAGGATCCAAAACTTTAGCCATCTAATATTAAGAATACATAGTAATGGGTGTAAAAAGATATTTTAATTTGAACTATAACCAAATAACATGACTATAAAGTATATTTTTCTATTCAAACAAATAGACAATTGACAATGTATTAAATAATAATCATTTGTTCATCACAACTCTTTTATTGAATTAGCTAATGGTTATCACATTACCAGCATAAAAGTATTTAGAGGGATCAAAATATACTAAAAGTGCAAGTAAAATATACAGATGCAGCTTTGTTTATCTTATCTTCTAACAAATATATCTCTTGTGGTATTGTATATCTGAATGGCATCATAATGTACTAAATGAACACTTGCCAGTAGTGGTATCAGAGCAATAGAATTTCAGAAAAAAAACAAGATATCTTCACCGTTACAGGTCTCAATGTAAGATTTGTTGCTACATCAATGAAAAAAAATCCAAATTTTTAATATATGTCTAGAACTCCAATTATATTTTACCCCCAACCCCAATAAATATTTATGCTTTATTTATCAGCTTGAATTTAATATACTACAGACTGTCTAAAGCTGGCCATAGATGTTGAGATTTTTAAAAGATCCGATCCTTATCGTGAGACCATGATTTTCTCGGAACAATCGTATGATCGTATGAATTGACCATCAACTAAAAAGACCAATTTGCCAGGAAAACAAAGGGGAGCTGCTTGGCCCTGCAGACATAGATAGATTGCACTGGGACCGACAAAGATTTTTTGATCTGGCTGATCAATTTCCTGACAGATGTCGGCCGAAAAATCGTAAGATGTACGATCATTCGAATCCCACTAACCGCACGATAATTTCGAAGGATTGGTTGGACTTCCCTAAAATTGGTTGTTGAGTCGATGGGGAGCTTATGGCCACCCATTGTATTTATGAGAAATACAAAATTTGTAGCTAGAGAGAATGTTTTCACAATGTGTTGTTTGACTACAAATTTCAGAGTTTGTGAAACGGCAACAAAAAGTCATGCATAATATTATCCTCCCCTTTCATTCCACATTAAGGAGCGGATTCATCTAGGGTCAAATTTCGAGCTCTTGGGAGTTTGTAAAAACTTACATGAACTCGAAATTCGAAATTCGAAAAAAAGGCTAATCTAAATTTAAAAATATATATAAAATGTTTCAAATTAGGGTGTAATTGATTGATCTGCAAAATCGAATTTGAATCAAATTCAAATAGAATTTGATTCAAGTTTTTTCACCAAAAACCCCAAAATTTTCAACAACTCCATTCCAGGATGTCCTCCATAGGCTAAAACAGAAATTCGCCAGGTTTAAGGTGGCGAATAGTCAAATTTGAATTCTTAAAAGGCCAGCACATGAAAATAACAAAATTTTAATTTAAATTTTTTTTAAAAACTCTAATGACATTTAATATTCCCTAGTCAAATTACACTAAAATAAACTTGAAAATTCTATTTTTTTTAAATTCAAATTTTCACTTCAACTCTTGATAAATCTGCCCCTAAGTAATGGGATTTGAAATTTGAATAGTATCTTATTTAAGAAAAAGTATCTAAAACTAAAATATTACTAACTAGAAAGCTCGAATCGAGTTTGAATTGAATTTGACTAAACATGAATCGAGTTGAAGTTAAAGATTAACATCTTCAAATGGGTCACTAGCCCTCTGCCATTGACTTCTAGGGATGTAGCGAACGTCGGAAAAAAAGTTCGCGAACATATTCGCGAACTTGCGCAAAAATGCGAGCGGTTCGCGAACGGTTCGCGAACCCCATAGACTTCAATGGGAAGGCGAACTTTAACATCTAAAAAAGACATTTCTGGCCAGAAAAATGATTTTAAAGTTGTTTAAAGGGTGCAACGACCTGGACAGTGGCATGCCAGAGGGGGATCAAGGGCAAAAATGTATCTGAAAAATCTGCAGCTACATACAGAGCACTGCAGTAGAAGGTAGATTACTAGCCAGCAAAGCTACCTAAGCTTAAATGTCCCTCAAACCCCTGCAGACTTCTGTCCCTCCAATAACAGAGCAGTATCAAAACGATTACTAGCCAGCAAACTTTCAACTGTCCCTGAAATCACTAACAGGCAGCAGCTCTCTCCCTACACTATCTCTTCAGCACACACAGGCAGAGTGAAAAAAACGCTGCAGGGCTTCGGTTTTTATAGGGAAGGGGAGTGGTCCAGGGGAGAGCTTCCTGATTGGCTGCTATGTACCTGCTGGTCTGGGGTGAGAGGGCAAAAAAAAGCGCCAACAATGGCGAACCCAAAATGGCGAACGTCGCGCGACGTTCGCGAACTTCCGGCGAGCGCGAACACCCGATGTTCGCGCGAACAAGTTCGCCGGCGAACAGTTCGCGCCATCTCTATTGACTTCTACATGAATTTGGCAGGTTTTAGGTGGCAAATAGTCAAATTCGAATTGGTCAAAGGGTCCAGGTATGATAAATCTCAGACTTGAATTCAAATTTGAGTTTGGATTATTCCCAACTCGAATTTATGAGTTTTGCTAAAAAATCCAATCATATTAAAAGAATTATCAACATGCTCTTACTGTATGATTTTCAGCATAAACTTGAATTTCTGCTTTAGTATTTCTTTAAATGATTTCAAATAGAAATATGTATCCTGGTTTTGAAAATGTTTTTGACAGGGTTTGCTAATTCACCTGTGGCTTCAGTAATTCAGTAAAATAGATGTTTTGCAAATGAAAATTGTACTGAAAACGCCTCTGAAAACAATTCAGTCATCCACAGCTAATTGAAATAGAACAGTTATCACTTATCCCCTTCTGTGAGACTACTTTACATTTTAAATAGTAACTGTTTTTTTTTAATTGTTAGCTTGGGTATCGAAAAACATTAAATGAACTTTCAACTGTCAAAAATGCTATTAACAAATTAAAAAAACACATATATACTACTCACTCGTTGCTAGATTAAAAAGAATAGAAATAAAAATATATATAAACATACACAAACATACAGTGCATACACGTCTAACAACAAATAGAAAATGTTATGGATAATGCTCATATCAAGTCCATTTATGAAAATTACCGTAATGGAAAACCAGGGAATATTAAAAACCTTAAATTGTTTTTTCACTTTTTTTTATATATCTAATATAAGTATTAGGAGTTTGAAAACATTTCGTTTGGGATTCCCATTGTTCATTTTAATTTTTTTAGTTTATTCTAGCTGCCACGTCCTCAGCCTGGCGTTCAGAAACCTCCCCACAGTATGTCTTTTCTTTACATAATATAATCTATTATTCCATCTTATTTTTCTTTTTTTTCCATCTTTTTAGCCTCTTCGTTCTCATAAAAATATGGAATAGCCATGAAATAGGCCAAACATTTGACTCTAGTATTTGTTTGCAGTATACATACATCATACCCAAAGTATTTGGTTTTACACAAAATGCCCTTTTCTAAAGCAAAATGTTGCTGTGAATGTTAAGGGAAAGAGCATGGGGCCCATTAAAATCTTTGAATACAACTTTCTAAATAATGAATATTTGGTTTTCACTTTTAGGTATAAATACAATATTTACTGCTTATGGCCCATTTGCCACCATTGGCAACAAACCAAATGTTGCCTCCCAAGAGAACTGGGTTGCAATATACTATACTAGTGCAGAGTGAAAAATTGCCTTTCAGAATTGCCAGGGGAAGTTTGTTGCATTCAAGGCAGAAGCAGCCCTGGTCTTTTATACAGTTTACCAAAAACAATATTAAAACCATTTTCTACGTAACCTACTTTTCTCTTGCTCAAAGGAATGCTTACAATGCAATTACATCATTGTCTTCAGATAAAAACAGCACATGCATGACTCCATAATTTAGCTTCTCTCTTTGTCTCCACTTCACTTCAAATGATACATAATTATGTAATTATCTGAAAAACATGACCTTGGTCTAGATATGTCCATCCAACTGAAACTAATAAAAGCATCTCTCTACATCTCTCAGAAACATATTCAAATTGATTTTATCTGAAGCTGAATAAAAGTTAAAATGTAAACACTTTCAGAATCTCACTTAATACACACACTATAAATAAAAGCAAACCAACGGAAGATATAATTAATCCTTATTTAAAGAATAGAGAGTCTATTAGATTTAATAATAATATTTCTAGTAAACTTAGGGGCATACAAAGTCCCATAAACTCGAATTTGGAAAAAACGAAATATCACAATTTATTAAAAAAATTGATTTTGTTTATATTTGGGTGAATAGGATCAATCTGCAAATTTGAATCTTTTTCAACCAAAAAAAAACATTTTAAATATAAAAATAATTATCTTGTCAAATGGAACATTTTCTAATTGGACCAGTGTTGTTAGTGGAGTACCGCAGGGCTCTGTACTAGATCCCTTGCTTTTCAACTTGTTTATTAATGACCTGGAGGTGGCCATTGAAAGTACTGTTTCTATTTTTGCAGATGAGACTAAATTGTGCAGAACTATAGGTTCCATGCAGGATGCTGCCACTTTGCACAGTGATTTGTCTAAACTGGAAAACTGGGCAGAAAACTGGAAAATGAGGTTCAATGTCGATAAATGCAGGTTATGCACTTTGGCAAAAATAATATAAATGCAAGTTATACACTAAATGGCAGTGTGTTGGGAGTTTCCTTAAATGAGAAGGATCTTGGGCTCTTTGTAGATAACACGTTGTCTAATTCTGGGCAGTGTCATTCTGTGGCTACTAAAGCAAATAAAGTTCTTGTATAAAAAAGGGCATTAAATCAAGGGATGAAACATAATTGTGTCTCTTTATAGGTCCCTGGTGAGGCCTCATCTGGAGTATGGGGGCAGTTTTGGACTCCAGTCCTTAAGAGGGATATAAATGAGCTGGAGAGAGTGCAGAGACTAAGTGCAACTAAACTGGTTAGAGGGAGGGAAGAGTTAAATTATGAGGGGAGACTGACAAGGTTGGGGTTGTTTTCTCTGGGGGAAAAAAGGCGCTTGTGAGGGGACATGATTAGACTTTACAAGTACATTAGAGGACATTATAGACAAATAGCAGGGGACCTTTTTACCCATAAAGAGAATCACGTACCAGAGGCCTCCCCTTCAGACTAGAGGAAAAGAAGTTTCATTTAAAGGAACAGAGTAGGGGGTTCATCACAGTGAGGACAGTGAGGTTGGGGAATGCACTGCCGGGTGATGATTCAGTTAATGACTATAAGAGGGACTTGGATGATTTCTTGGACAGACATAATACAGAGGCTATTGTGATACTAAACTCTATAGTTAGTATAGATATGGGTATATATCATTTATGTGACAGTAGGGAGGGGTGTGTGTATGGGGCTGGGTTTTCATTTGGAGGGGTTGGACTTGATGGACTTTGTCTTTTTTCAACCCAATTTAACTATGTAACTATGTAACTATGTAAAAGTCCACCAAATGACTCCAAATTGATTTTAGGAGGTCCATAGGCTAAAACACCAATTCAGCAGGTTTTAGATGGCAAATTTTCAAATTCAAATTCTTAAAGGTACATGATACATTTCAAAATTCAAATTTCTAATTTTTTTTAAACTGAAATCGAATTTGGACTATTCCCTAGTCAAATAACACTAAAATATACTAGAAATTTAAATTTAAACAAAAAAAATTCTAATTTTCAATTCAACCCTTGATAAAGTACAGGTATGGGACCTGTTATCCAGAATGCTCGGGAGCTGGGGGTTTCCGGATAAGGGATCTTTCCGTAATTTGGATCTCCATACCTTGTCTACTTGAATATCAAATAAACATTAAATAAACCCAATAGGCTGGTTTTGCTTCCAATAAGGATTAATTATATCTTAGTTGGGATCAAGTACAAGCTACTGTTTTTTTATTACAGGGAAAAAGGAAATCATTTTTAAAAATGTGGAGTATTTGATTATAATGAAGTCTATGGGAGACAGCCTTTCTGTAATTCTGAGCTTTCTGGATAATGGATTTCCGGATAACAGACCCTATACCTGTATAAAGATCCCAGTTATGGAAAAATCCATTATCCGGATAACTCCAGGTCATGAGCATTCTCTATTTTGCATGTAAATCTGGAGACATTTATACTGGATATATTATATTAGGCCAACAGCTATAAATATACCTGCTGCGACAACATTTATGTAATGCAGTTGTGCTTATTTCTCAATTCAGACATGCTTTAAACAAAAGCTGGACCCATACAATATAAAGGAGAATTAAACCCTTAAAATGAATGTAGCTAGAAAAAGTCCCATTTTATATAGTGAACTTATTGCACGAGGCTAAAGTTTGAGCTTGTCAATAGCAGCAATGATCCAGGACTTCAAACTTGTCACAGGGGGTCACCATCTTGGAAATTGTCTGTGACACTCACATGCTCAGTGGGCTCTGATTGGCTGCTGAGAAGCTAAGCTTAGGGCTCGTCACTAATTATCCAGCAGAAAATGAGCTTCCCTGGCTGTAATATAAGCTGATGCTACAGGTTTGCTGATTAGGTCATACAAAAGCACAATGTTTCGGGGGCTTGCCGGGTGATGATGTGATGCTGATTCAATTAATGCTGTTAAAGAGGGGCTTGGATCATTTCTTGGACAGACATAATATTATAGGGTATTGTGATACAAAAAATTACAATTAGTATAGATATAACTATGTGCAGTTGGATGTGTCAATGTGAGTATGCGCTGGGTTTAATTTGGAGGGGTTGGACTTGATGGACTTTGGTCTTTTTTCAACCCAACATTGTAGAGAACAACTGGAAGTATTTTCTGTGCATATATAAAGACAAAGGAATTTTTTTTTATTGTGTTAACAGAATTCAACATTTCGAAAAACATCCATTTGTTGCACTAGAAAAGTATGCCTTTCTTCACAAAGTTTCTGACGTAAAGTAACAGATACTAATTGTAATTGTAGAGTATTTTCTTTGCATGTATAACCATAAAGAAAACTAATTTTGTTGTTTTTATTGTGTTAACAGAATACAAAATTCCCAGATTGCTCATTATGTACAGAAGATTACCTGACAAAAGTGGTATGAAATTACTTCAAAATATACCCTTACTTTGTTCCGTAGAAAAGAAAGCTCTTTCTTCTAGCAATTTACATTCTTACACAACATAGGCACAGTTGGGCCCAATGCTAAAGTTGTCTTATATGTATCCTCTTTCACTTCATTGCCTCAATTGTTCTCTTTCTTATTTTTCAAGGGAAATGTTAGAGGAGAAACAAACAGTAACACTAGGTCTGTAGCAGTGATTCTATTATTTTGCTGTTTAAACCCAGGTGCTCAGTTTTGCTATTACATGGATAACATTTAAAAAAAAAAAAAAAAAACCTTGTATCGTTGCTACAAATAGAATGGGTTAATCAATTTAAGAAAAATCTTAATTCACCTGAAATGTATCACATTTTTTTTTATTTTAAAGGAACAGTTCAGTGTAAAAATAAAAACTGGGTAAATAGATAGGCTGTGCAAAATGATAAAAACATTTATAATATAGTTAAAAATGTATTCTATAAAAGCTGGAGTGACTGGATGTCTAAAATAACAAAACACTATGTCCTGTTGTTCAGCTCTCTAACTCTGAGTTAGTCAGAAACTTTAAGGGAATTCACCTGAAATTTATCACATTTTTTTTTTTATTTTAAAGAAACAGTTTGGTGTAAAAATAAAAACTGGGTAAATAGATAGGCTGTGCAAAATGAAAAAAAAAATTTCTAATATAGTTAAAAATGTATTCTGTAAAAGCTGGAGTGACTGGATGTCTAAAATAACAAAACACTACTTCCTGCTTTTCAGCTCTCTAACTCTGAGTTAGTCAGAAACTTTAAGGGGTAAAGTTATCAAAGTGTGAAATTCCGCAGCTCTCAATCCATTTCTATGGGATTTTGAAAGGCGTATTTATCAATGGGTGAAGTGAAAGTTCACCTTTTGATAAATACGCCTATAAAAATCCCATGTGGATTGGTTACTACCTTGTAACTGCCTGGTAACCAATCAGTGGAAATCAAGAGTGCTGCAAAGCAGGAAGTGGTGTTCTGGCTATTATGTTACACATCCACTCACTCCAGCCTTTATACATTACATTTTTGCCTAACTAACTATATTAGATACATTTTTATTTGCACAGCCTATTTATTTACCCATTTGTTTATTTTTACACTGAACTGTTCCTTTAAAATAAAAAAAATGTGATAAATTTTAGACCAAAGTTTAGACCACTTAGATACAGTTGGCCCAGTTTGCAGAGTTATAAAACAGGCAGCTCAATCAAAATGAATGACTATTAAACTAGCATAATTCTGAATGCCTGATATCCTGCTAAAGAAGATTCCCAAGTGTCCCAAGACTTTAATTTTGTATGTTGGTTTCATCAATACAAGACCTCCAATTTGTAAGTAAAAGGCAAACTGTATTATTTAGTTATTATTTAGTCTACTGAAATATGATACTGTAGTTTAAGCAGGTGGTGAGTGTTAATCAGTGTATATGGCTAATGTTATAAAATGGCACAGAAGCAAGTGTGGGTTTCACTGGTTAACTCAACTGTCCAAATATTCAAGGACAGGCTCAGGCATCTTTTCTAAGATTTGTCAGGCCAAAGTTATATGTAGTCTATGAGTTAGCATGTTATACTTTTAGATAAAATAGCTGCAAACCTACAAATTGATCTGCAATTTGCAATTAAATTAAGAAAATTCTAATTCAATAGCTACATTAAAACCTTGAGTGAACCCCTTACTTTCAATAATCCTTATCAGCACCTGACACTCTTTCATACTGACAAGCAAAACATTTCAACAATAATGTTCTCAAATAGTTTCACTTTATATGTAATATAAATCGAAGGACTTGCTGCACATGTATAAACACAAAGGTGTCTATTTTCTCCGTTGGAAGGCAACTTGATGCAATTTATTTAGTTATAAAGTCTCGTTATAAAACAAGCTATGAAACACTGGGCGAATAACTTAACCAGAGCAAAGTGCTAAGCACAAAAATGCAGCACAATTTTCCATCTTCCTACCCAGCATTCCAGTGTAATTGTGCTCACACAAAATAAAGGTCTACAACATGCAATAGATTTGTCAATACAGCCATGGCTTGTGAAATTGATATACGTGGCAGAACTGTGTCATAAAACCATGAAGTAAATGCAGATTTTAAGGAAATCAAAAACCAAAACAGGAATTAGTGCAAGGTGAAAATATACTGTAGATAAAATATACAGGCCAGTGATAGGAATCAGCAAGCAGAAATGGAGTCTAGTAATTATGCCAAGAGATCGGGTCAGGCAACAGGCAATGATGTCCAAGAACAGGCAAAAGTTTCAAACTGAGAAATCCACAGATACAAGACAAGGAGGGGACAGGAGCGAAAGAAAAAGTCTGGGGGTCACAGAACAAGGAACGGACTAAAGAACTAGGAACCTGATTGGGTTTCAAGAAGAGGCATTGCAGCAGGCTAGACCTCGGCTGTAAAGCTTAATGACAAAGCAAGAAGCTATGGTCAGGAACAGGCTTATAAAGGATCCAATTGCATAATGATCTACACTTGGACCTCATAGGCAGATTAAAGAGCAGACAGAAAGAATACAAGTGGTGCACAAGAAGAACTGGTCAAGGACAGCCCTAAATGCCTCTGGTGGCACAGATGGTAAGTTCTGATGATGAATTTGATTATAATTTTACACACCTCCTCAGGCTTATTTGTATATTAGAACACACCCAGACCTCACGTGGATAACGCACAGTTTAGACCTTATAACTAAACACTGTCTGCAATGATAGTCTTGCAGCCATGATCCATTTTGAAATTGTATAATTGAATAGCAATTTCAAAGTTATCCTGTAGGATATTAAGTCCCACATTATGTACAGCTGAGTATATAGCTAAAAGAAGCACTTGTATGCTATTTCCTTCCACAAAGGATTCAGTCCTGGACTAACTCTGAACCATCATTTACATATGCAAATTAGCATAAGAAGGTGGAATCTATAATTAACATACTTATATAAATTCCTGCTGAAAAACCCTAGGATTAGGTAAAGTCTGGGATCCATTGGTGGCTGAGGTTGGAGTGATATCAAAGAGAAAAATCAGAGGACAACAGAAGAAAGAAGAAGAGAATTGAGAGATCATGAAAATGCCAGTAAATAACAAAAGCGAAAAAGTTGCAAAATCTTACAATTGGGAAATAGTACAGAGAAGGTATTACAGTTGGTATTAGAGTTCATTCTAAATTAATTTGCTATTAAAGCAGTGCAGAGATTAACTTTCAAATTATTTTAAAGTCCTATTAAATTTACAAATAATTTTAAACTGTTGAAGATTTTTAGTTAAAAAAATGTGTCTCAGTTCGTAGCTTGCTTGACAGAGTATTTTATTTACCCTAGCCATCTTTTAATAGCAATTACTTTCAATGTATGCCACATATGATATACCGATATAATCCTTGCATATATTAATGCTTTGTCTATACATTTGTGTGTAACTATTACATTTAGGAATGTATCCCCATAATGTAAAATTTTTTTTTAGATTAAAGTTTAAATCTCCCAGAATCTAGGCATTAATAATTTTTGGTAACAAATATCCTGTTCTATTTGAAAAAAGTTTTAATTCATTAACTTTTCAGAGAATCATAAATGGTATTTGACACCTAACTAAAGGGATACTGTCATGGGAATTGTTTTCCAAAACGTTTTAGTTAATAGTACTATTAATAAATCATGCATAAAATCAGCCAAGATAAAATTGAATTGGAAATGGATATTGCAGTGAGGAGTAAAATGAATCAAAAATTATATTTTAATATCTCAATATAGTAAAAAAAATTAGCAGGATGGGGTGGGACCCTTAATGTCAGAGGGGTCAGTTGGTGGATGAGAACAGAGAAAAAGCAGAGATTCTGAATTGTTATTTGTCAACAGTCTACACAAATGAGGAACCAATTAATGATGGTTTTTTTCTTAATAGTCACAGTTCTAGTAATACAACAAAACGATACATGGTTCATGCAAGATAAAACTTAAAAGAGACTAGAACATTTAAAGATAAACAATGGTCCAGGACAGGATGGTATCTTACGGTACTAAATTAGCTTAGCTCTGTGATTGCCAAACCTCTTTACTCAATCTTTCAGGATTCATTGAGGTTTGGCATGATGTTGAGAAACTGGTGAATTGCTTGTGGTGCTACTATTCAAAAAGGGATCCTGTTATCAGCCTCAAAACTGTAGGCCTGTAGATCAGTCATAAGAAAGGGGGTATTAAGGGATAAGATACTTGACTTCATAATATTGTGAGTTTGCTCCAGCATGGTTTTATGCAAAACTACATGTAGGGCATACTATCCAAGGCTATAGTGATACTAAAATCTACAATTAATATTGGTAAAGTATTTATAGTTTCAGTGGGTGTGTGTAAGTATGTGCACTGGGTTTCATTTGGTGGGGTTGAGTGTGATGGACTTTGGTCTTTTTTCAAACCAACTTAAATGTGTAACTATGTAACTATGTAGTTATGTAACTAGACACATTCCTCTGCTGCCTACCCCTAGTTCAGCCCCTGCAGACATGGAACCTGCACACTATAGAAATCAGGCCAGAGTAAACAAGGTACAGACAAGCATGAAGCAAAAAGGTAGTCGGGGACAGGCTAGTGGTCAGGACAGTTGGATAGGAAATAAGATATCCAGAAACCAGCCTGGGCAAGGATACCATTCAGCAAATATATATTTATACCATAACAGCATCAAATTGATAATGAGTGTCAAGAAATGATGCAGAAGTATCAAAGCTTGTGCTAATATCATCAAGCATGCCCATGTCATCTTGTGTAGCATGTGAAGATGTAGCATCTGCAACGATAACCATCCAAGAGCATCAGCAAAAAGGAACCAGTGAGAGGTCCTGATGAGCTTTACAATTATTCAGTAAATAAGTCAAATCAAATTAAATACTAAAACACAAGGTATCCATGTATCAATATCCATATGTTCATAATGCTAAATTGGATCTCATTAAATTGCCTTGATAATCCTTCTTCATGGTCTTTTTAGATGTGTATTCTGGGCTGAGCTATTATTAAAATAAATGCATATTGCAATGGTACTGCACATATTTTTAACACTGGTGTCATGTGACAATTACTTGAATGTCATGGGAGTGGGAAAGCATTGGCTGCTAATTTACTGCCACGTTGAAGCCATAAAGACCCTTCCAGATATGCAGAATCTGCAGCGTGTGTGATACATTTGTTTGCACATTTTCCTAATCATGTCCTACATGTATTGTATGTATGTATTGCAGACATGTGTTGAATACAATCTCTGCAGCAAATAAGTTCACTTCTTTTCGTAGAAAAGTATTAAAAGAATAAAACATAACATTACATAAATTATATGTATTATTGTATAATTAAAATGTATCAGTTAAATTAAGATACAAGCAAAAAATGTATCCTGCCAGTGCAAATTCAGAAGGCTCAAAAGGTTGGCCATGGTATTACAGTTCTACCTACTTGAGTGTGCTCTCAGTGTGGTTAATAGTCCTTTCCCACTGGTGTTGATAGGGTTAATGTCACAATCAGCCACTTTCCACATCGTAGATGCTAAAAACATAGTATATAGGCTGGTGGTAAAATAAACTATGTTTTTTACCATCTACTATGTGGAAAGTGGCTGAATGTGATATTAACCCTATCAACACCAGTGGGAAAGGACTATTAACCACATAAAGGATTTGTAGTTAAACTACAGAGCATGGTCTTAAGTATATATTTCTTGTTTGTCTGCAGATTGTCAACTCTATATAGACTTGCGATACATGTGTTAATATTTTTTTACCTCCTTGAGTCCCTACACCTGGTAAGTGCCACCTTGGGAACAACCCCACACTAGATCTATATGGTGGAACACAAACACTATACCAGGAGCTATAGTCCACACATTGTTCACAGCATCCCTATCCATGGTTTCACTATGGGTTGATATCCTCAAAGCACAATTCTTCTTACTAGGGCCTTATGTCCCAGGCTTCTCAGCACATCCACCGCTGACACCAATAAAAGTCCAAAACGAGTGCTCCCTCCACCTGAGACAGTTATGCTTTGAAGGGTATTGACATCTAATAGGATTTCACCAAGATAAGGAGGATCTGTAAATCATTTTTAATGAGCACCATTAAAGTCTGCTACATCCATGGTCTGAAGACACTTTATAGTGTAAGATGTGTGTTTCAAAATGGCACAATATTGTGTGTATTTCACCAGCTGGGTGAAATGAAAACTCCAAGGAAAAGTGTGTTACTGCAGCTATTAAATCTGTTTAATTCTGTACCGACTCAGTCAAAGCTGGATAATGGGTCCCTTGAGTGAATGGAAGAGAGCAGGGTGGGCTTCCATTTCTTGCTCCATATAGGGTTTTGCAGCTGCTTAAAGGGATACTGTCATGGGAAAATAAAAAAAATTCAAAATTAATCAGTTAATAGTGCTGCTCCAGCAGAATTCTGCACTGAAATCCATTTCTCAAAAGAGCAAACAGATTTTTTTATATTCAATTTTGAAATCTAACATGGGGCTAGACATATTGTCAATTTCCCAGCTGCCCCAAGTCATGTGACTTGTGCTCTGATAAACTTCAATCATTCTTTACTGCTGTACTGCAAGTGATATCACCCTTCCCCTCCAGCAGCCAAACAGAAGAATAATGGGAAGGTAACCAGATAGCAGCTCCCTAACACAAGATAACAGCTGCCTGGTAGATCTAAGAACAACATTCAATAGTAAAAACCCATGTCCCACTGAGACAAATTCAGTTACATTGAGAAGGGAAAACAGCAGCCTGCCAAAAAGCATTTCTTTCCTAAAGTGCAGGCACAAGTCACATGACTGGGGGCAGCTGGGAAACTGGCAATATGTCTAGCCCCATGTCAGATTTTAAAATTAAATATAAAACAATCTGTTTGCTCTTTTGAGAAATGGATTTCAGTGCAGAATTCTGCTGGAGAAGCACTATTAACTGATTCATTATGAATTTTTTTTTCCCATGACAGTATCCCTGAAGCTATAATAATGGCTTAGCAAGAAGGCAAATCTGTACATTTTCAGCTTCATGCAGCAAATAAAAATCTCTAAAACCAAACAAAATCAACTGTTTGGCATTACAACAAAATATTAAATATTGTAGCACAGGTATGGAAAGTCAAAGAACATTGTGTTAAAGGATTTTGAACAAAATCAGCATGATCTAGTGAATTAAAGATACATAAGATCAAATATATGCGTGATAATCATCTGCTATACTTTCAGCAGCTGCTGTTAAATTATTCCTCCAATCAAGTTCTGCTTTCAGACATGCTTAACACTTGCTGTGCTTTGCACTGATATTCATAATCCAACTCTATTTTATTGAACTGTCGCCATATGCATTCCTCCATGCTGCATCATTTAGATTACATCTGTAAGGCATGAAGGCACAACTTCTCCTCTGCTGCCAATGCCTTTCTTTCCAGGTTTTTACCATTTTATCGAGCAATCTTCAAGAGTCTTGTATTCATTCTGAATGTTTCATTTGCAAATTGTTTAAGAGTGAAGATAAAACAAGGAATAGGATGACACGTACTGACACAAACATGATTAGTTATCCTTCAAGATAAGGGTTTTAACTGTATGGTAAAGTGGGGGTGACTCAAGTCTGACCCTCAGGGGTTATTAAAATAGGCAGTTGGTAAGGTGAGGGTTTTACTGAGTCTGAGCCTGGGGTTTTTGGGGGAGGTGTATAACCTTGGATGGGGGTTTGGATAAGAGGCAAGACCCAGACTTCAGGCATTGAAGAAGTTGTTTAATGTTTGTAGTACAAATTTTTATTTTATAAATAATGGTGATGGTATATATATTATATATAATACACAAAAGCCATGAATATCTTGTAAATGATATCCTTATAAACGGTAACTACTGACATCATCAGTTATAAACGGTGAGTAGTGATGTCATTTTTGTCACATAAAACTTGTATTATAATAAAAAAAAGTACACCTTGTTGGAAAATATGAGGATATTAGAAGTAACGACGGAGTTCCATGACCAGTATAAAAACACTAGGCCTTCGGCTTCATGTTTTTCTATGTTAATGGAACTCCTTGTGACTTAATATAATATAATATCCTTGTATTTTACAACAGGGGGTACTTTATTCACTATATATTAAATACCATATTAATAAACTGCTGACATTTCTTTCCAACCCTGGGTTATTGTGTGGGGTTAGGGAATAAGGAAAGCAAGGGATATGGCAGGTCTCAACTCTGAATTTGTCAGGTTATATCAGACCTGGTAGACTATAATGTATACAGTGATGAACATTATATGTGATAGCTGTTAGAAATAGTGTTTAAGGGCATGTCCTTGGGAACACGCCAACATGCATCCCGAAAGCCCTTGCTTAATTTCTAGAGAATGTTGGGCATCTAAGGTAATACATGTGGGCTAAAAGCATGGAAGATTTGTATCATCTACGACTTTTAATTTTGCCACTAACAGCACAAACAGGACAACACACATTCATTATTAAGTATTTGTCACTATTAAAGTTTTTAAAATACAAAGGGTGGTTTTCTAAATTAACATATACTCTTTTTCTTTTTTCAAAAGTTGGGACCAAGACTATGTTTTTTTTGGTAGATATATTGTACAAAAGTCAATGTATGATTCTCCAGTCTTTTTCTAAAACATTGACAGCTAATGTGTCTAAAGATAAAAGTCAAAACTAAGAATGCAAGGCCTTCCCTATGCCTTTGACATGAAGTTCAGTGACTCTGTGTAAGAAATAATTGGTTGGGAACAGTCATATCAAGATGTACTTTAGAAGTTCCTGCATTACACATAGCAACAGGGTAGAGGAAGAAGCTCAGCAGGAAGCCACAGTGAGTAAAACCTACTTTCCAATCAGCTTAAAATAACATTTTATTTTTTTAATGGTTTTACCTTAATCGTTCTATCATGATTACTCAAGTTAAATTGTATTGTATAACTGGTCCAAGATAGCTTGGTTTATTGATTTAGAAATGCAGACACATAGGGGCACATTCACCAAGCGCGGGGTTTCAGCGCAATCGATCAAATTCTATTCAAAGTTTTTCCCAAAAAACCTTCGAGTCCACCAATTGACTTCAAATAGGTTCTAGGAGCTCCCCCATAGGCTAAAACAGCAATTCGGCAGGTTTTATACAGTATGTGGCTTTTTCAATATACTCTATAGAATAGTCCTGATAGATCTTATGAAATCATGTTGATTAATAACTATGAAAATAAAATCTCCTTGTAAATGTCAATAGGCAATGTAAGACTTTTGTGTTTGAATTATAAAGAATAAACGATGCCCTCATGCTTAACTGCCTATTTGTGAAAATAGATGAGTATATCTTACATGCAACAAGAACAGAAAGTCTAAGTTTTCTTCCATCGCTTCATGGAATCTTACATTTGGAGCAGAACCTCTGGGCTAGAAATAGGAAATACATTAAAGGAATACTGTCATGGGAACGCATCAGATAATAGTGCTGAATTATCCAGCAGAATTCTGCACTGAAGTCTGTTTCTCAAAAGAGCAAACAGATATTTTTATATTTAATTTTGAAATCTGACATGGGGCTAGACATTGTTATTGTTATATTGTTAGTTTCCTAGCTGCCCTCAGTCATGTGACTTGTGCTCTGATTAACTTCAGTCACTCTTTACTGCTGTACTGCAAGTTGGAGTAATATTACCCCTTTCCTCCCCCCCCAGCAGCCTAACAACAGAACAATGGGAAGGTAACCAGATAGCAGCTCCCTAACACAAGATAACAGCTGCCTGGTAGATTTAAGAACAACACTCAATAGTAAAATACAGGTCCCACTGAGACACATTCAATTACATTGAGTAGGAGAAACAACAGCCTGCCAGAAAGCAGTTCCATCCTAAAGTGCTGGCTCTTTCTGAAATCACATGACCAGGCAAAATGAGCTGAGATGCACCTACACACCAATATTACAACTAAATACACTTGCTGCTTCAGGAATGACATTTTATATTGTACAGTGAATTATTTGCAGTGTAAACAGTGTCATTTAGAAATAAAAACTACATCATAAAAATCATGACAGAATCCCTTTAATGTGTATTCTCTGCCTATATGCATAAAACAGGCATATTTACCAAGCTGAATTAAAACTGCACAAATACATAGTTCTAGAAGAATACTTGCAAATAGACATGCCAATCTCAGTTACCATTATTTTACCCTATAAATATAGATGTGCAAAATTATTTGTACAACTCTGATTCTGTGCAAACAGCAGTGATTCAACCCTTGATTGCTCCCAAATCAATCCAACTGGTGTATTTAAAATGAATGTGGATTGAGTTTCAAAATAAAATACAGCTGCTTTCATCATCTATAAATATAGCAGTGCATAGGGATGCTGAAACAGAAGCCTTTGCAACATAATGCAATGTCCATACTTAATATATGAGTCAGGATTGACCCAAAGGTGGCCAATGAGACATTAAGGGGCAGATGTATCAAGGGTCGAATTTCGAGGGGTTGAATCCCTCGAAATTCGACTGGGGAATAGAATCGAATAGGCAATTCGGGTGAATTTACGTGCCGGCGAATAGTCGAATGGGCGAATAGTCGCACGATCGAATATTCGATCGAAGGATTTTCATTCGATTGAGCAAATGATCTAATGCCTTTTTATTCGATCAAAAATGTAGAAAACAAGCCTATGGGACTTTCCTATAGACTTTTAAAGCAATTTGGTAGGTTTTAGGTGGCGAAGTAGGCAGTCGAAGTATTTTTAAAAGAGATAGTACTTTGACTATCAAATGGGCTAAAAGTCGCAGCGTTTTTGCGCTCGATCTATTCAAATCATTCTACTCGAGCTTTTTTCCTTCTATTCCTTCACTCGAATTTAGTGAATGGGCCCCTAAGTAGATTCCCGGTAAAGGGATTAAAAAGTGTAAAGCTAGGGCAAGATTTATTTCCAAAAAGATTTAAGAAGAAAACTGAATAAACATGTCTCTATAGAGAGGTATCTGTATCATTTATAGACAAACACAGAAGGTGAAGAGGGCAATGGCATATGGCATGGGCATCCGCAAATAGGGGCATGAGGAGGAGCACTCGCCCCTCCTGAATTTTGCCACCCCTCTCCCTCATGTGGTCTCGCTCCGTTCTCACTCTCCTTCCTTTCCACTATCCCTACCATCTTTCACATAACCTCCCTCTCAACTACTGCTCCATCTCCCACTTTCTGTCTCCAGTCCTGCTTTAAGTCTCTCTACTTCCCTGCCCTTTCCCCTATGACGTCACCCGTGGCAGCAAGAAGGCAAGTGCAGAAAAAAGTAAAAGGAATTCTAGTACAGGTACTATAGAACATACTACAGAGACAGATTACAGTAAGGGGCACAAACTACAGCAAGAAGAACAGAAGCAAAACAAAGCAATGTCTTAGCAAAGTCTTATATTGTAGTACATAAAACAGAGCCAGACATCTTGTGGAATCAAGACACTGCACCCAGAAACTATACATATATATTACAAAAAAGTACAGACACAAGCATGTGAAGCAAAATCTAATTTTACCAATGGCAAAACAAACATGCAACATTTGGGACTCCCGCCCAAAGCATCATTACCACCAATGACATCAAGAGAGGCAAAAGACACACCCATCATATGCATATGTAATGGCATGTCCAAATTATGTGCAATAAAGATGACATAGTTCAAGGCATACAAATCAGTCCTCTCAGTTCAAACAAACAATGACTACGCCTAAGAGTCATTTTTAACAACGGGGTGTCTTAAAGGAAAACTATACCCCTCCAACAATGTAGGTCTCTATAAAAAGATATCACATAAAACAGCTCATTTGTAAAACCCTGCTTCATGCTTCAGTGTGTGCCAGTGGGTAATCATAAATAGAAAACTGCCATTTTAAAAAATAAGGGCTACCCCCTGGGATCATAATTTACAGTGCTCACAAACAAACCATACATGTTACGTCAAATGAACCAATTAACAGACAGAGTTCTGTCTTTTGCTTCCACACTTCTTCCTGTTACAGTTAGAGCTGCAGTATTTCTGGTCAGGTGATCTCTTCCTGTTACAGTTAGAGCTGCAGTATTTCTGGTCAGGTGATCTCTTCCTGTTACAGTTAGAGCTGCAGTATTTCTGGTCAGGTGATCTCTTCCTGTTACAGTTAGAGCTGCAGTATTTCTGGTCAGGTGATCTCTTCCTGTTACAGTTAGAGCTGCCGTATTTCTGGTCAGGTGATCTCTTTCTGTTACAGTTAGAGCTGCAGTATTTCTGGTCAGGTGATCTCTTCCTGTTACAGTTAGAGCTGCAGTATTTCTGGTCAGGTGATCTCTTACTGTCACAGTTAGAGCTGCAGTATTTCTGGTCAGGTGATCTTTTCCTGTTACAGTTAGAGCTGAAGTATTTCTGGTCAGGTGATCTCTTCCTGTTACAGTTAGAGCTGCAGTATTTCTGGTCAGGTGATCTCTTCCTGTTACAGTTAGAGCTGCAGTATTTCTGGTCAGGTGATCTCTTCCTGTTACAGTTAGAGCTGCAGTGTTTCTGGTCAGGTGATCTCTTCCTGTTACCGTTAGAGCTGCAGTATTTCTGGTCAGGTGATCTTTTCCTGTTACAGTTAGAGCTGAAGTATTTCTGGTCACGTGATCTCTTCCTGTTACAGTTAGAGCTGCAGTATTTTCTGATACTTTGTTCACATATCATAATAGATTTGATTGTGCACCTCTGTCTTTATTGGTTTGTGTGCAGACACTGTGGGGCAACATAAAGATCAGTGATGACATTTTTTGCAGAATTTGAGTCTTGAATTTGATCTCCAGCCAGTTTTGTACTTGGCTGCTCTATAACCTTATCGCCAAAATGTAATAAAATGGGTTTTAACTGCTTCACAGTAGGGCGAGTATTGTATTGTGTTTAGTATGGCAGCTGTGACAACCCTTTCTTTTTACAAGTCTTCCACTTCATTCTTGTCTGTGGGCATGGGAACCAGAGTAGAACCCACTGAAATGAATTGCAGCTTAACATACGTAAAGCAATATTCATTGTGAGAAATTGGTAGATTAGATATGATTAGATGCCCAGTAGAATTCACAGAATTATCATAGTTATTAAACAAATTCCAAAACAACCTCACTCTCCAGCTTTTTGAAATGATCAATTATGTATCTACATTTCATTACAGATTCATAAGATAATACTCTAAAATCTTGGATACGGTGTATGTTTATTTAAATAATACATTGCCATTACAATACAGAGTATTGAATAGTGGTGGGAATTCTTTAGCTAATCTGGCAAAGTGCAATATTTTAAAGTGACCAGCTTTTCTAAATTAAATCAAAGGTTACTGCATACAAGTTGCCAAAAATCAAACCACATTCACAGCTTTGTCATATTTATTAACCGTGTTAGTATCTCTCTCACAAATCACCATATTAGCAAACCTAATCTTATAGTACCAATGGTTTTTCCTCAGCCCCCTGCGATAGTAATGCACTTTTTTCATTACATAACTTGACTCTAAGCCAGCTGATACACTGGAGTCTACAGGAGGCAATTGATATATGTTAACTCTGAAACAATACCGTAGCAGTTGTCATATGTTTTGGACAGAATGGTTCTTTACTTAATTTGCACCATTTTAGTGTGCTTGCTAAATGCCTTTATTAATCAATTCAATAACCATAAAAATAAGCAGTTTATTTAATCTCAACCATCTGATTCTCCCTGTGTCCTGTTGCATTAAACCATATTGGTGAGCATTATTTTTAGTCTTGCTACTTTTAGGCTCTAATGCTCTACAGGCAGTGCAGGTCCATGACATACTGTAAGGAGGGCGGATTGGAGGCATGACAACGATTCAGGATTAGTTATTACAAATTGAACAGCTGGTGAATTTGTAGTACCAGTCTGGCCCTTGACTGGTTTACTAAACAGGCTGGTGAAATACAAGCCAGGTTTCAACCGTTAGGGAAAATAACCTCATACAGGATCAAAGAGAAAACCAGGCTAAAAGAAAAACCAGAGTAGATGTATCTCCCTCATAAAATTACAAGCTTAAAATGGATATATACAGTATATATATATTTTTTTGTTAGTTTTTGTTCTATAACTAAATCTAAAATAATCTATAGAGAATGTTTGTATTTCTTATTCTCTAATATTAGCACCCTTTATTAAATGCAATAGTCATAAAACATAAAGTACAACAACTCAAGCTCAACATCTTTGTTCATCATAGCTTAACAATCTTAAACTTACTCCAGGTTCAAATAAAAAAGGGCAAACATAACCAAAAAATATAGTAACCACATACTGACTATTATAGATATGTAGGGAGTCTGGGGATGTTTATCACATCCTCTGTGTTAATCACTCATTTATGTTCAGCCTGATCTGAACACCTCTGTGAGCTGACACAAATGAGGGCTTTCAGAGTAGGGTTGCCATTAAAATACATGACTATGGCAAAAAAACCTTTAAAAACCAGGTGGAGGTTTTGAGCTGAACAATCCGTTAAAAAACTGTACAGATGGAAACCTTACTATAAAGAAGTTTTTTCATGATTAAAGCAATAGGCAAGAGGTATGTTCAGTACAAACTCTAACAGTAAAACTCATGACAAACAAGGGGGTATACTGCACGTTTAAAAAAAAATCTAAGGGGGTTATTTACTAAACTCCAAATGCCAGAAACCTGAAATTCGTGTTTTTTTAGCATAAAATCAAAAAACTTTTGTGAAAAAAAAAATCACAATTTTACCCCAAGAATGGAAAGTCTGAATCAGAAAATCCGGCATCTCAAACCTGTCGAGGTTGCATATAAGTCAAAGGGAGGAGTCCCAATGATTTTTGATGTGCGTTGGGTTTTGTGCAATACCCGAAAATGTATGAATTTTCAGGCCAAAAACATAAGAAATCTGAGTTTTTGAGTGAAAACCCTGAAAAAAATTTGAAAAAAATCGTGTGGAAAAAAATCGTGTGGAAAAAAATCGTGTGGAAATTCCAAAAAGTCTTTAAAATTCATATTTTTAGCAATTCTTTTTTGGATTTTTACCTGAAAAATGTTTTTTGGGAAAGTGTATTAATAAATAAGCCAAAAAAAAACCTGTGAGAAATTCTTGTTTTTTTAGTATGAAAAAAAAAAATCACAATTTTTGCAAAAATGTATTTAAACCCCAAGGATGGAAAAGTCTGAATCAGAAAATCTGGCATCTCAGACCTGTCGAGGTTGCATATAAGTCAAAGGGAGATGTCCCAATGATTTTTGATGTGCGTTGGGTTTTGTGCAATACCCCAACATTTTCAGGCAAAAAGCATAAGAAATCTGAGCTTTTGGGTGAAAAACCCGAAAAAAATTCTGAAAAGCTTGTGGGTGGAATTTCCGAAAAGTTTGTAAAATTCCTATTTTTTGCAATTTTTTTTCAGATTTTTACCTGCAAATTTTTTTTCCGGGAAAGTGTATCAATAAATAAGTCAAAAAAACCTGTGCAAATTGAGTTTTTTTTCAGAAAAAATTGAGATAGATTCGGACTTTGATAAATGTTTGATTACAATCCAGGCTGTACAGGAAAACTTTTGCTTTGTATTTGTATCACATAACTCTCTGGGTTTTAACTTACAAACACTGGTCAATTTTGTACCGATGCAGCAATTCATTTGCCGACAGTTGCTTTTGTTTACTAATTGGCAGAAGACTGTTCAAAGCTATTTGCTGATTGGTTTCTACGGGTCACGGCCATGGTACAAAATTGACCAATGTCAAAAAAATTAGAATTACTGAAGTCTAATATACTTTCTGTTTGGCAACAGGGTTGGTGCATTATACCGCATCTTTATACCACATGTTTTCTTTTCTCTTGCATCTCACATTTTTTTTTACAGTTAATTTGGATCTGCAGTGAGGTTTTAAGCCATTGCTTAAAATGTAAAGACATTTCTAATTAATTCTTGGCATCCATTTGGCGCCTTTCTCAGAGTAACCATTTTAAGAGCTTATTATTTTCTTAGGAAGCTTCATTCACAGGCTCGCAGCTCATCTATTCTGTGCAGCTGTAAATTCAAGGCTGAGGTATATACACTCTCTAAGAGGCTTTTTTTATAACACAAATCAAAGTAATTTGGTTATTCTTCAACAAAAAATCTGTGACAGGCTTGTGACATTTAATAAAGAAAGGTTTTGTCTCTTCACTGAGGTTAGATTGTTATAATCAGACAGCAATCTCTTTCCTATCTTGTCCTGTATAGGACAGAAAATTCTCATGAGAAAGGTCAGGGATTACATGCAACAGATTAACATTTTGCATCCTCTTCAATCTCTTATTTCCACTGCTGTTAAACCCCATTAAGTCCCAGGCTGCCCTCAATATAATTTCTCCTGCATGACCTTCTTGGAATTGTAATTGAAATTCTCTTTACAAACAAGCACAGGTAACATTAAATTAGCGACTGACAATTACAAATATTTTTGTGTTATAGAAAGAAATATAAAATAAACATTCAAAATCTGGCAGAAAAAAAAACCTTTTTGTCCCATCTGTTTGTAAAATCTGAAAAGAGTTGGTGAAAAATAAAATGTTGTCTGTCTTTTTGCCAAACCCATCTGCCCGTAGTTATACCTGAACCTCTTAGATTTCTGTGAGGGGAGAATGGGAAGATGGGGAGAATATGGTATGAAATATTCCTTTCAAACAGTAGCGTTACAAGATATTTTTATTTTTCAAACTATGACATACAGATGAAGCCACTTGGATTTGTGAGTTAAATGCGTCATGACTCAGGGGTAATTGAAGAAACTGTGTTATCTTAAGTCATCTTAACTCATTTAATGCATTTAACCTTTTCATTAGCATACCAAAGCTCCATTGTTCACAATGGTGAATGCTGTAATTAGATGGGATGTTGTGACGCAGTTTTCTGTGTTAAATGAGATAAATGGGATATCTGTGTTTAGTTATTCTGTGTCAAACAGATAAACCAAAGTGGCTGCATCTGTATACTTAAATTTATCTTCAGCACTTTAAAGCACATTGAGCATGTGCGAGCCGAAGGCACTAGTGAGCAGGTCAGCCAATAAATTAAGCTAGGGAGATATTTATGTTGCCATTCTGCTTAAGAGATGGGATAACCGGTAGCTCAATCTCACACAGACACCATGCTTCTCTTGCTTCAAGAAGACCAAACTTTATTAACACTTCAGCAGACAAAGATCATGTCACATGACACTGTATCCGATCAGTATGGGATTTGTATGAGAGCACACCCATTAATACATATCTTAACAACCTATATAAGCAAGTATACATTTACATTATCATTAACTGATTTTTAAATGTGCACTATTGTTATTCTTAAACTTATGAGACAAAAATATGTGGATATTTAAAACTACACCATCATTGACACAGGTGCCACTACATCATCGGATTTTAGTGGTTTTATAGGTTTTGAAACTACGGCTAAACTCACAAACTCTAAAACCACAATTGCCTTTGAATTTAGTAAGAACGAAAAAAAGCACTGAATGTTGCACTAAAAATATAAATACCTCAAAAACCTCTAAAAATGTTAGTTGTTTGGACAATTCACCAAAAAATGAGCCATAAATATGTGAATATTTAAACTACACCCATGATTGACACAGGTGCCACTACATCATACAAAGTCATCACTTTTGTTCTTCCTAATTCTATGTACAAAATAAAATCTATGCAAAATTGGTTTCCAGAGATGGAAGTAGAACAACTTCACTGGTTTTGCACAAAGCCCTCACTTCAAATGACTGAGCACCTGTTGGATGGATTAGAATCCTGACTGTGAGCCATTCAGTGCCCAACTTTTTTATGTATAAAAATCCCCCAAACAACTATCAAACATGTGGGGACCCATTTACTTAGTACGAGTGAAGGAATAGAATAAAAAATACTTTGAATTTCAAATGTTTTTTTTGGCTACTTCGACCATAAAATTGGCTACTTCTACCTTCGACTACGACTTCGAACGATCCGGACTAAAAATCGTTCGACTATTTGACCATTCGATAGTCGAAGTACTGTCTCTTTAAAAAAAACTTTGACCCCCTAGTTCGCCACCTAAAACCTACCGAGGTGCCATGTTAGCCTATGGGGAAGGTCCCCATAGGCTTTGTAACAATTTTTTAGGTCGAAGAAAAATCGGTTGATCGATGGATTAAAATATTCGAAGTCGAAGGATTTACATTCGACCCTATGTAAATCTGCCCCGTGTTTTTTTTAAAGAGACAGTACTTCGACTATCGAATGGTCAAATAGTCGAACGATTTTTAGTTTATTTATTAAAGGTTGTATTTTAGTGGTTTTATAGGTTTTGAAACCTCAATTGTCTTTGAATTTAGTAAGAACGGGGAAAAAAAGCACTGAATGTTGCACTTAAAATATGAATACCTCAAAAACCTCAAAACATTTTAGTTTTTTGGACTATTCCTAGGGGAAAAAAAATCTCAAAACCTCTAAAATCCCTAATTGATTTAAAGTGGTCAAATTAGATCAGCGCAGCCATAGGACCTCAACAGCTTTTACTTGGAAAAGTTTTGGCTTAAAGGTTTTCTTGATTTTTTCACTTAGCAGATCTCACATTTTTAGAGCTTTTTAGAAATATAGAAAAACCACAATTTTTTTGGAGATTCATAGCAAAAAATTAAATTTGATTGTAAGTAAATTGGCCTCCTAATGTAAAGCCTTGCCAGAAGATTAGATGGTGCCAACTTCATGCAGGTATTTGATCTATTATTCAGAATACTTGGGACCTGGGGTTTTCTGGATAATGGATCTTTCTGTACTTTGGATCTTCATACCTTAAAGGGGTGGTTCACTTTTAAAATATCTTTTAGTATATAATAGAATGGCTAATTCTAGGCCTGGGCAATTGGCCTTCAATTTTATGTTTTTTTCATAGCTTTTAATTTATTTGCCTTTTTCCTGACTCTTATAGCTCATCACTGACCTCATCAAAAAAACAAAAAAAAAAACAAATGCTCTATAAGGGTACAAATGTATTGTTATTCTTACTTTTTATTACTCATCTATCTGTTCAGGCTGTCTCCACTTTTTATTCTAGTCTCCCAATCAAATCAAAGCATGGTTGCTAGGGTTAGTGATGGGATGCAGCCCTTCCTCCCTATGCTAAGGGGGTTATTTAATAAAGTCTGAATGACAAAAACTCAAAAATGTTTAGTTTTTAATATGAAATCCAAATTTTTAGTGAAAAAAATTAGATTTATTATACCCCTTGGATGGAAAAAGTCAGAATTCAAAAATCCCTCTCAGAACAGCCAAGGTTGTATATAAGTCAATGAGAGAAGTCCCAAAGATATCCTGAACTGTGCTGGGTTTTGGTTTTCAGTCAAAAATATGAAAAAAACGTAATTTTCGAGTGGAATATCTGAAAAATTCATACAATCCAAATTTTTCACAAGTTTTTCAAGTTTTTTCCCAAACAGGAAATTTTCAGGAGAATGTATTGATAAATAAGGGGAAATAACCCTGTGGGGAATATATAGTATATTTCAGAAAATAATGAGACCTTTTTGGATTTTGATAAATAACCCCCTAATTAACCACAAATAATAATAAATTAAAACCCATTAGTCTCAGAATTACTCTCTACATCATACTGAACATTAATTCAAAGATGAAAAAGCCCTTTAAGTCTGCTAGAAATCATTTAAACTTTAACTAAACATAAATATTAATTAACTGCATAGGACTGTCTTGCCACCAATAAGGATTCATGCACCCCATCAAGTACAAGTTACTGTTTAATTATTACAGAGAAAAAGGAAATTGCTACCTTCCCATAATTCACAATTTTCTGGATAACAAGATTTCAGATAAGTGATCCCATATCAGAATCATTACGGAATAGAGTAATATTTTAGACATGGTGGTATCAACATACTTTTAGCTATATATAGTGTAAGCACAGGTATATGTTTACTAGGGATGCACCGAATCCAGGATTTGGTTCAGGATTCGGCCAAGATTCTGCCTTTTTCAGCAGGAAACTAAACTGAAACTGAAACTGAATCCTATCCTAATTTGCATATGCAAATTAGGGGTGGGGAGGAACATTGTGTGACTTTTTGTCAGAAAACAAGGAAGTAAAAAAATATTTTCCCCTTTCCACCCCTAATTTGCATATGCAAATTAAGGTTTGGATTTGGTTCAGTATTCGGCCGAGTCTTTCACGAAGGATAAGGGGGTTCGGCCAAATCCAAAAAAGTAGATTTGGTGCATCCCTATTAAAAGCGACCATTGACTTTAATGGTCGTCAGAATTGTCGCTGGCTCCAGATTTGTCGCCGGCGTCAGAATACAAGTCACAAGTGTCAAATATATTTTAACGCTGGTGTCAAAATTCTCGTTTTGCTAATTTTTTGCCGTTTCGCGAATTTCTTAGGAAATTCACAAGTTTTTCGGCGAAGCAAATCGGGAGAAATTCACCCAACACTATTTGGAACATTCCTTCAAAGATATTAAAAGAATGAAAAAGCAACAACAGCTCCCCAACACTTTTCATGACAAGGTAATTTACACATTAACCATAGAGTCCAAAGAAGTAGCGCCACTCTACTAACATTTTAAGCAACATAGAAGAAGTCTGCAGCAATCATTTAAATACCTCTAAGGCACTGGATTCAAAATCCTTATACCAGTACCCATTGGTACAGGTATTTATCTTCTTTTTAAATAAGCAATAAGTAAAACAGGATCAATGCTTGTTATGGTGTATTGTGACTTTAAGCATTAAACAAACAATTCCCGGACATGATTCTTTATAAGTTCCTTCGTGTTTAGTATATTATGAAAATTGATGGGTCATATCAAATCTTCTTTATGTTTATTTAACTCCCAACAGAAAATAAAGACATAATAAAGGGTTACTTGACAATTACATGCAGGTTTTTCACACAACACATAAGCTGAACTCTTTGCCTTCCAAATAACTTGGAAAACTAATAAACTAAACATAATATGCACCTTTGAATAAGTTAACATGCTGCCTTCAGAATACTTACTTAATAAAACTTTTATTGCAAGAGCAACAATATTGGGTTTTTAAAAAAAACAAAAAACAAATGTGCTGATATAAATCCCCTCAATACTATAGTAATGTATCATGCTTTAATAAATATGTCGCTATATACATTTTCAGAAATAAAACATTGCAGATATTGTACTTGAACATTTTTGGTGATGCAAAATAGGATAGAAATTATACCTGCTGCTTTGCAGATTTGCTGAATGTTATTGTGTTAGTTCATAACACTGCGAAATGCTAAATGTACGTAGATCAGTAAATAGAAAAAGGAACTCGTTTACCATTGCAGTTAAATTACATACATCCAATTACAATGGGAAAATTCACTATGCTGCTATTTTGCCTATAAACATTAGAATTCTTTCCTCTCCAGGGTACTCCATGTAACTTTCCAAATTAACTCTTTTAACGGGTGAAGCATTTCTTCTACAGAATTGCTTAGCAACTAGCTGGAATATAAAAGCCTTTCAATAAGCCACTTTGCCATTTTGTTTATGTGGGTTTATGTGGTCTTTTTAAAGTTTTTTTTTTATACATTTATTTTAAATGTACTAAAATACTTTTTCTTCAATATCTTTTTCTTCAAAAATGTTAAAAATGATTAACACCATTAATATTTTTATTTATAGTAGTTTTTATACTTTTCAAAACAATTTTATATTTTTCTGCATTCTTACTATTAGCGATGAAGAGTGAATTTTTTTTGCCTGGAACAGATTTGCTCCGAAATTATTTTTTTGCAAGTGAAAACAAATTTTCACGAATCTTAACTAGAATTTTGCCATGCATTTTGTTTTACCAGGAAAAAAATATACTTTTTTCTGCGCAGGAAAAAATGTTCAATAGTTAGGAATTCATTTTTTTTTCATAAATTGTTTTTTTTAAAAAAATTTGCGGGTTTTTATCACTCTAAAATGTGAAACATTTTATATTCATTAAGGGGCAAATTCATCATGGGTCGAATATCGAGGGTTAATTAAACCTTGATATTTGACTGCGAATGAAAATCCTTTTGACTTCGAATATCGAAGTCGAAGGATTTTGCACAAAAAGTTCAATCGAACGATCAAAGGATTTTAATCCAACGATCGAAGGATTATCCTTCGACCAAAAAAACGTAGCCAAGCCTATGGGGACCTTCCCCATAGGCTAACATTGAGTTTGGTAGGTTTTAGATGGTGAACTAGGGGGTCGAAGTTTTTTCTTAAAGAGACAGTTCTTTGAATCGAATAGTCGAATAGTCGAATAGTCGAACGATTTTTAAGTCAAAGTCGCAGGTCGAAGTAGCCCATTCAATGGTTGAAGTAGCCAAAAAAACACTTCGAAATTCTAAGTTTTTTTTACTTCGAATCCTTCACTCGAGCTTGGTGAATGGGCCCCTAAGTGTAAAAACCACATAAACCTCTGATGTCAAAGCTGTCGAAGTCCCATAGAAGTCAATAGAAGCTGCATTGATCCTATTGGACCAGCTTTAATCAGTTCAGACTTTTAAAGGTTTTTTTTAGAAAAATGTATTTCTCTAGTAATTATCCAAAAATTTCAAATGTCAAGAGGTTTTAGAATTTTTTATATTTTTGAGAGCTTCATTTTGGATTTTTTTCTGTTTATACTTTTTATAGATGGATATTTTAATAAATTCAATGGCATTTGTAGTTTCAGAGGAATAGAGTTTAATCATAGTTTCAAAAATCTTTAAAACCTTTCAAATTCGACCTTTAATAAATAGGCCTCCATGAGTTCAAAGCAATTAGCAAGACAAAAGATAATCGTTGAATGCAGTGCATTTAACACAAAGAAAAGATTTTAAAATGCAAAAAATGGGAAAATGCTATTGCAATTTTGCTTATCACTATATTATTTAGGACTATAGTTAACTAGTTTATCATAGTAATATGTCTTTCTAGCTCAGCTTTGTTTCATTTTATAACATGCATGAATACTTTCCAAATTCTTAAAGCCTTGTGCTCTCTCTTCTGCTAAAAAATCATTTAGGCTTCAAGTACAATACAATAAACAATACACTATTTTATTATTACAGAAAAAAAACGGAAATCGTGTTTAAAATGTGAATAATTTGATTACGACTGAGTTTATAGGAGATGACCTTCCTGTAATTCAGAGCTTTTTAGATAACATGGAACCAAATGTAAAGTGGGAACCAGTGACTGGTATGCTCTCAGCACGGGCACCACGTAGTAATTAGACATGACACACTTGATACAATAAAACAAGACACACTTTTATTCAGATGGCAGACCAGAGCCAACTGACCACCTTTCAGTTACACAAGTTACACTCTACCGAGGATCCTGTCTCATCATCACTGTCTCCCACACAGAGGGGCACATTTACCTAGGGTCGAATATCGAGGGTTAATTAACCCTCGATATTCGACCGTCGAAGTAAAATCCTTTGACTTTGAATATCAAAGTCAAAGGATTTTGCGCTATTCCTACGATCGAACGATCGAAGGAATAATCGTTCTATCGAACAATTAAATCCTTAGAATCGAACAATTTGAAGGATTTTAATCCATTGATCGAAGGATATTCCTTCAATAAGGAAATTGTTAGGAAGCCTATGGGGACCTTCCCCATAGGCTAACATTGGCCTCGGTAGGTTTTAGGTGGCAAACTAGGGGGTTGAAGAATTTTTTAAAGAGACAGTACTTCGACTATCGAATGGTCGAATAGTCAGATTTTTAGTTCGAATCATTCGATTCAAGGTCGTAGTTGAAGGTCGAAGTAGCCCATTTGATGGTCGAAGTAGCCATATTCGACCATTCGAAATTCAAACTATTTTTCCTCTATTCCTTCACTCGAACTAAGTAAATGGGCCCCAGAGTGTATATTCCCGAATCCTTTGGGACCCATATTATGTGGAAGGGCACTGGCAGAGTGCCATTAGCCATTGAGGAGACCTCCTCTTTGTATAGATTATTCCCCGGCTAATCTCTGATGTCCAAGCTTCTATTCTATTACCACAGCTGGCCCAGGCAGGGCCGCTATCAGAAATTGCAGGGCCCCATACAAACAAATTTCCTGGGCCTTCTGGGCTGCGCCCACCACAAGCCCCACCTACAGGGCCGCCCTCCCCACTCCACAGGTCCACCCCCCACTAAAAAAAAACAAACATTGGTGGCTGTGGTTCCCACATGTTAATAAAAAACATGCAGCATTTTCTTCCCTTATTGGTCACAGAATTCAGAAGTCCTGGTAAAGCTGCATGGTGATTGGATGAGCTGGAGAAGTTCAAACCTCAGCTATGCAAACCCTTAGCAGCTCAACCGGGACTTAAACTTAGTGACCAATAAGGGGAAGTAATGGACAGAAGATACCTCCCCTTGTGCTCCCGCCCTGCCTTCCCGAAGTTTTAGTCAGAGAGCTCTTGGTTTTCCAGATTTTTCAAGGGTCGAATTTCAAATTTGAAAAACGTCGAAATTCGAATTCAAAAAGACCAACCGAAATTAAATCAAAGGGGTTTTTTTTTTGGCTGAATAGGTCCGTTTTCGATCGAATAGGTCTGTTTTAGATCGAATTTGAATCGTATGAATTGAAGTAATAGTGCATTCTAATCTCACGTTTCCCCCAAAAAACAGATTTTTGAAAGTCCACCAATTGACTCCAAATAGGTTCTAGGAGGTTTCCCATAGGCTAAAACAGCAATTTGGCAGGTTTTAGATGGTGAATGGTCGAAGCTGAATGTTTAAAGAGACAGTACATGATAAATGTCAGAATTTTAATTTTCTAATTTTTTTCCAAATTCAAAACAAATTTGGACTATTCCCTAGTCCAAGTACACAAAATTTAGCTCAAAATTTTAATTTTTCTAATTAGAATTTTCACTTCGACCTTTGATAAATCTGCCCCAAAATTTGGAAATATATTTTACCAAAGGAGAGTAAGCCATTTTTCTAAGACTTCTCGACTTTCCAGTGCCTTGTGTTACCAGAACTCCTTGGCAAATGTGTGGGGTGCACCTCCCCCACCTTCCCTATGCAGTGCAGACAAATTCAGGCAGTGTGTTCATGTTTTATTCTAAGGTGTAGATATTTGCACCTCAAGATGCAACACACAAGGTAAAGTGGAAACTGCAACCAAAGGCACTTTGTATTCTTTTGAATTTACACCTTTCTCCTTGTTTTGTAAATAAGACCAAATACATTTTACAATAATAACTTCAGTTCCTTTTAAATGATATGTTTGAATATTCAGTACATGATATGATATAAATAAAAGATGACAGCTATTTTCTCCATTGTTATTTATAATGACTTAGGGGAGTAACAAACTGCACTATTCATTTTAAATTGCAGACAATCAATTCAATTACTTTCCCTGAATTGTCCTTGAATGTACTATACAAAAAAGTAGCATGCATTTCAATTAGTTTAAAGAGTAAGCAAAACTATTTTAAGGACTGTTTTTGTAAAAACAAACCTAAATCTTAAACGTGAATTTAACTTGTTAAATCGCATTCAGCCCTTTGACTTGAAAAGAAAATTTCATGGCCTGTCTCCATAACAACAGAGATTCTTCTGTCAGAAAACTGTCATGTACAGTAAGGATAATAATCAGATTGCATGGACACTAGTTGGATACTGCTTGCTTACCCCATACTGCTTTGATTGTTTTCCTCTTGCATTTTCTGACAAGAAAACTGCCACTTTGCTTTCAATAACATGAATTGGATTTCAGTTCACATGTATAATATTATTATCATAATCCTTTAGAAAAGACAAACACTATTCTGCATGATTCACACACTTAGAAAAGAAAAAAATACTTTCACAGCAAGGCATTTCAAGTCTACAATCATTCACTTATTTTTCAACAAAAAAAGAAATACTTTTTAAACAACTTTGGATTTTATATATAAAAAAAAGTGGTTAAAATATATATATAAAATAAAGCAGAAAACACTCAACTCACATATATATATATATATATACACACTTGAAAAAGGATCCTTGCCGATCTGAAACATGTTGTGTTAAATAAAAAACTTTGCAGCAGTGCCATGTGCTCCATCCTACACCTCATCGTTTAATATATATCTATATATATATATATATATATATATATATATATATATATATATATATATATATATATATATATATATATATATATATATATAGTCCAATAGCAGAAAGCACTCATGGCAATGATTATGTAACAACGTGGCAAAAATGTACACCTCCATATTCACATCAACACATTTCGATTCACAGGGGATTGTCATCAGGATAGGATATATATACAGTAGAACCACCATTTTACATTTTTCAGGGGACCAGAAAGAAATGGTGTAAAATCCAGGAGAATGGATATTCAGGGAAATGTATTAATCATAATATAAATGTGGGAACATAAAACAACAATGTAAAATGAGGGGAACTTAAAATCAGGGGATGTAAAATTGAGGTTCCACTGTATGTAAAAATAGTACCTTACCGGTTACTAATAAAGACATTTTTGTGTTTGTAAATTAAAGACCCGGGAGTGCAGTGTATTATATTGGACTTGATTTACAAAAAAACAGGTAAAATATCAAATAGACAAGACATAGTACCACACTCATCGGGTCAAACAAAGGTTTGGTCACCAGCAAGGAACCTTCTCAGAGGACAACCATTGTTGGTAGGGATGGCGCGAACTGTTCGCCGGCGAACTTGGGGTGTTCACGCTCGCCGGAAGTTCGCGAACGTCGCGCGACGTTCGCCATTTTGGGTTCGCCATTGTTGGCGCTTTTTTTTGCCCTCTCACCCCAGACCAGCAGGTACATGGCAGCCAATCAGGAAGCTCTCCCCTGGACCACTCCCCTTCCCTATAAAAACCGAAGCCCTGCAGCGTTTTTTCACTCTGCCTGTGTGTGCTGAAGAGATAGTGTAGGGAGAGAGCTGCTGCCTGTTAGTGATTTCAGGGACAGTTGAAAGTTTGCTGGCTAGTAATCGTTTTGATACTGCTCTGTTATTGGAGGGACAGAAGTCTGCAGGGGTTTGAGGGACATTTAAGCTTAGGTAGCTTTGCTGGCTAGTAATCTACCTTCTACTGCAGTGCTCTGTATGTAGCTGCAGTGGGCAGCTGTCCTGCTTCTGATCTCATCTGCTGACTGCTGCAATAACAGTAGTCCTTGTAAGGACTGCTTTTATTTATTTTTTTGTTCCAATACAGAGCAGTATCAAGCAGATTGCTAGCCAGCAAACTTACTATCATCTGTCCCTGAAATCACTAACAGCTCTCCCCCTACACTATCTCTTCCAAGCACACACAGGCAGATTTTTCAGATACATTTTTGCCCTTGATCCCCCTCTGGCATGCCACTGTCCAGGTTGTTGCACCCTTTAAACAACTTTAAAATCATTTTTCTGGCCAGAAATGTCTTTTTTAGATGTTAAAGTTCGCCTTCCCATTGAAGTCTATGGGGTTCGCGAACCGTTCGCGAACCGCTCGCATTTTTGCGCAAGTTCGCGAATATGTTCGCGAACTTTTTTTCCGACGTTCGCTACATCCCTAATTGTTGGTCCATGAAATGCTGTAAACTATTATTATTAATAATAATAATAATAATAATATTGTTAGGCCTGCTATTCATGGAAAGAAATGCTCTTGCATAGAGGTAAGTCTGGCATCATGAAACTCTGCTATCTTTCATACCTGTGCCATAAGCTTGAGTAGGGTAACTGATTGCTTCTACATTTTTCGATATAAAATATAGGCTCAGCAGAACAAAGTATATCTGCATGTGAATAATGAACAATTCTATTGGCTCCTTTTTCCTACAACTAGTATTTCCCACATGGCTAGCTGAAAAAATGACACATGTACAAGCCAAATGGATCACATTTGTTGTTCTGTAAGTTCTTTTTCACACGTTACTGGGAAGACAAGTTATTTGTTACAAATATTATTTTATATGTGGGAAGTCACATATAAATATTTATATCTCGTATGTGGCAGTTCAGATAATTGTATATTGTATACCTGGACATTTCATCAATTTTATTCTGTTGGCGCCAATAGAGATTTCATTGTATTGTTTTTCATGTACTGTATTTATACCTAAATTAAAAGTGAATGTATTATTAAAGTTGCTCTTTCTCTTAAATTAGTAGTTAACAATTGAATTTTAGAACTGATTTCCAAATCATTTTGTGATCCTTCATTTGTATACTGAGTTGCTTGCATTGGAGGTTCCATATATCTAGGCAGCGTTTGCAAATGTTAATATGATTTTAAAGCCTTTGGAATATAGTTATTAATATATATTCTTTAATTACAGTCAATATTTCCAGCTGTACTACCAGATAGATGATAGATAGATAGATTACAAAAACATTTTATATGGCTGGTCATTAAAACTTGATAATCAATTTTAAATTTTAATTTATACATACCATCCTCTGTTGGCACATAAATATTTAAATACAGACAGTCTTCATTCTGATCTTGCACATATGAAACAACGGTATCCAAATTGGCAGTAAACCATATTGGCAGCATATCGTTCAGCAAAGATCTTTCATCCAGAAACTGGGGGCAAACTGGAGCAAACTGAGTTGCATTCTTAATACCAGTCCAGGATGAGGGGGGCTCTGGAGGTTGAAAGCGTCTCTCTCCAGTTGGTGGTGAGGCATAGGGCACTCCCAAATATTGCTCGACAGGGCCAAGAATCTCAATGGGTAATGGTGTTCTTGTGCCTCGTATTTTCCCATAGTTTGTAGGTACAATTGGATACTGTGCTTGGCAGTCGATTATCGTAAATCGTACAGCAAGTGCCGCTATCCATAGTAGCAAGTTTGAATTTACCACAACACAGACTGGAGTGAAGATCAAAGGCAACCATAATAATCCGCTTGGTCTCGACATTGTTTATATCAACATCAGCAAAGGTTTTATCTCCCACACAAAGAGTGAGAGAGTACAAAGGCAAATAAAAAAGAAATCAGGTGGAGTAAAAATAATCCATATAATAAATAAAGGACAACAATTATTGCCTCCTTTGTGCAGTCGTCGTCTGTGAGATCCAACCTACAGATGAAGTAAAGCCCATTCCACAATAACAAAGGGAATTTTTATGTGAATACTCCAAAGATCTTCAGGTCTTGTTGGTTTTTCCACCATTTCATCAATTTTAGTTCATATTGGTTTTTTTTGGTAACCTGCAAATGAAAAAAGAAATGTGCATTTTAGTACATTCAGGTAATCTCACTTTTATGCAAAATATTTTAAACAATAAAAGACATAAAATAAAAGTGAAAATTTAAAAAATAAAACATATGTAGCAGTATTTATTGACTTCTTCCTTTCGTGAATTGGAACTAAGCCCAGAGTATTTAAGAGGTGAGTAGTCTCAAAGTAACATTTATATCAATACACCTGCATGATTTTCAATGCGTCTTTTCAAATTTGTATTCATTTCTATTTTCATGTGTCTGTATCCCCTAAACTTTGTTTAGCTTTTGAGTAGGGATGGGTGAATTTGACCCATTTCGTTTCACCAAAAATTTGCAGCCGGCGAAATGTCACCGATGCCCATTAAAGTCTTTGGGTGGCAAAAAATTTTTGTTGCGCGTCTTTTTTTTTTTGACGCACAACTCCATACAAGCCTATGGGTGTCATTTTTGCGGCGAAACAAGGTGAAAAAATTCGGCCATCCCTACTTTTGAGCTGTTGAGCTTTAACATTTCTCCAGGTAATTAAGAAAATACCATTTTAATATAGAACTGTCCTAGAGCAAAAACAAAGAAAGTGCGAGGGGGGTTGAATGTACAATTTTAAGTTCAGCTGGGGCCCCTTTTATTGGCTGCAGAAACAGGTGCAGTATCAATCTAAGGGGTCATTTACTAAAATGTATTGACTTTCTATTATTTCCATGAATCTCTAAAAATTGTGGTTTACCTATATTTAGATTTATTAAGTAAAAAAAAACAAAAATCTATAAATATAGGAGCTGTGTTGATCATATTGGACTGCCTTAAAACAATTTGGACTTTTAGAGGTTTTTGGATTTTTTCTCCACATATTTTTTTAGTGCATCATTCAGCACTTTTATTCACCCGTACTTTATTTATTTAATAAATAAACCTGCACATCATGACCAGGGCAGCAACAGGTCAGGCATCAGTTCAGTTTCTAGAGCTTATCCTGGAAAACTCCACTGTGTTGGCAAAACAAAAGAGGAATTGCAACTCCCAGTTACTCATCTTATACTATCTCTCCACCATGTATCCTTCAATCAAGGTTTCCACTTTCTTAACCCACTGGTTTTCCATTCTGCATTGTTTAAAAAACTCTGCCACATAAAAAGTGAAGGAAGATTTACTCTTCATCCAGTTGTCAGATAGATAAAATGTATTTTCTTTAAATCATTTTTTATATTAAAAGTGAAAAAATGCATTTTGAAGATGGATTAAGACAATATTAACATTTACCCCCCAAATATTTAATTACTACAGATGTGCCATTTTGTGGAAAAAAGTAATCTAGTCATACTTATTTTTTATTTGCTGAGCTCTCTGCAGCTACATTTTAAACTACATTATTGTACTGTCTACCTTAATAATAGAGATCCTTAATAATATTCATTTTGCTAAATTCCCACTAACTCTCCAGCACTAAATTAGAAAAACATTTTTAAAATAACACATTTACCCATACTATATAAATATGGCAAACTTTACTGAATATCTATCCTGAAAGCATGCCAAAGTGGCACTACTTAATCCCCTGAATTCAGAGCATGTTAGTGTTTTTTTTGTAACACGCCCATGATAACAACATTTTTTAAAATTTGAATTTGTATAGTTTTTATGGGTTTTTGAAACCATGGAAAAAATGTTTTTCCCTAAAACCACTTATGCAATTAAAATTATTAAAACATCTGAATAGGCCCTTTATCGAGCCCTTTATCTACCTTGGAACTCGTGAGATTGTAGATATGTGATGACATTCACTAGACTTGCTAAAGGGCCCAGGGGGGGGGGGGGCTGAAATGTTTCCCTTTGTACATGTGTGCATGGGCTAAATAAATACACTTTTTATTAAGCAAGTCCATGTTCGATACCAAATTGAGATTTGTTTCACAATTCAGGCTTCAGATAATGCAGCAATGTCATCACTCGCCAATAATCTACAATGAGCTGTTGAAAAGGTTTTTCCCCAAAAAACTATTCTGACGCATTTCATGGCACATAAGCATTAACATACAAATTTATTATAACGTAAACGCAAACAGAACTGACATCACATTCTAACTGCCCCCTGGCAGAATAACCCTTTCAGGAAACAACCCACTAACAGATTAATGTAACAGAATAATTCATTTTCTTTACTTTTTAAGGTTGTGCAAAATACATTTTAAAACCAACAATTGGTTGCTATTATAATAATCTTTTGCTAGAATGTCACATATATGGAGTATGGCTTAACACTCTGAGGGGCAGATTTTCATAGGCTCGAATATCGTGGGTTAATTAACCCTCGATATTCGACTGCCGAATGTAGTCGAAGGATTTACCGCAAATAGTTCGATTGATCGATCAAACAAAAAATCAATTTTAATCCATCAATCGAAAGATTTTTCTTCAACCAAAAAATTGATAGAAAGCCTATGGGGACCTTTCCATGGCACCTCAGTAGGTTTTAGTTGGTGAAGTAGGGGGTCGAAGTTTTTTTTAAAGAGACAGTACTTCGACTATCGAATGGTCAAATAGGCGAAGGGTTTTTAGTTGGAATCGTTCGATTCAAAGTCGTAGTCGAAGGTCGAAGTAGCCAATTCGATGGTCGAAGTAGCCAAAAAAAAACATTCAAAATTCAAAGTTTTTTTTATTCTATTCCTTCACTCGAGCTAAGTAAATGGGTCCCTGAGTGTATGAAACATGACACAGGCTTTTTATTAATGCAATTTGCAGAATGAGGTGAACATTATAAGGAAAGAAAATATAAAAAGCACAACTTTACTCCTGATAAGAGGACAGGAAAATTTATCAAGGCTCAAATTTCGAGTTTATTTCCCACAAACTCGAAATTTGAAAAAAATGACCAATCAAAATCTATTAAAAAAAAAAGATTGAGCTGCAAACTCGAATCGAATTTGAATTTCGATTTTTTTTTAAAACTCAAATCAAATTTGGACTATTCCCTAGTCGAATTACACTAAAATAAACTCGATATTTGAATTTAAAAATTCGAATTTTCAATTTGACCCTTGATAAATCTGCCCATAACTGTTTTATTAGGAGAAATGTATTTTTGTACAAAAGAAGCTATGATTTTTTTTTTTTTTTAAGTGTAATAGTCTGTATACCTTTTTCACCCTCATAAATCGATGATCCAGGTCATGGCCTCATTTTATAAGTGTATTCTCACAAGTAGGAGCAGACTATGATGTAATCAAATTGATTTATGTTATAGAAGAAGAGGACACAAACATTCCTCACTATTGAGTTCTGTCAGACAAGGCTTTACTGACTCGGTTGCCTCTGTGTATTCTGGAACACTGTTTCCCATTAGATGATTGATGTAAGTTGATTTTTCTGCAAAATATTCATCTAATGCATCTTCCACTAAATTCCTGTGCTTTGGTTACTGGTCAATCTGGAGGTTTTCTATGTTATCCTGTAAAGGAAAGCCCTGGAGCGTATGATCTGCATGACAAGGGGTCTGAATGAGCAGCAGTCAAATTACACTGGTTTATGTTTAAAGATTGGCAGAATCAGATGCAGCTGTGATTGGATGAGAAGGAATGCGTTAAGGCAGGAGAAAACTGGGCTGGGGGCGGGAGAAAGTTAGGGATGTGATGTCAGGGGAAGAAGCAGTTCACTTCCTTATCTTCAGAGGAGGTAGAAACATCACCCCCTTTCTGCATATTTTGTGAAATGTCATGAGTTTCTCTTCTTCATGTTCTCAAATTATCTATTATTAACCAAATGTTATCAATACCATGTTTTCCATGGAATTAAAATCCTTCGACTTCGAATATCGAAGTCGAAGGATTTAGCACATATAGTTCGTTCGAACGATCGAAGGATAATTCCTTCAATCGAACGATTAAATCCTTTGAATCGAACGATTCGAAGGATTTAAATCCAATGATCGAAGGAATGTCCTTCGATCAAAAAAAGTTAGCCAAGTCTATGGGGACCTTCCCCATAGACTAACATTGACTTAGGTAGCTTTTAGATGGCGAACTAGGGGGTCGAAGTATTTTTTAAAGAGACAGTACTTCGACTATCGAATGGTCGAATAGTCGAACGATTTTTACTTCGAATCCTTCGATTTGAAGTTGTAGTCGTAGTCGAAGGTCGAATTAGCCCATTCGATGGTCGAAGTAGCCCAAAAAAAACTTTGAAATTCGACGTTTTTTAACTTCGAATACTTCACTTGAAGTTAGTGAATCGGCCCCCAAATCTTGGTTGGTCTTTTTGAATTCAAACTTCGAAGTTTTTCAAATTCAAAATTAGACCCTTGATAAATATGCTCTTAAATGTCAAAAAGTGAGTTGCATGTCATTATTCCTGTTAAATGAATGACAATTTGATCTGGGGAATGTTTCTGATTGCCATTGGGGTCAGGAAGGAATGTTTTACCTCTTGAGGCATAGACTAATTGGCACTGGCTTCAGGCTGGTTTTTTTGCCTTCCTCTGGATCAAAACAGTGGATATATAATTTATTTCAAGTTTTATTTGTCACAGCAATGGTAGGACCTTGCCAGAATACTGCACAAGTAAGTTTAGTAGAGGGAGAGAGGAGGTTCTTTCCTGTGACTATATGGTGGGTTGATTAATACAGACGCTACTACTGCTTGTGCAGAAGGATGGCTGAAAGTGAAGGGTCGGTTGAGGAGTCCCCTTGTCATTGGCATTTTGTTGTCTAGTAACATATATAATTAATGCAAAAATATAACATTAGAGATATTAAACTTGCTGCAGTGGAAGAGGCACATCACATACATTAGACTTAATATAACTCTTCTTTCAGCAGGTTTAAAGGGTGAGGAAGTTTAGAGAAGATAACAGCAGGTAATCCTGAGGATGACAAAGAGGGGCAGTCTTTGGATTGGTTTAATGGGGATTCTGCCTTATACAGGTGACTGAGGTGAGTCACTAATGTGCAGGGGGCTGATGCCATGAGTTGAGAAACAAGTTGAGGCAAGTTGAGAAACTCACCTCAGGTGTCAGCAGCCCGTAAGTTAGTGTTCCCCATTGTGTTTCTATACATATCCTTTACAAGTGTGTTATTGGATGTCAATCATATTGGAAACACTGTAAATCATTAACTGAAATCATAATGAACTGCTCCATAAGGTCTTGTATTCATCTTCATCTGCATCATTGAAATTATACACAAATAAAGGGTATTTTTGATCTTAAGAAATGCATGTTTATTAATTATGATTCTTCTAATGGCATTTAAAAAGAGAAAAGACAAATATACAATCATTACTATGCATAGCCTAATTGAGGTTAATAGTTTGTATTGTTTTTTGGACGCTTTCTTTCCCACTGATATAAAATAGCTAAATGTTTCTAATTGTTAGAGAACAGACATTTTTTTAACAAAGCAAAAATCAGACTATTACACGAGTAGTAAATGATATATATTTATTTATTTCTGAGTATTGTTTACAATATAATTTTTAAGACTGAAGATTAAAGGACCAGTAACATCAACATTTTTTTAAAAAAAAATCGTTAGTATACATGAAAAAAGAAACATCAAGACAAATAAAACTTTAAAATAGCAAAGCCTTTATTAAGAAATAACTTACCGAAACTCCACTTCCTGTCCTCTACAGAAAATGGCGACACAGTGACCATCCATTGTGCGGCACTGGATTTCTCCTCCTTGGCTCTCTCTCATGTTGTATTGACATCATGTGAAGAGGCTGATGCATCAGGGAGCGTGGTTTTCATGTGTGCGGATTGCTGGCTCATCGGCGCGTCTGTAGAGTCCCTGTGGCGGGGGAGCTGTTCAGAGTGGAGCTGGGCCTCATCGTGGATGTTTGCAGTTGCAGTTGCAGGCCGATCAGAGTTCCCAGTTACTGGCACGTAGCCACTCTTGCCATGCACTGCTTTCCACCCTAGAAAGTGCTTCTTACCAACCCAAATTCCCCCAGCACCACCTACAGTATCTCAGCTACTTGCACCAGCGCAAGTCTTCTCCAGCTGCCGACCCAGCCAAAGCCCCGGGATCACGTCCCAGAGTTACAGCAGCTGCAGGAGCAGCGCTGTCAAGTTGAGTGCTAAAGAGAGTGCGAAGTCAGGAAGAAAGGCGAGCTACTTTCCAGCCTGGGAGGATCACTTTCTCTCACTTCCTCTCTGATCGGCCTGCTGCCTGCAACTGCAAACATCCACGATGAGGCCCAGCTCCACTCTGAACAGCTCCCCCGCCACAGGGACTCTACAGACGCATCTATGAGCCAGCAATACGCACACATGGAAACCACGCTCCCTGATGCATCAGCCTCTTCACATGATGTCAATACAACATGAGACATAGCCAAGGAGGAGAAATCCAGCGTTGCACAATGGATAGTCGCCATGTCGCCTTTTCTGTAGAGGACAGGAAGTGGAGCTTCGGTAAGTTATTTCTTAATAAAGGCTTTGCTATTTTAAAGTTTTATTTGTCTTGGTGTTTATTTTTTCATGTATACTAATGAATTTTTTTTAAAAATTCTTTGATGTTACTGGTCTTTTAAGTACTTAACCTTATTTTTTTATGCGGGTTCTTATTTACTGTACAGTACCATAGAACAGCAATGCTATCATGTCCATATCGTGTACTGATATAATGATGTCGGCAATGATGAAATGAGAAAGTCTCATCCCAAACAAATCCTTTTTTTTCAGCTTCAACTATAGAAAGAAAATAATAAAGTGGGAAATTGAAGCACTGTTCAAATAATGTTTTTTTTAGAAACCAATTAAATGGGCTTTACAACCATAACCAGCATTTCAAAAAAGGCAACAACTACATTAAAAATGCATACATGTCTAGTAGGCAATACTCTGTAGTCTCTCGGTATTCCAGGAACTGTCTCTGATCAGAAAATATGATTGCAAACACAGAGACCCTTTGGTGGATGTTGTGTCTGTGAGGGGTTCATAACTTTATTTGTGTATAACTGCTGATTATGGGACATAGAAAAAGATACAATGACCCAAAACGTTCAAACCAAGTAGCAGTGAACCAAACCTATTGCTTTGGGCAGGTGATATTAGACTAGTTACCCTTCAGGCGTTAAATCTGCATTTCAACCTCTGTATTGTGCTTGAATACATCTGTGTACAGCTAACTGTAGAATTCATAATACAGATCCAGGCTTTCCGGATAACAGATCTTTCCATAATTTAGAGCTTCATACCTTAAGTCTACTAGAAAATCATGTAAAAATTAAATAAACCCAATAGATTAGTTCTGCCTCCAATAAGGGTTAATTATATATTATTCTGGATCAAGTAAAAGCTACTGTTTTATTATTACAGAGAAAATATAAACAATTTTAAAAGAATTCTGATTATTTGGTTAAAATGCAGTCTAAGCAGGCACGACCATGTATTTATTTAAGAAACCTATAAAACCTACACAAATTCCTTATTCATGTTTGATGACCACAAACCACTGTATCTAAACTGCCTTGAACTATATTATACAGTATTCCTGAGACTTAGATATCCAGAAAGCCCCTATGAGATCTATTCCCACACCAAGGAGATTTGGATCCAAATATATAGTTTCTCCATATACCCTTTGATGTGGGGTTCATAACCTTCTAAAATTACATATTGACTTTTTCAGAGATCACATGATTCCCGATGATACCAAAAAGGCTATCCAACTGGTCTGGAGGAATGGTTTCTAAGGAGGCTGGATTATGAGACATCCCTCGTGTTGGTATCATTCTGATCACTGACCTGTAAAACATTGTATGCCAGTATTATGCCATAGATATTTGGTACTAAAAAAAATATCAATAGAAGATATCCCAGAAAATGGCCTGGAAATCGTACTATTTCACAACAGGTTGTAAATTACAAATGTTCATGCATAGCTAATAGGAGGTCTCAGGTTCAAATCAAATGCATAATCAGTAAACACTTTTTGGTCCCAATTCTGAAGGGGTAGGGATGAATGCCCAAGGGGACACAAAAATTATACTGTAATGGATTTCTTTGGTGTGTTCACTTTTTCTATTTACTCCTATATTTGGGAACTTAAATATAAACACTACTTTTTGTTCTATATGTCTTGATATATCTCATCTGATTAATATTCCTGTTTTAGCTATTGGAGCAGCACCAGTTAACTGCCAAGACAATTTATTACGAGGGTTGGTGTTTAACCTGGCGACCACTTAACTTTTTCTGCAAATTCCAGGTTCACTGAACGGCCTCAGTAGAACATCTCTTATAGGGGACCCTTCACCCCAAAAAATATTCAAAATCCTATTTTATCACATTAGTCAAGCAAAATGAACTTTAATGACACTATATAAATTATTTGAATCTTGTTTTTTTCAGTCTGGGAATTCATAATTATAACAAGCAGGCAGGAGCCATTTTGTGGGACACTGTTATTAAGACAAGACTTGTATCATCTCAGAATCTTGTTTGTGCACCAAAATGGGGGACCTGATGTCCATCCCCATGTCCTGGCTACACAATTAAATGGTGAAAAGAACTGGGGGGAATGTGGGGAGAGCAGTGACATGTAGGAAGTGCTGAATGGAAAGTGAAAGTAATTGCCTAAGGCATAGAGGCGGGGCAGACAATATTTGATTGACAGCTGAGATTTTTAAATGAGTTTACAACAGCTATGAATGCTTTAATAAAACATAGAAATTGGATTTCATGTTTACTTTGAAAAGGACTTTTATTATACAGATGTTTGTGTCTAGATGACAGGTCCACTTTAAGGATAGACAACTACCTGACTGACTGCCAAGAACATTTAGCAAAATGTGCAATGCCATTAAGGAAGGGCAAGTTTCTGTTTCCACTTGTAATTATAATTAACCTGGGCATTGCCAATACAGTGAACACTACTGCAGTTTCTGGTGGGCTGCAAGGGGGAGTGGGCCTGGGTAGTTACGCCACTGGGTATGTTATATATTATTTTAACATACAATCTTGATTAACAGGGAGGACTGGTGGAGGGGGGGGGAATACATTGCTAGTAAATTTTTAATACCGGATCATGGCCTTAGCTAGTGACTTGCTGGATATGCCATTGAAAAACAGACCAGTGTCAACACTACAACTGCCAAATCACAGGTTTCAACATACTTTGTCAGTCAGATACTAATAATTGAAAGTGTTATTTGATTCTACAGCCATTACTCACTTTATTTATTAGTCTGTTTGTTATTGAGAGTCCCTGACCGTCCCTGTATAGCCCCACTAGCTACTCAGACTATATGATAATATTAAAAAGCACAGAGGATGATGTCTAGGATTTTGCAAAACACTATTCATGCTAGTCCAATATATGCTGTCAAGATATCTGCTTGTATTTCATGCACTGTAAGATATTTCACATTGTATAGTGTAGACCACTAGAAGAAGTATTCAAATCCATTTTATTGCTTTTACATAAACAGCAGATTATATGAGAGAATAACATTTTGCCTGCACAGGACATTCCATATCTGTTGGTCATAACATAATTACTTAAAGTAAGAAAGACTTTCCCCACGCTTTATAAAGAATTTGTTTAATAAAAAAAGAAACAGTGACAAGGAATAAAATACCAGTATAAACAAGCAGGACAGTAATATTTCATTAGAACCTATTGAGGAGAAAGCTGGGTATTATTCAATGTATCCTTTATAAATGTTACTTGATTTCAAGTTTATAATATGATTAAATGTTGTTCTGCTTTACATACACTAGGGACTCGTCCCAACCAGTAGTATTACATTGGCTGTGTTCCAAAATAAAATAAGACCATGTCAGATTTCCTGCTTATTTCAGTAACTTAGGTTGAAAAAAGACACACAACTATCAAGTTTAACCATTTAACTTATTTTATCCTGCCTAACTGCCAGTTGATCCAGAGGAAGGCAAAAAAAAAAATTGAAGCCTCTCCAATTTGCCGCAGAGGGGGAAAAATTCCTTCCTGACTCCAAGATGCAATGGGACCAGTCCCTGGATCAACTTGTACTATGAGCTATCTTCCATATTCCCTCTTATTAGGGATGCACTGAATCCAGGATTCGGTTCGGAGTTCGGACGGGATTCGGCCTTTTCAGCATGATTCTGCTGAATTCTTCTGCACGGCTGAACCAAATCCGAATCCTAATTTGCATATGCAAATTAGAGGCAGGGAGGGAAATTGCCTGAATTTTTATCACAAAACAAGGTAAAAAATGTTTTCCCCTTCTCACCCCTAATTTGCACATGCAAATTAGGGTTCGGATTCAGTTCGGTATTCGGCCGAATCTTTCAAAAAGGATTTGGGGGTTCGGCTGAATCCAAAATAGTGGATTCGGAGCATCCCTACTAATGTATCAGCCTGTACCACTGATTCACTTCCCAGCTCTCCCTGTAACACCCCTTTCCCTCCTCTAATCTCATTGGCTCCCTCCTGTCTGCTGGGAGGAGCTACTGGTGAATAAAGCATCCGACCCTTCCTTGTACCTATCTAATGTATCAGCCTGTACCCCTGATTCACTTCCCAGCTCTCCCTGTAACACCCCTTTCCCTCCTCTAATCTCATTGGCTCCCTCCTGTCTGCTGGGAGGAGCTACTGGTGAATAAAGCATCCGGCCCTTCCTTATACCTATCTAATGTATCAGCCTGTACCACTGATTCACTTCCCAGCTCTCCCTGTAACACCCCTTTCCCCTCCTCTAATCTCATTGGCTCCCTCCTGTCTGCTGGGAGGAGCTACTGATGAATAAAGCATCCGGCCCTTCCTTGTACCTATTTAATGTATCAGCCTGTACCACTGATTCACTTCCCAGCTCTCCCTGTAACACCCCTTTACCTACTCTGATCTTATTGGCTCCCTCCTGTCTGCTGGGAGGAGCTACTGGTGAATAAAGCATCCGACCCTTCCTTGTACCTATCTAATGTATCAACCTGTACCACTGATTCAGGGAGACAATTCCTTATATTCACAGCTCTCACTGTGAAAAAAAACCTTCCAAATATTTACGTGGAAACTCCTTTCTTCTAATAAAAATGGGTGACCTTGTGTCAGCTGGAAAGACCTACTGGTAAATAAAGCATTAGAGAGATTATTATATGATCCCCTTATATATTTATACATAGTTATCTTATCTCCCCTTAAGCGCCTCTCCTCCAGCGTGAACATCCCCAATTTGGCCAGTCTTTCCTCATAGCTAAGATTTTCCCTTTACCAGCTTAGTTGCCCTTCTCTGTCCCCTCTCTAATACAATAATGTCCTGTTTGAGTGATGGAGACCAAAACTGTACGGCATATTCTAGATGGGGCCTTACCAGTGCTCTATACAGTGGGACCCCCTCCTCCCGTGACTCTCTGCCCCATTTAATACAACTCAAGACCTTATTTGCCCTTGATGCTGCTGACTGGCATTGCTTGCTACAGCCAAGATGAGAGTGTAGAACAGCTAAATCCTGAAAATGATTGATGCTCCATTGCAAAAAATCTGCAGGTAACATTTGTCATTTATTATTTGACAACCATTTTTCTCTCTCTCTCGTCTAATCTATTTAGATTGCAAAATATGGGTAATTTTCAATGTTTAGATTCCAGTGCTTACAAGAAGATGTAAAGGGCATATCATTGCATATATGCAGTCTTGCATTTATCAAAAATATTTAATTCACAGATAACCACACTAATTATGCAATTAAACAGAATATTGCATGTTGCCCTCACTCTCATGAGTAAAGAATGGATGGAAGCAGAAACTTGAACTATATCACTGAAAAATACAAATAAAATAATAGAAATATACATTGTTCTCCTCAGGATCATTTCCTCAATGTGCAATAATTCAAAAAACCTACTAAAAAAGTTCATGCCTATATCTCCTCCCCACATCTTGCCTAAATCTTCAGCATATATTTGTCACACATTGTCCTCAATTTCCAAAATTAACTATTGACCTTCTGTGGAATAAGACTAAATAATGTGCCCTCACCCCCATGATCACCCACCAGTTATCCAGAGAGCAGTTAATGGCCTCTCGAGCAATAAACGTTGTATTTCAGGTCAAGGGCAGTATTGGAGGAAGGTCGTTAGTTAGTATTTATTGCTTTTTTTATTTCCCTTTTACAATAAATCCATTGTTCATTCTTCAAAACAGCCCGGGAACTGTCACCAAAGGACACTAAAGATTCCTGAAGGGAGGAACTTGAGACATAAAGAATCTTTCTTTTTTTCCAAATTCTTTTATTAAAGTATACCAGGATTCCCTTAACTCCTCTCTGATATTTCAACCCCTTTCTCCGCTACAGATTTTTTTCGGCACGTTTTTGACCATTGTAGTGTTTAAGGGGAAAACTACAATCAAAAACACTGCTTTTGGCACAGACTCTTAACAGATGCCCTTCCCCCAGAAAAGCTTGTTTTGACTGCTGCTGTCACTGTGTAATATAATTCACAGTGACACATCTAATTAAACGTTAATACAGTGATATGTTACTGTGTTTAAAGTAAGTATATTAATGCTCAGACCAACTGCACGGCATAAACAATGTCTTAAAATTCACAAATATTTTCCCAACATAAAGCACAATAGTGGAGATACAGTCAAACAAAAGCATTCTATTGAAATCATTCTTTTATCAGGTGCAGCTAAACTGTGATATGAAATAAACTGTACAGTCTTCAGAATTGTTAGGGTCATATGTGAGGCCCCTAGAATCATGCATGTTGCCATCGCTCTGATAATTACACAAAAGAAAAACCATACTGAAATATTCCATGTAAACATATTTAATTGCTTCCCCAATCACACACCACTTCCATATTAAATAAAATGATTCAACTGACCTGGTCAAAAACATATAAAAAAGAACAAGAAGAGTTTTTATTAACCATCAATGATTATTAATCAGAATTAGGTTTACCAAGGATGCCATGGCTAGAACATGAGATACATTACTAACACTTACTACAACCCAGTGTTGATAAATGAACCCCAATAAGTTTTAAGCATAGTTAACACATACAAACAACTCTGCTAAACTTTGTGATTTTATTTTTATAAAATCGGACTTTTAAAAAATCAAGGATTTTTCAAAATTTATTAAAGCCAGAGGATAGAAAAGTCTGAATCTGAAAATTTGGCATTTCAGTCCTGTTGAGGTTGCATATACGTCAATGGGAGAAGTCCCAATGATTTTTTGATGTGCGCTGGGTTTCGTGCAATACACCAAAGTTTTCAGAGTTTTTGGGTGAAATAAATTAAGCAAAATGGATGAAATCTCCATAAAAAATTATGAAAATCAGATTTTTCCCCGCAAAGCAACGTTTTGGGAAAATGTAATAATAAATAAGCGTAAAAAACCTGAGCGAATTTGATCAGAGTTTGTAGCAGAAAATATTGAGATAAATTCAGACTTTGATAAATAACCCACAGAATTAATAGCAAATGGAGGGCACACCAAATCTTTCAAAAAGTAATATGAGGTGCAGAAACAAATGTTACCCTTACTTAAGGTAACTAGTAACGATGCAATTTGTCCATATGTTCGCACACTCAAAAAAACACAATGTGGTTTTAAAAAAGTTTTGTTTTACTTTTATGCAGAAAAAATTCACATAACCAACGCCATAGAACAAATGGCATAATTTGTCAGTGAAAGTATAGAGCCACGTCACCAAGTCAGATGATTCATCGGCGGAAGTGATGTAGGCGGAAGTGACGTCACATACCCAGAAGTATAGGAAGTGCGGGAACAAAGCGCCCTGTTAGTGATTGATCAGAGTATTTATACCTCTACCAAACTCGGTAAACATCAGAATCCCCTTGACAAAGGCCTTAGTGCCAAAACGTTGGGGCCATTCTCATTTTGCTGGTAGGTGTATCCGCTCCTTGTTGATGTCTTGCTTGCTATGTATAATCAATGGGTGGTAGACATTGTATATTGTTTTTGATGTTGTACAAATTATCCCATTTGTTCTATGGCGTTGTTTATGTGAATTTTTTCTGCATAAAAGTAAAACAAACCAAACAACCATAAAATATACAGAAGCAGTGGCACTCTGTACTAGAATGTCAGTGACATAGACTCTGTGGTTGCCAATCAGTAAAAAATTGTTAATATTCATAAATTGACCTCTTATTATTTACTTTTTCTCCTTATGAAAGCATGTGATCGTAATGTGCCTCCTAATTTTTCTTACTGATTTTGTCCAATTTCTTCAATTGCAAGTTCTGCATAGTAATGACTCAATATGTGCTACTTCTGTTGGTTTAGAGATCTATAGCTGCAGTTCATTTACTTCTACACTGACCTTCAAACTCACTATATAGCTCAAAATGTTTAACAGTAACAAAATGTGCTGCTGTTTCTCTAGAAGACGTTTATATCATTTTCTAAGCTTTTCTCTATGGTACTATATCTTCCCTTAAGGGAAATTACATCTCAGTTGAAGGTTATCAGTTCATTAGCATCAGTTTCAAATGAGTCTTTAAGAAAATACCAAGTGCATTTCTGGGAACAAGAAACAAAACAAAGCCTTATTGCATTAATGAGATGCCATTATTTTACGTTTCCTTGTAAAGTAGACAGCAGACATATCTCTTTCCAATTTGTGATGGACCAATGTCATTCTCAGTTTTCTTGATGCAATAAAAAATATTTATCAGGAGTCTTAAAATGGTGCTGTGTAAAATGATTACAGTTCAGATTATTTAGAGTGTGCCATCTGTTTTCACAGCATAACCCAAGCTGCATGTGGACTTCCATAATTTTAACAGATGGTGCAATGAATCCTTTGGTTTTTCAGCATGCTCATCTGACTGCACTTCATATATGCAGTTTATATCATTCATTGCACATACTGCACATGGAAATGAGAGTGGTAGGCATGATGATATATATATGTGTATGTATTAACATTACTTGATACATGGTTGGGCTGTTGGGGAATTTTTTTTTGGAGGTTAATACTCCATTTAATTAGTCTTAAAAGCAGGTTGACTCCTGCCTCTTAATTTAAAAAAACCCTGATACAGACTAATGGCATTTCATGGTTAGCTTGTAAAAAAAACTGGGGGAAAAAGATATCCTTTGCCATGAGCAGAAGGGCTTACAGATGACATTAAACTTCTTGTTCAATAATATATAAAAGCAGTATCATATTTCATGATATTTGAAAAAAAATATTATATACTGTTCTCAGAATACCCAGAGCAAATTATTGTTGATCTCAATCTCACCATTAAACAGACTCCAAGTTAGGATTTTAGAAATATCTATGGTAGTAAACATACATTCAACCACAACATGGCTCTCATTTTTCCCCTTCATACTACTTTGGGCCTTAGTTGGCAGCCCCACAACCCCATACTATGTATAAATAAAAAATATCAGGAGTATAAAGATATAAATCACATCTGTATAGTGTTTGGAAGAAAAAAAAACAATTGCAAGTCTTGGGGGCCAATTCACCAAGCTCGAGTGAAGGATTCGAAGTAAAAAAAACTTCGAATTTCGAAGTGTTTTTTGGGCTACTTCGACCATCGAATGGGCTACTTCGACCTTTGACTACGACTTTGAATCGAATGATTCGAACTAAAAAACGTTTGACTATTCGACCATTCGATAGTCGAAGTACTGTCTCTTTAAGAAAAAACTTCGACCCCCTAGTTCGCCATCTAAAACCTACCGAACCCAATGTTAGCCTATGGGGAAGGTCCCCATAGGCTTGCCTAAGTTTTTTTGGTCGAAGGATAATCCTTTGATCGTTGGATTAAAATTCTTCGAATCGTTCGATCAAATGATTGATTATTCCTTTGATTGAACGATTGAACTATTTGCGCTAAAATCCTTCGACTTCGATATTCAAAGTCGAAGGATTTTAATTCCCAGTCGAATATCGAGGGTTAATTAACCCTCGATATTCGACCCTTGGTGAATTTGCCCTTGAAGTCGAAAACTTGAAAAAGTTGCCATTGCCTTTTACCTGGATCCATTAGGTTTTAGATGGAGCATTTTTCGATTTAGACTTTTAGCAACTTTGGGGCATAATACATCTTGAAAAAAATGTAGGTTTTTGTTCTCTAAAATAAAAGTTTTTTCACTAAAAACTGAACTAGAAATCGAGTTTTAATAAATAACTCCCTTACAGTCAATGGGGAATTAAATAATAAAATGTAATTGTTAGTGCTAGATTAAAAGCACAATAAGACATTTGATGCTGGTATGCTACAATCTCATCTGCCTCCATAACCTTGTATAAAACACACTACTCAAACAGAAGCAAGATTGAGTATGTATTCACACAGCCATGAATAATCTAAAAATAGAATACATTTGTTCTGTTGAGAAAGGTCATTTTAACTAAGCATTTAATCATGTGTTGAAACTAAAGCACAATGTATCTGTCATCACTCTTTAGCAAAAGCACTGAAACAGAAAAAGTGAAAATTTACCAACTGAAAAAACCATAAAGATTTTGATAAAAGCCTATAAATGTATTACAAACCTCCATACACCTAATTACATTGAAATTCATAAATAATATCTGCAAATTTTAAAGGATAATCTGTAAATAAAAATATTGTGGTCACAAAAAAGAAGCATCAAACTTAATTGTCAGTGTCAGATATGAATATCCAATTTTATGAAACATTTTTCATTATCTTCTGTAATCAAGGAAAGGGTCATTCTTAGGTTTCCAGATGGAAAGTAAAATCGTCCAGTATTCTCAGATGGTGATAATAGAGCAGCAAGTTTTATCTGCCAAGTAATTCTGGCTGGTTTTAGCAACAGGTATTGAGTCAACTAGATGAGGAAGGAGTAGGAACACAAGGATCAGTCCTTTGTTTATAATACAAGAACATGACTATATATCTTGTTGTATCATAATCACAATTTTGTACTCTGAGTAAGAAGGTTCAACTGGATTTACACCAGCCCATGAGTGCAGATTACTTCTGGCTAAAAGGGAACTTTCAGTAATAAGGTATCTTTGGATCATGTTTGGTGACTTATTGGATGATCTAATTGATATTGGATCCAAAGTTCACATTACTCTGTTTCAGACCACTGCCAGCATCTCAATTTCATGAGTCAAAAGTTGCCATAGATACAAGTGCATGTCTGAGATACATGTGTAAATTCTGAAATTATATATATATATATATATATATATATATATATATATATAGTCCATCGCATAGAAACCGCACTCACAGGTCTTAAGTATTTTTAAAAAATGTAATTTATTATCATATTGGCGGCTGACATTTCGGCCTAGTCCTAGGCCTTTCTCAAAGTGAAAGGCCTAGGACTAGGCCGAAATGTCAGCCGCCAATATGATAATAAATTACATTTTTTAAAAATACTTAAGACCTGTGAGTGCGGTTTCTATGCGATGGACTATTACTTTGAATTTTGATACTGCACCCAGGCAAGTTATTTCTATTTTTCGAGAGTGCCGACTTTTGGATGGATTATATATATATATATATATATATATATATATATATATATATATATATATATATATTCACAATTCACTAGAGTTTGTCGCATCACAAATGAACCTTCCCAAATTAAACATGATTTAACTAAAATGTGATTCAAATTGACAGACAGGTGATATCCTGTTGATGTCTTGGATGAAAGTATTGCTTCTGCCAAGATGAAGACAGGACCTACATAGGTTACAAAATACCAAAAAAGCGAATACACAACGTATAACTTTAGTAGGTCAATATCATTCCCAAAGTGAGCGCTTTCAGCAGATACTTTGTAAGCATTGGTATCTCTTAAAAGATACCTATCCAACAGTTGGATGGACTTTAAATAAATGCCCATGATGTCATTTAGAAAAGGATGCACTATAGGCAAGAAACTTGCACACGCAGAAATTACTCTCTTGCCAAGACAATATACATTTCGGGGTCGCCCCCAGAGATGGCATGTTTCGATGTAAAGGCTGTGCTCAATGCAAATTTGTGTTGACAGGTGCCATGTTTGAAATTCCTTTTATACATAGGTCTTTCAAGATTAGAGGACACTTTTGTTGTGACACTAATTTTGTGGTATATATGTTGGTTTGCCCATGTAATTAATTTATGTAGATGAGGTGGTCCAGAAAGTTAGGGATGGATTTTCCCAACATACATCTAAAGTGAACACTCATAATCACACACTTCCTGTTTCCAAACATTGGGGCTCATTTATCAACACTGGGCAAATTTGCCCATGGGCAGTTACCTATAGCAACCAATCAGTGATTAGCTTTTTAAAGCCAACGGCAAGTAGAACAATGAATGCAGCAATTTGATTGATTGCCATGGGTTACTGCCCATGGGCAAATTTGCCCAGTGTTGATAAATGACCCCCATTGTCTTGAAAAAGGTCACTCGGCCGAGGACCTTAGGTTCAGAGTTATACAACCCTGTAGAGGGGGTGATAGGGTAATGTTACTAAGAAAGGCTGAAGTACAATGGTTGAGATTGTTAAGCACTACAGGGCTTAATAAGGATTTTGATCTTCATTTATTCATTTAATTAGGATTGATTTAATGTTAACTCATTTTTTGCTGGTCCTGTTGTTTATGTTTATGTATGTGCAGCGGGCTTGAGAACTTGTAATGCGGATTGATATTTACATACATGTATATTATAAAACATTGTGCTTGCATTTAGCCATAACTAGGATGAATAAGCCTCAAAGCTGTATACTATACTGTGGGCATGTTGCCCTATCACAAGATGGCTAACAATACTGAAGCTGGCGGGGTGGCCGGGATCGCTCATGACATGGTGTTGGAACATATGTAGTGTGACGTCGTCATGGTGATAGTTCGCGCTGACTCTGTCACTCACAGAGTTCGAGGATTTAAAAATGCCACAGCCATCACAGTATGACTCACACAGAGATAAGCTTTTTTGTATTCGGCCACATATCTTTTATAATAATAATAATAAAAAAAAAAAAAAAAAAAAAATATATATATATATATATATATATACACAGTACACACACAAACACACATATATATATATATATATATATAAAGGTATTTTTATGCTCCTATAGAGGTATTTTTAATTCTGCAGAACTGGAATTAACTTTAATCAAAGTCCCACTTATTGATGTATAATGGGCTTGGTTCAAGATCTACTGTATAAATTTAGGAAAGCTTTTTTTAAGCTATTGGAAAAAGGACAATGTAATATTAAGCAAGAACTTCAAAATGGACAGCTATTTCCCTTTTACATCAATCAACAAACATTTTATGGCAATAGATGGTAGACTGGTATCACACATTCCAGCATCTGCTATAGACAATTAATCCCCCTTTAAACACAATACAATATAAACAAACCCAATCTGATAAAGACGGATAAAGACACTGGATTTGTTTATGGCAACTCAATCTTTTACTCATTAACATTGTTTTATTTGTCTCTTAGACATCTTTTGATTTTTAATGTACACTTATTCTAATTGTATTACAAGTGGAACACTCATAAACTTACTGTGAATACGAAAAGCTCAAACCTTGGTGAAAATGTAACTAATTAACTAAAAAAACACCCCCTTAATTATCAAGCAGCAGGAAATTGTTAGCTCATTCCAGCAATGAATTGCAGTCCACCACCTGTTTAATTTAAAGGCATCCACAAATCTAATTCTCCTTCAAGGAAGGGTAATTAAATAAAACTGTAATTTAGCAACAGCCATTCCTGGCCTCCAAGATACTGGAAGTAATACAAATTATGTGCAGTCTGCAATCTACTATCACCTGGAACAATGTAATCATGTTACGCAACTTCTATATGCAGAAAGGGAAAGATCTAAAACAGACATATACAGTATACACACATATTATTAAGTAGCCTTTTTATAAAGTGTTTAAAAAAATCATTCTTTGGATTATTGTTAAAAGCTGTCAGTATTGAAATTGTCTGTTAACATAGATTTAAAATACTTTGGAGGGTACTGAAGGGTAGTGAAGTAGATGTTGGTGTACTAGTGAAAAACTACTTTAGGTCAACAGCATTTAACATACAGTATATATATATATATATATATATATATATATATATATATATATATATAGTTATTCCTGGAAGCATGAGTGCACACTAGGATTTTATTAAAACTTGAAAATTTTTATTAAATTACATTAAAACTGGTCAACGTTTCGGTCCACCTCTAGGACCATTATCAAGACACTGAATGTTTTACAATGTAACATTTAAATAGAGACAAGGAAGAACCATTCACCCATTCACACAGCCCGATTAGAGTCATGTGTATAAAGAAAAGGAAAAGCAATCACCAGCATGTGCAACGTTAACCATTTGGTGCAACTTAAAAACTGCAAAAAAGAGGGAGACATAAGAATAGATTTAAAAACATTGCAACTTAAATAGTTAATGGAGTATGGAAACACATAACATCAGGAAGCATTTCTAACAAAGTCTCAATTTTAGTTTATGTATTAGACCGACAACAAAAGTAACAGTTTTTTTTTTTTTTTTTTATATGTGCATACTAGCAACTTAGTTTATGGGCTTAACAATAAGGCAGTGCGGGGATCATCTTTGTTTTAAAAAACAAGTTAAAGGGCAATTCTCATTGAGGCCAAATGGGGACAGGGTATTTAGTTTTTTAATCCAAAATACCTCCCTTTGCAATAGAATATTAGACCGATCACTGATAACTGACGCCACGGAATCCCTACAAAACTGAGAGATAGGGAGGGATTTTTTCATAGCAATCGGATGGCAACTGGAAAAATGTAAAAGGACATTTTTGTCCGTCGGTTTACGATATAAGGAAAAATCGACTTTCGAATTATTAAGCGAGAGTGTTACATCTAAAAAAATTGATGGTATGAGGATGGATATCATAGGTAAACCGTACTGGGCTTTCCAACGAATTTAGTGTCTCAACCATATCATGGAACTCAATAGCCGTACCGCCCCATATTATCAACAAGTCGTCGATATAGCGGCGAAAAAACAAAAGTTTGTCACCAAACATAGGCACTATATGCTTTAATTCATATTGGTGCATATACAGATTGGCGTATCATGGCGCCATGGCCGTAGAGTGCGGACGACCAAGGATCTTTTATATATATATGAAAAGAAGATCAGCACTCACTGTAGTTTTGGTGAATTCGTGTTGATTTATTTGTCAAAAATCACATCTTATTCCGACGTTTCGGTCTCCTTGAGAAAGGTCCCCATGTGGGACCGAAACGTCGGATAAGATGTGATTTTTGTTAAATAAATCAACACGAATTCACCAAAACTACAGTGAGTGCTGATCTTCTTTTCATATATATGAACTACATTTGGATCGAGCACCACTGGCCTTACCTTTTGGTTTGTGTGCAGGCACTGTGGGACTTATATATATATAACCCCTTTGTTGGCCACCATTAGGAAAACATTCAAATACACAAGTACTGTATAACAAATAACTTTATGTAACATTAAATGCAAAGTAAAACACATTTACATTTTCATCACCCATTCCCCTGGGAATATATGCAGTCCAAGATCCTGGCCCTCCATCCCAGGCAAAGTCCCTGGGTCACAAACGGAAGACATCCTGGATCCTCTCTTTCCCTCTACTCTCCCCAGGTAGACCTGGGGGCTTACACAGAGCTGGCAGGCTCACAGAGAGCTGGAGCAGGCATCCACAGAGATGACATCCTTTATCCAAGCACCTGTAGCTTGCTGCACTTTCTAAACTGTAGCTCCCAGCACTGTATATAGCACGAGCATTCCAAGTCCAGATTCTGGAATCAGGGAGCTTTAGATCCTCCTGGTCTAGCTCCCAGGCATGGGGCTGCCACACCCCAGCCTCAGAGGCCTCCTGCCCCTACATCTTTGTGACTGAAATCACTATCTCCTCCATAAAGTAGTATCCAACTAATCTCTGCTGTCTGAGCACAAGGCTCTTCTTAATCTTATTTTAGCAGGTCTGCTATTGTGAAATTTTGGAATAAGATTTCAAAGATATTTATGAATAGGGCAACATGGGAAAAAATTATAAAATTAGGACAAAGGTAGAATGAAAATCTCAAACAAATTAAAACAGTCAGCAAAACCTGTATAATTTCCAGTTCAGCACTTTATAAATATAGCTCATAGTATCAAATGTATTATATCAAATTGAGAGTCGGCCTGATTCATGCAAATGTAGTAAAAATATCAAGCGTGTTTTTGAAATCTCAGTCATGCTTTTAATACAATAAAACTATACTACTGGACTATGCTGTTTTGTAGAAGCCCAATACCATTCTCAGCATATTCCCTTGAGTCTACACATAAAACTACAGTATACAGTATCTATCTTAAATATTTTCCTAATCAAAGATAAAGTGGTATATTTTTAACCCTGTATACATTTTTAATTCATATAGAAATGTTTGAAAGTCTTATTCTAAATATGCCAGACACATTTCTGTTCTACTTCACATAATCTTAATTTTAATTAATTCAGAGCCTATGGTGTCTCCTCATTTTTATAACCCAATTTAAATATACATTTTATGGGAGTGTGACTAAGATGAACAGACCAATTGATTAACAGATTAATAGATAAATAATAATAATAGATAAATATATACAGGTATGGGCTCCATTATCCAGAAACCCATTAGCTAGATCTAGAACGTTTTGAATTACTGAATGACCATCTCTCTCATAAACTCTATTTTATTCAAATAATCCAATTTTTTAAAATCATTTCCTTTTTCTTTGTAATAATAAAACAGTATCTTGTACTTGATCCAAACTAAGATACATATAGGGGCATATTTATCAAGGGTCAAATTTAAAATTGAAAATAATTCAAAAAGACCAACCGAAATAAGTCCGTTTTCGATTGAATAGGTCCATATTTGGCTGAATTCGAATCAAAGTAATATCGCATTCAATCAAATTTGATTCAAAGTTTTTCCAAAAATAACATTGATTTTTCAAAGTCCACCAATTAACTCAGAATAGGTTCTAGGCGGTCCCCCATAGGCTAAAACAGTAATTTGCAGGTTTTAAATGGCAAATGGTCGAAGTCAAATTTTTAAAGAGACAGTACATGATAAATTTCGATATTCAAATTTTTTAATTTTTTTAAACTTCAAATCAAATTCGGACTTTTCCTTAGTCGAAGCAAATAAAAATATCTCGAAATTCGAATTTTTTTCATTTGAAAATTCACCTTGACCTTTGATAAATCTGCCCCATAATGAATACATATTGGAGGCAAAACCAGCCTATTGGGTTTATTTAATGTTTACATGATTTTCTAGTCTAGACTTAAGATATGAAGATCCAAATTATGTAAAGATCCATTATCCGGAAACCACCCGGTCCCAAGCATTCTGGATAACAGGTACAATACCTGTACAATGTAGGCAAGCTTTATCTATTTACACATAAACACACACATAAAGCAAAAGAGAAGCAGGGCTAATAGAGGCAGTATAATTACAGCCATTCTAATTGGCTTACTAGAATGAAACTGCTAATACTTTAGGAAAATTTAAGCCAACATTCTGCCAGGATAGCAGAATAAGTCAAAATGTAATCACTCTCCCATTGCATTAAATTAACTAGAAAGGGGTGTAAATTAAAGGGAATATAATTTATGATTTAAAATAGAAAATATTTAATAAGTCTAGAATTCCACTTAACAAGATTCAGAGACTAATAGTACTAAAGGTTTTAAGTCCTCCATATTTTATTGTATTTATTTCACTTCAACATTCTTTTAATCTGGGATAAGAAGTTCATTGTTCTCTCAGATGTGGTTTTATATATATTTTACAAATAAACTTTAAGGTTGAGTCCTATGCCATGTGTAGTAATTGGTTGCCATGGTTTTCTTCACAGATAAATGACAAAAACAAAATACAAAACTAAGTGGAAATCTATGGGAAAGCTTGATAAAGACAAAGAATGCTTTGTTCATGAGTAGCTCCAAACAAACTGACAGCAGCGTCTTTGGGAGATACTCCCTAATACAATGGCCTCTTGTGACTTTAATTCTGTTTTCCAATTTTCTTTGGAGAGACCATGGAACAAATTTTTAATACAGCGGAAAATACAAACTTTGAGATATTTCAAAAGAACAGTAAATAAACTAGGAAGTGATACAGTTAGCAAATAATAGTAAGAAAATGCAAGATGTTTTCACCTCCATAATTTTATTTAAATATGCTTATCATCCTTTTCTATACCTATCTATATTGTTACTGTGTAGCAATAGAGATTTTTGGGTTAGATGGATTGCAAACTGTAGCTCACAACCTTTGAAAACCATGGGTATGTGTTTTGTCCTTTGCCAAATTGCTCCACTGATTACAGTATACTACTACCACTTGAATGCTAGGCAAGAGGTTTCTCATGAATAAAATGATCTGATTGGTCAGTGTGGTGAGACTTTGTCAGCAGGAGATCAACTACCAAAAGTAGTGGATGACATTCTCCTAGACAAACGTTTTCCTGCATTTCATTGCCAATGAAAGATATGGGATAACATGAAATACAACTGTTGAAGGGGGACTGAGATACGCAATTCAACATGAGGACACATCATTTTTTTTTAACAAAAAGCAGTTGTTGACCGTTTAGTGGATGGTCTCTGAGAAGCTTTGTTTCATTCAGTCATACTGTGTCCACAAGCATAAACACATAGGGGCAAATTCACAAAAGCACGTAGCGAAATTCACCAGCGTGACATCATTTCGCTACTTCACCAATTTACTAACAGGCGCTGGCATACATTTACTTGTGAAGTGGACCTACTCTAGCACCCTTATGCCAGACAAAGTTGCGCTATGGCGAATGGGACGTAACTACGCTAATTCACTAACGTTACCTCTTGCGCCAGACTTGCCTTTGCCACCTGAGACCAGGCAAAGTGCAATAGAGTAGATAGGGATTGCTTCAAAAAAAGTTGAAATTTTTTCTAAGTCCCAAAAAATGCTGGCGTCTTTTCCTTTTTTAAGGGTGATAGGCTGAAAAAGATCATACATTTTTTTGGGGCTACCCTCTTTTCCCCCTACAACTCTTTTATGAACTTATTTTATGAAGCTTTCCCAGCCTTGTGCAGTGTAATGTATTTGCTGCTACTTATACGTCCATTGTACTTTAACTTGGCGCCATATGCAAATTAGGCATCGCTAGCGTAACTTCGCTTTGCTTGACAAATTAATGCTAGTGCAACTTCACTATCGTTCGCCTCCATGAGCGCATTTTCGCATTTTAGTAAATTTGTGTAACGCTGGCAAAACTACATCTGGCGAAGTGCGGCGGAGTGTGACTAAGCTGTCGCCGGCGCCACTTCGGATCTTAGTGATTTTGCCTCATAGAGAACAAAGCATACATTTTATCATATATATATATATATATATATATATATATATATATATATATACATACACATAAAGTATATATAGATATATATATATATACATATATATATATATATATATATATATATATATATATATATATATATATATATATATATAGAGAGAGAGAGAGAGTCAGTAAGAGACATAGTCATGATGTCAATATAAAATAATATGAGTGTTCAATATAGGAAAATAAGTAATACAAGGAAGCATTAATAGTGTCAGCTGAAATAGAATTCCCGAAATGCATAAAGACAGACACAGAATGTGCTACATTTATAGAGAGAACAAAGAAGCAATTTTTAATATGCCCGCACAGTAAAGGGTGAAAAATGAGTAAAGCAGAGCTAGAATAAAGGCACAGTGAGAGAGTACATGGAGGTTAAGTGACTTTCTTTTACCCAGGGTCTTGCATAACAACATTTTGTTGCATTCCATGTCGATGAGTACATTTCTGTTGAATAAGTCTCACAGTATGTAACTAGTGAATCATAGACCTGAACTTTAATTGCAACCACAGGTTTAACAACTAAGTGTAATTATTTTGCATTTGTTACTAACAGAAAGGTAGTTTGCCATTTACCTTACAAATACGTTTGTCGCAAAAGGTGAAAAATTGTGGGAAGCATAATCTGTAGTAATGATTTTAAAAGGTCATATTTAAAATTATGCTTTAGAGTTATTGTTGCACTGCAAAGTCAAGTCCTATTTATAGGATTTTTTTTTTATTGCATGTCTTATTGTAATTAACATTTATATAACTAAATAACTGTAAAGATTTACACACAGTCTCCAGCAGTCCTTATTTTAATAGAGTGGGGATTACAGCAGGTGTTGTATTAAGCCTTGATGATTAATATAATAAAATACATGTTTTCTACTGTCTTTTAACCGATGCCAAGTATTCAATGCTTTCATATATTAGAACTGAAGCAACTTTGCACCTGTCACATGTATCATAAAAAAAATCGAATTCCAAAAACAATTATTGTTTCTTTGTCTACAAAAAAATGCAATCAGAATTACTGGATACTGAGGAGGGGTATATGAATTATTTTATTGAAAGTCATTATCCAGAAATATCACATTGCTGGCAATAGTATTCTGCAAACGTACTCAATTAATGATAAAGTTGGCCCAGCTATAAAATGGACAAAAGACTCACATCAAACATTCTTAGAAGTCAAAGATACAATTGGGGCTAGTAAGTGTAGTCTACAAAGAGCAAATAAAATCCCAATATCATACATTAAGGGAGTTATTTATTAAAGATCAAATGCAAAAATAAATAAGGTCCAATGGGGGATTCTAGTTTGGTCAGACTTTTTTTTTATTAAAAAATTCAGATTTCAAGAAATCCTGTTTTTCAAAAAAATAAAATATTCTCCTCCATAAAATGAGAAATTAGGAATTAATATTACAAACCATTTAAATTAACTTTTCGGTGTGAAAATGAAGCTGGGTAAATAGATAGACTATATAAAATAAAACATGTTTTCAATATACAGTAGTTACTGATCCAAAAATGTAATCTATGAAGACACGAGTGAATGATGTCTAGCCAGAACATTATTTCCTTCTTTACAGCTCTCTGTCAGGGAGCTGGGATGCTCCCACCAGGGAGGAGGTCAGGATCTAGGAGGAAGCCCTCAGAGGGATCAAAAGTCGCGGTGTCCAAAAGGGTTAATCAAAAGGATAGTCAGAGTCCAGGCAAGGGTTCAAGGGCTGGCATAATAATCAGCAAAATCCAAAGTCCAGGCAAGGGATCAGGAACAATCAGGAATAAGAACAGTCTTAAATAGTTCACAGGAAACCCAGGATACACACCAGAAGGTATACTATACTATACTTGGGCGCCATTCTGCCGTCTGGGCTGTGCTTTTATTTTCAAATTTGGCGCCATAGTGACGTCATTGGCATCTTTACGCCAACGTCAATGCGCGCTCCTGCCCGCGCTGACATCATTGCACCGGCGCCGCTACCCACGTGGCGGCCATGGGTGCCGCCATTTTGGGAGCGACGCTGGCAGAGAGGGACACGCCACCCGGAGCTCCTAGGACTGCTCCAGGCGGCGATCGTGACACTCTCTAACCTGTTACTAGTCAGTAGCCAACCAGTGACTTGAAGGGGGACTATATAGAGCATAATTGGTCAGTAAGGATCAAAAGACAGCTGCAAAGGAGGAAATAGTAAGTCATGTGACTTATGTTCTGCTAGACGTCAGTCACTTTTTACTGCTGTATGCAAACTGGAGTAATATCACCCCCTCCCTTTCCCCCAGAAGCCTAACAACAGTATAAGCAGCCTTACAACCAAATTGTTTCCTGACAGCATTGCAAGGTGTACTGTATATACAGTATGTGCAATAATCCCATTGCGACTCCTTCAGAATCAATAACTTATTTAAAAGCAGTGACATTGTGTAGTGCTGGTTCTTTCTGAAAGCCCAGGATCAGTTACAATGACCTGTAATGTCTACAAACCAATATAACAACTGAAAAAAATACCTACAGTTGGTTCAGGAATAAAATTTTATATGGTTGAGTGAATTATTTGTAATGTAAGCAGTGTAATTTAGAAATAAAAAGTACATCAGACAATCATGACAGAATCTCTTTAACACAACTTTATAAACATGGCCCTTGTGTCCGTAATAAATTTTAGCGGTTGGCAAAATGGACATTATTAGAAAAAAAAATACTGTAAACAAAAGAAAAAATTGAATTCAAATCTATTATATAACAAATGCATCTTGGAGCAGGATAAACATGACATTCTGTAAAACGAATACATTCCTGCTTGTAGCTGTATAAATAATATTGGATGTACATACTATATGCCCAAAAGTCATATCCGGGCTGGTTAAAGTCCTCTTCGAAACATTCAAAGGTTTTGAACCTTGTTTACAATATTTGAAACACATCTGACTTTAATTTTTTTCAGATAACTAAAGCACAATAACAAGAAACCCTGGGGAAATGAAGGTACCTTTGATACAGAGAGAGTGGAGATGGGATTGTGAATATATATTGCTTGTGGATGTGAAAATCCCAACTCTCAAATAAAGCATGCAATAAAGGAGTTTTAAAAATAATAGCGTCTTGGATGCTGCAACATACAGGGTAACATTTTTTATTCATCAGCAGACATCAGGGATTTCATTACTCTTACAGTAGTTTGAAAAATGTAGAAGATACCTCACATATATATGAGGCAAACAGTATAACGGAGCCTCAAGACCTTTACTAATTATCTTCATCATCATTTTCTAAATGTTTGATTCTTTTGTCTGAATCCACAACTTTCATATTGTCTCACTATTCTATTTCTTGTTTGTGAAAAATTATGCTGGACTTAGTAACCCTCGCTGAGATACTTTTGCAAATACTGGGGCATATTTGGTCTATTGAAACACCTCAAAGCAACAAGTTAGGGCCAAGTTCTAATCTATTAGTTAGACAATGAATCTTGGAGCCCATGTATAAACATAGGTGCTAAATTATAAATGTGCAGTTACCTAGCAACCAGTTAGAATAAAGCAAAGGGTATGAACAAATATATACATAATGCCAATAATTAAATGAATGATTTATACAAATTGTGTGGATTTTACTGAACGTTACCTCTTGCGCCAAACTTGCCTTTGCCACCTCAGACCAGGAGAAGTGCAATAGAGTAGATAGGACTGCCTCAAAAAAATAGCTGAAAGCTGAAAAAGTCCCAAAAAATGCTGGTGGCTTTTCATTTTTCAGGGTGATAGACTGCAAAAGCTCATACATTTTTTTCTGGGGTACCCTGCTTCCCCCTACATTTCCTAACATATGGCACATAAACTATACACTGGGCTCATGTGTAGGGCATTGTAACAACACTATTTTATTTTATTAAGGTTCCCTGGACTTGTGTAATGTATTTGCTGCAACATATACGTCCATTCAACTTTAACTTTCCGCCGTATGCAAATGAGGCAATGCTTGCTGCAGTAATGCTAGTGCAATTTCGCCAGCATTCGGCGCCCTTGACGAAACTTGGATTTTAGTGAATTAGCATTGTCCTGGCGAATCTACGCCTGGCGATGTGTTGCGATGTGAGTGAAGCCGACGCTGCTGAATTTTCGGACGTTAGTAAATTTGCCCCATAGCCTTCAGTGTTTCGTGCCTTTAGACACTTAAGTATAGACCTATGATTGCAGCACGTTTTCTAAGATGCGAGTATAATATATGGAATTATTTATGGAAAAGAATTGCTTGCTGTGGGATATTTAAGACTGGCATTGTCTTCTTAGATAGGAAATTCTCCTGCCTAAAATTGCATCACATTCAAAACAATAGGAAATGCTCTGCCTGTAGCAGATGTGACTTTGATGGACTGGTCCCAGTAGGGAATACTCACTTTCATGTAGCAAAATTCCAATCATTTGGCCCCAGTTCAATGATTGGATCCTACACGGCCCTAGCTAATACATTGGGATTGTAACACTTCCATAGCTATATACAGTTCATGACCTACAGTATATTTTATCCTTTCAGATTGATGTCTGAACTAGTTCTAATCAGATATCTATCAAAGATTGCATTATTGTAGCCAACAATCTGATGGTTCAGTCAGTCAAGAAGGGTTAAAGTTGGCAGGCAATATCAGTAGCTAACTTGAAGAAAATATGCTTTACGACAAAACTTTTACAAAACAGTTTACATATAAGTTAATAAAAGTAGGTAATAATGCTAAGATCACTAGAGGGATCAGAAAGTGCAATTCTCCAGGGCTATGTGCCGGTAAGTCTTATATTTTATTTTAGTAATTCCTTCCAAATCTCAAAAAAGGGATTTAATACTAAAATTATTGATTATAGTGTAGTCAGCCTTTGGGACCTTATTCAACAAAAAGGGAAACATAATTTAAGGGATTTCTCAGATTAAATTGAATGTACTGTAGTCAGATGTTTAATAAATGTCATACACTTTACGGACCCTGTAATGATGAGGAACCCCTATGTCTAGCAGGCAGATCAGTGAGTAGCAGCTTAGCAGCAAAACTGGGAGGTATATTTATCAAAAATTTAATTTTGTGAGATTTTTTATCATAAAAAAAGTTTGAAAACTCAAAACCAAAAAACCCATGTAAAAATAGGAATAAACAACTTAAGTGAAGCAAAATAATTTACAGTACTAACAATCATTTCAATAAGTGTGCCAAATAAGTCAATAAGTCAATATTTCTAAATTTGAAACTTAGCCTGAATTTTGCTAATACAACTCCTATATGAACTTGTCAGGTTGTAGATGGTATATTTTTATATTTTAGTATATATTTAGTGTTGTTGGAGCTTAATTCTCAAATATTTGAGAAACTTGAATTTAAATTGTTTGTTGCTAAAACTATTTGCAGGAAATCTCAAACAATTATTAGCATGTCGCTTGGCTTTGAATACTCTTCATGATGAAACCCACCAGAGGAGAAAGAGAAGCCCAGAACTCAAACTGGATTTGAAGAACACAAGTAAATATCACAATCTAATTGCAAACAAAGTTTCATGATTAGAGCTTAATGGAGAAGTGCATCTAAAAGACTTATGGGGTTATGTAATTAAAGGCACTAAGTTTGCCCAGGGGCAGTAACCTATAGCAACCTATCAGCAGGCAGAATTTTCAGGTCACATGTTTAAAAGCAAACCTCTTATTGGTTGCTACTGGTTACTGCTCCTGGACAAACTTAGTGCCTCATATTAAATGTGGGGGCTACAAACCTATTAAAAAAAAAGCAGTCTGAGATTGGCAAATTAACAGATCTGGTACAGAAAGATAAATTGGCAGCACTTTGGCCATAGAAGCGGAGGTTTCCTAAAGCTGTTGGAAGATGTATTTAGTACTAGTAGTAGCAGTAAAAGTGCATTAGAAGCGTCCAAAAAAAATTAGAAATGAAGCTAAAGCAACAGTGAAGTACACAACAGGGTGGAAATCAGCAAATCATGTAGAAGTGATTAGCAACAAAACGGAATCAATCTTGTCAGTATCCAGTAAAGATCCCAAAAGTAAAACTGTAGTGAAGTAAAAAGCATATACCTTGCAACATTTTGGAAAATGACAAGAGGAATGTCATTAAAGCTATTCCTCTGTTCATACTTGTTCCTGAAAACACACCTGTTTTTCTTTCACATTTGGTGATGTTTAAAGGTGCTCCTCCTCAAATTGTTCGTCATGTGTCTGAGGTCTGTCAACACTGAAAAACTAGTAGGTGACATCACAATCTCACCTCTAACAAGCTTTATACTTTGAACTTGCTAATAATGCAGGACATTCAACAGGCGCATTCTGGTACTGTGGGCAGCCAGCTAAAAATAGGAACACAAAAGAGAAAAAGATTAACCCTTAAAGTTGCACCACCCCATCTTTAAATCCGATGACTCAAGGAACAATAAAACTTAACTCTTAATAAATAAATTAAAACCGTAAGTCCAGAGGAGTGTTTAAAATAAGGTTAGGGACAGGGAGGCAAAGAGTTCAGCAGCAGAGTTCAGCCAATGAACCATAGACTGAGATAGGGATTAACACAAAGCGCAATCAGGTCTGGTACACCACCCCTTCACCCTCAAGCGCCCCCTCCCCTTTTCCAAAGTAAACAAGTAGCCGTATTCAATTAGTTTTAGATTTAAATGGAGGTTAAGATTCTATCCCAGCCACAAAATCACCGTCGAGAACCCACCCCTTCACCCACAGAGCTTCCCACCCGTTTCTGCTGTGAAGCGGTAGCCCAAAGATTCTTTGTAGATTCAGCCCCCCTGCCTAAAAATTCTAAAATGCGCCTGATGCGCGTTTCACCTGCATATCACAGGCTTTGACAAAAAAGCCATCATACAAGGTTGACCCCGACTTATGGCTGTTAAATGATTGAATGTGACTTACCAGTATTTACATTTGTAGGCTCGTGGGTTACTCTTTGACATCCCAAACACCCACTGTATGCTGTGTACTTTTTTGCCCATTTGAATCTGGGTTATTTGCCTCCCTGTCCCTAACCTTATTTTAAACGCTCCTCTGGACTTACGGTTTTAATTTATTTATTAAAAGTTAAGTTTTATTGTTCCTTGAGTCATCGGATTTAAAGATGGGGTGGTGCAACTTTAAGGGTTAATCTTTTTCTCTTTTGTGTTACTATTTATCCATATAACCCTGCACACCATTTATCTGTTTCTCTTTGATTTAGGGGTGGTGCTCCCTTATTCAGGCTTACTTATACAGCTAAAAATAGGCACTGTTCTGCACAAAGTGAGATATTTAGCAGGTATAAAGTTTGGGGCACAGTAAGAACTTCAAAGAGAGAGAGGAGGAAGAAGGAAACTAGGCCTCAGCAGTGAAAACCCAATAACTAATCTACTTCCGGTTAGTAAACAGTTTAACTCAAGAGGTAAGCTCATATCACCCCCTAATTAAGGGATCAAGATAGAAAAGTGAAACAAAATAATACATTGTTGGAAATCTAGGATCAGAAAGACCATAGTGATCCCGCAACCAGATACAAAAATTAAAAATAATAACATGTTATTTCAAAATATGAATTTCCATATCATAATCAAAGTTCAATTAAGATGGACTAACCTTAACACAGACCTCAAACATTAAGGGGGTTATTTACTAAACTGAATGCAAAGATCACGAAAAATCTGTGATTTTTTTTTGTATAAAATCTGACTTTCAAAAATTCACAAATTTTTCAGAATTTATTGAACCCCAAGGATAGAAACATTTGAATCTTAAAATCCGGCATCTCAGACCGGTCGAGGTTGCATATAAGTCAATGGGAGAAGTCCCAATGATTTTTTGATGTGGGTTTCCGGTGAAAATTTTGAAAGATTTGTGAAAATCGTGTATATCGGATGAAAACGTCCACAAAATTTGTAAAAAACTGAATTTCCCCACAAAGCAAATTTAGGTTCAGAGCCCAATCACAAATACATTCATCGCAACTTGCATAATATTTTTCAACCAATCCCTTCAGCAGTAGAAGCCCACTCACCTTTCCTAACACTTGGCAAACCTCTTCCTCTTTTTATATATATAGTCAAATATACAGTATATGTATATTGCATTATGGGAAGATGGTACAAGAGAAGACAGATAAAAGTAGCCATGATTTTGTTAGGGACATTTCATTGCTTTGATTAAATTTTGAAATGCCAAACAGTGTCAAAACTTCTTTGGTTAAAAATAGGTTTACAGTATTTTACTGTGACTCTGTGTTTTTGTTTAATATCATTTTATTGATTTGTAGAAAGTAAGTCTTACACAAAAAATACAGATAATAGGCTGTAGTTATGTAATATCATTATCATATAACATTTTGGGGACCATTTACTAACAATCAAATTGCATTTTTTTTCCATCAATCACAAAAAAATTGTGGTTTCTCTCGTTTTCTAAAATGCTCTAAAAATTCAAGGTTTATTAAATAAAAACAACACAAAAGCCTTTCATGCCAAACTCTGCAAAGTAAAAGCTGTTGAGGTGCTGTAGAAGTCAGCGGAAGGAGCGCTGATCCCATTGGACTGATTCAACCAATCAGAATGTTAGAGGGTTTCAGATTTTTTTTCCACTTCTTATTGTCCAAAATATTTTATGGATTGTTCAGCCCTTTTTTGTTCTTACTTTTTTTTACTTGGAATATTTATGGGCTTCATTATCAAAAATCTAATTTGTAAGGTTTTAGAGTTTCTTTCTACTTTGAATAAACTTGTCTGTTTCTTTGTCTGTTTTTTATTAAAAAATCTGAATGTGAAAACCTTTTGTAGGGGATTAGAAAAAATCCTTCTCCTGTGACATCATCCAGTCCAGTTACAGGCTGGAGAGCCATCCAATTGGTTGGGCAACACAGTGCATCCTTGGGAGAGAGGGTGTGCCTGACTTTGGAGACTTTGGAGCCTTTTGTACAGAGTCACTGAGTTTAACAGGGGTTGTGTGCTGAAAGATTCAGCAAGAACCAAGTCTTGTGAAACTGTCCAAGCTGTTGAATCTGTGGGAATACAGAAAGAGCCAACCCTGTTCCCTGTCAAGGTCCTTATCATATTCATTCATACATGTAGTATGCTTAATTTTTTTTTTTGGTATAAGATTATTAACCAGTAAGCAGGGATGGGCGAATTTGACCCGTTTCGCCAAAAATTCGCCGCCGGCAAAATGTCGCAGACGCCCATTAAAGTCTATGGGCGTAAAAAAAAAATTGTCGCGCGGCGAAATTATTTTGTTGCGCGTCTTTTTTCCAGCGAAACGAGGCGAAAAAATTCGCCCATCCCTACCAGTAAGCACTGGATCATTCTGAAGGATTCAGAACATTTCCACAAAGATCTTTTTGAATAGCGACTACTATTTCTTAAACTGTTCACTTATAGATAAAGTCAAGAATGTTCCCTATTTGCTTAGTGAATGTCACTGAAGATCTGCTTTAAAAATAATCCTCCATTCTCTCCTGTAAAGGTCATTTTCTCCTTTGATTCCCTTCCATCTTTTGACATTGTCAAGTACCAGCTTTTAAATGTACTCTCATGGGAGATACACTGCGTATTTGCTTTTAAATCCCTTTCTAACTAAAATATATATATTTAAAATATGTATATATATAAAATATACATATTTAATATATGTGCATATATATATATATATATATAATATAATAAAATAAATATGTATATATATATATATATATATATATATATATATATATATATATATATATATATATATATATATATGACAGCACATCAGATGGCACTAATACAATGCTGCTATGAATATATTTATTTACTTTACATAACTTTGTGAGAACATATATCAGCTGTAAATTATATTTCACAATAAAATCACTATAGATTACTGAAGGCTACTAAATTTACTTCAGGATTAGGTGCAGTTGCTGGCTTTGAGGTGAAGATCCTTTAAGTAGAGTCATCAGCATTTCATAAATCTATACTCATTTACTAATGACTATGTTCTGCACCTCATGATGGATAACACTGGTGTGAGGGGCATCTGCTACCACCACACCTCTTGAATACATTTATTATTCCTTTTTAATAATAAATAATAAATAATAATTATTCACTGTAAAAATAATGTAGTTCCTCGTATTCATGCTTTCTAAGCCTGCATAAATGATGTACATGTTGATGGAAAAACAATCCTCATAGGTGTTTTTAATGGTCCGGTTTTTATAAGTAGCTCAAGACATGGTGCTCTTCAACATTGGCTCTAAGGTGTGCACTCATGTGCAGACACACACAACACACAACAAATTTTGGTGCACACAAAAAAATTTGTATTAGTTTTGCCCTAAGCACACAGTTTATAAAATCTGTGCACTCACGTTTTTTACTGGAATTACAAGTATTTCAAGTGTCTGTAAAAATAATTGTAATTGTAGGTCAAAACAGACAAAAAATTTAATATACATAAATGTTGCATATTTCACAATTATGTTTTATTTAGAAACTGCACAAATACATGTTACTGCAGGTTTCTCTAAAGAGACTTTGTTCACATTTATCTTCTTTATAATTGCATTAATACCATTCTATTAATAGAATGTATAATAACTGACAAAGTGTTCAATTAACACCAATTACATTTACTATTCTTTAAAAATATGAGATCAGCCACTTTCATCGAAAAACACTTTTGCTGAGAAATGTTATAATTAGAGGCTGCATTAAAGGCATTTATAGGTAAATTATTTTGTACTTTTTTAATCCTAGCAAGAGTTTCATAAAATAAATTCAGACTGTTAAGAAGTTTACTGTACAAAATATATTTTAGGACTTGCCTCCTATATCTTTTTCTCTGCATGTAAATATTCCCAGTGTATTATTTTGTGCTGTATTTGTCAAGTTTGGTCTGGTAGGGAGGCACTTGCACAACTTTCCAAAACTGGGATAATGCAACACATTTTTCTTTGTTTTTTTTAATAGAAAGATTGTTTCTTCCATGTGGAGGATCATGGCCCTAACTAGTACCCAAAATTTGCTTATAACCAAACAATACTTTTGGGGGGTTCCACTATGAAAAAACAAAGATTGAAAGTTACAGATATATATGATAGTGATGGTCGAATTTGTCCTGTTTCGCTTTGGTGCGAAATCCACAAATTTCCCTTGAAACTGGTGAAAAATTAGTGAAACTGCAATTTTTTCCGTGATGGGAAATTCCTGTGACAACTTTGAACACTTCAATCCTTGCTGCTATAGAGAAACTGAATTTCTAGGCTGGTGCAGTTCATATCCTTGGAGTCCAACTAAGTTCAGTATAAAAAAAATGCTATATTTAGTTTTAGGGTTTAATTCTCCTTACATAACAGTAAGATTTTAATTTACTGTATTCTGTTCAATATATTAATAGTTTTAAATTTAAAAAAGAAAACCAACAGCAACCTATAAAAATGTAATTATCTGCATAAACATGACATCTGCAGAAATTCAACCGTATAATGTTAAAAAAAGTGGAGATATCCTTTTTTTTAAAAAGTTTTAGTTGTATATTTATAGTGGTCATATTCAGACAGCTATTTGTCTCATCAGATCTCCACTGAATTTGTTTTAACATCTTCAGCATGTTTTAAACTGTCCCAGTGGAAATCCAGGATAGCATTACTTATTAATTACATTTCTGTTAGTTGTACTAAAGCCAAAGTGTTATCTTGTACAGTACATACAGAAACTATAATAAATTGTAGCGCTTTTTTTTTCTCCATGGAAATCTGCCAAATTTTTAACACTATACATACTGTTAATTGGAGGCCATGATAAACACCTGAAATCTAAAGATATAACGGGAGGCCAGATTATATGGGGACATATAACAAGTAATATAGGTAAGAGATTTGGTGAAGATTAGTGATGAGCGAATTTGGGGCATTTTGCTTCACGAATTTCCCGTGAAACATCGAAAAATTCACGAAACTGTGCTGGCGTCTAGTTTTTGACCCCAGTGTCCATTTTTTGGACGCAGGCGAAAATGCGCAGGCATCCAATGCCTTTGGCCTCGTGTTTTTATATGGTCATGAAACTCCTCGGTAACTTATAATATCCTTATATTTTACAAGAGGGGGTACTTTATTCACTATATATTTTACAAGAGGGTGTAGTTTATTCACTATATAATACACAAAATCTTGTAAATGATATCCTTATAAACAGTGAGTACTGATGTCATCAGTTATAAACGGTGAGTAGTGATGTCATTTCTGTCACATGACTCACTGAAACTTGTGTATTATAATAAAAAAAGTAGCCCCTGTTGCAAAATATGAGGATATTAGAAGTTATTTCGGAGTTCCATGACCTGTATAACTCGGCCCTCGGCCTCGTACTTTTATATGGTCATGAAACTCCTCGTCTAACTTATAATATCCTTATAATTTACAAGAGGGGGTGCTTTATTCACTATATTATATTATTATTATAATATTCCCCGGGGGTTTTCTCGTTCACAGGACTGTTGTTTCTTTTCCAACATGCAGAAGCTTCATGAATCAAAAATGTGTGACCTAAATTTTTTTATACAACAATTTTTCAGAGTTTTTAAACAGTGCAACATTTTTTTACTATCCATTATAGTCTATGGTAGTGATGGCGAATTTGCCCCATTTCGCTTTGACAAAACTCGCGTCTGATTAATGTTGGCGAGCGACTTTTCAGATGTTCGTCCAAAAAAATTTTATGTGTGTTTTTTTACACCACCGAATTTTCGCAGGCAGTTTCCCGAATTTATTCGCTGGCGGAGGAATAAGAAATTCACCGCTAATTCGCATATGCAGAATTTATTCACCCATCACTAGTCTATGGACATTTTTTTCTCAGGGAAACAAGGCAAATATTTTGCTCATCTCTACATATGATCACTGGGCTTGCTTTCTGCTGGCATGACTTGCTACAGACAAAATATGTCTACCCGTCTCTTCATATATAAATGCATATTACATGTGAATAGGAACTAGTACATTGCTTATTTCTAACAAAAAAACAGGACATTAAATATGCAAGTTCAGAGTTCTATTTAATTGCAAATCATTACTAAAAAGATTAGTTATGCTTTTTTATACTGAGAAACAGCAACAATACTTTGGCTCGTATCACCATAATTTAACAGTTAGGGGCAGATTTATTATTATGTGAATTTCGAGTTGTGTGAAACAAGTTTAAAATTATCTTTTTATTTTAAATTCAACTATAATCATATTTATGAATAAGGTCAAAGTGGGTGAATTAGATCAAAAAGGTTTTATTTGAATTGCTTTGATTCAAATTCAAATCAAGTTTTTTTTTTTGTCTCACCACTAGGAGAGTGTATTCGAGTTTCTGGTTAATTTTAAATTAACTTCCTTTTCTGTCATTTTTTTACACAGGAAGTCCTCCAGCAGCCATTTTAGGTGGATTTTTGTGCTGTTTCATCACTTGCTATTAGGGTATTAGGAATCAAAGGGGCATATTGCTCCTGTTACTGCTGCTGCTCCTCCTCCAGCTTTTTCTGTCATTTCTGTCCAGCAATAATTGCTGAGGCAAACAAAGGTGGCAGATTATACAGATGCAGTCACTTTGGTTTGTCTGTTTGACACAGAATAACTAAACACAGATATCCCATTTATCTCATTTAACACAGAAAACTGCGTCACAACATCCCATCTAATTAAAGCATTCACCATTGTGAACAATGGAGCTTTGGTATGCTAATGAAAAGGTTAAATGCATTAAATGAGTTAAGATGACTTAAGATAACACAGTTTCTTCAATTACCCCTGAGTCATGACGCATTTAACTCACAAATCCAAGTGGCTTCATCTGTAATTTCTTGCCCAAATCATCTTAACTCAGAACCTCTCTTTCAAACTACTGTAAAATAGCAACGGATGAGGGGTTTTATTGGTAACCCAGTGTTTCCTAGCATGCAGCCTTTAACCATTTCCTGAACCATAAGGATAGATAGCCTAAATCGAGATTTCAAATTTTTAGTCTCTCAGGGAACTCATCAGGTCAGAACAGGCGAAAAAATAATTCTATAAAAATTTGCTAAATCTTGAATTCGAATTAAAACTTGAAGTTTTGGAGTTCTAGTAAATACATTTTGAAAATGCGAAAGACAACTCGAACATCTTGAAAAAACTCTCTCAAACTTAAATCTGCCCCTTAATAAATAGTTAGTGCATGTTTTTAAAAGCTTGTGACAGTTTTTTTCGATCTTGAACCCATTCGTTAATTAGGAAAAAATTGGTAAATTTTTTCATAATATTGCTCTATCCAATCATACCAGGTCCATATAAAAAAGTCAAATTCCTGTGTTTGAGATATCATAAAAATCAGCTGTAGTAACAGTGGTTACTTGCCGGGTTAATTAAGAAAATGCACAAATTACAGGAAAACTTCTTTTGAACTCAATAGGAATATCTGTATCAAGTGTCCCAATTAGTAATACTGGAAGCCTGGAAGCAAAATTCCCAAAGAGAAAGCTACAGAAGCCAATGTAATAAAATCAAAAGCTTAGCTCTTTTGTTCTCTAAAATCAAAACTGTAAGTACTTTAGGCAAGCTTACAGTGATCGGTGTCTTAATTTGCAGAATCCTGGACATTCAAATTAAATTAGCATATGCTGCTTTGTATAGTTGTGCATTTGATGAGATTTTTTGACAAAATGCATTTTTTATTAAATTCAGATTTTTTAATTAGATGGACAGTCATATTTTTCTATTTGATTCAAATCAAAATAAATTGTTTAATACAAATCAGCAATGCTGACATTTTTTGTGTAACGTAAATGGCAAGTTCTGTACAAAATAATTTCTCTCTTTCCATTTAAACACATTTTAAAGAGTATTGGGGTTAAACAGGCAAATCAAAATAATACATACATGGCAGATCAACTAATAACAATGATTTTTCTATTTTGCTTCATTAGAAGGAGCTGGGTCAGTTTCCAGTTGCAATTGAGCTCTTCTATACTAAAAAGCAGATTTAACGGTGGTTGAGCTTTCTTCTGAGCTGAAGTATTTATGTTGTGGAGTTTTCCTGCAGATCAAGATTTTTGGCTTTTTATCATATTTTAGAAAGTTCATTCTTTTAAACCAATAGGCACATCAGCATGCATCTGAATAAGAATATTTGTTATTATACATTATCTTTTATTCAGGAGATCTGAAGAATTCTGAAGCTACACTATTATAGAATTCTATGGGTAAATCAAGAAAACCAAGAAAACACATTTCTGGGTATCTTCATGCTCAAAATAATTGACACTAGAAATGCTAAATGTGAGAAAATAATGCAACAGCAAAAACAAAAAGCAGAAACTAATGAGATCAATTCACAAAAAATTATAATGTTTCCTGATTTTTGCTATAATTACCCTCAGCTTTGACATCTACAGATGAAGCCACTTGGATTTGTGAGTTAAATGCGTCATGACTCAGGGGTAATTGAAGAAACTGTGTTATCTTAAGTCATCTTAACTCATTTAATGCATTTAACCTTTTCATTAGCATACCAAAGCTCCATTGTTCACAATGGTGAATGCTTTAATTAGATGGGATGTTGTGACGCAGTTTTCTGTGTTAAATGAGATAAATGGGATAAATGGGTGAAAAGTGCCTGTTAGAATTTCCAAATTAGGAAATCTGGACAGGATACTGAAAATAATAAAATGGGGATCAGCCAATCACTGATCGCTACGTAACCGGGCCCACTGCCATCATCAGCCCCATCCCGACAACACCAATCCACCCCTGATGTCATCTGCCTGCCCAGACGTCATCTATACCACCCATGCCCCTTTTCAGTAAAGCAAAAAGATTGCAACCTTAATATTAATAGAGAACTCTGGAATTATAAACTGCAAGTAACGACAAAACGTTGTGTGTGCTCACTAACAGTGGTGTTCAGCTCACTGTTTACATGCTTCAATCCTGCCCTCTCAAAGACCAAGCAAGCTTACTAGAGAACACTGTATAAGCAATTCCAGCCCATGACTGTTTTTTATATTGACTATCCTTATATCCTCTATACGTACTCAACTCTTTATTCGGTTCTCAGGACCCTTGCTCACACCTTAATTCTTTTAATCCTGCAACTAAATTTCCAGTCACCTGCACTCATAACTTATTCCATTGACCCTATGTCTTCTTCTGTATTTAAACACTGTCTTATGGTGCTCACTTCCATTCTTACTTGTTAACTTTTTCTTGGATTCTAAAATGTTACAATATTCATCTTATTCTTCTAAAAGGCAATGTTTGACTAGTCTTAGCTGTGTAGCTACTGTACTATCTACTGTACCTATTTATTTAGGATTACCCAATAGCACATACTAAAAAAGTGAAAATAAAGTACTTAAATGATTTACATGAAGCAGGGGTTTTACATATGTGCTGTTTTATGTAAACATTTTTTATAGAGACCTACATTATTAGGAGGGATTGGTCTTTCTCTGTTTTGTGCACAAGTAATGGCTTAATATTGTTTTTAGGAACTTCAGTAATAGTTATTTCAAGATTATATACATTATTTGTATTCAAATGGCCATAATGGCAAAAAAAATGATTCTCTTAGAAGGGACACTATACAAATAGAGAATATGTTTCATTCAAATTCTTGTAATTAGTTAAAAGCATGTTAGCATTGTCTATTTTTCATACAGAAAATTTCTTAAAAGTGGTTATTATATATGGATGACTTCAATGTTAAAGGTGAAAAAAATTCAATTATAATTGCTTTTACTTAGTTTCTTGGAAAAGTTTTTAATATTATTAAAATAATAAAAGTAATAACATAAAATATGAATAATACATCATATTTCTATGTTGAAAAGTTAATATTGCTTTTATATGTCTAGAATGTTCTGTTAGGATCATAATAAATTGTAATAACGCATTACATAACACTGAGAACAGGATGTATGTTAATCCTCATAATAGTTTAGACTAAACATTTGTGATTCAAATAATATCTATGGAATTGTTTTCACCAGAAAGTGAAAGAAACAAGAGTTTTGTTTGAAATAGTACTTCTCAGATGGGGCAGAACACTACGAAAAGGGCTACGCACATGAAGGGGCAGATTTACTAAGCTCGAGTGATGGTTCGAGTTTCAAAAAGTTCGAATTTCGAAGAAAATTTTTTGGGTACTTCGACCATCAAATAGGCTATATTCGACCATTCGACTTTGATTCGAACAATTCAAAGTAAAAATCGGTTGACTATTAGACAATTCGATAATCAAAGTACTGTCTTTTTAAAAAAAACTTCAACTTCATACTTTGCCAAATTAAAGCTACCGTAGTGCAATGTTAGCCTTCCAGAGCACTTTTCTAAGTTTTTTTTTGTCAAATAAAAATCCTTTGATCGATCTCTAAAAATCGTTTGAATCGTTCGATTCGAACTATTTAATCATTCTTTCAACCGCAGGATTGCCAAATTTGTTGAAAGAACTTCGATATTCAAATTCAAAGTTTTTTAATTCGATGGTCGGATTTCGAAGTTTTTTGTACTCCGAAATTCGACCCTTGATAATCTGCCCCGAAGAGTTGGGCATGATTAGCACTTATCATTATAGACTAAGCACAAATTCCACTGATAACTGATTCATCCTTTATGCTGCTATAGAAACTGCACAGAACACAGTTTACTGTACACTGCATATGCTGTATTATTTATAATGAATATATTAATTAAAGAAATACATCCATCTGAAGTAATGCTGTATAAATTCAGATTTTATTTTGAAACTTGCAAATTAGATGTAATGGTTATCAAAGAAATTTCAGATAGCATACATCATTCTAATTGGATAATGGTTAACGGATAAAGGTTTCATATATTGAGTGATGGAGTAAATACACCTTACCTAAAAACATTTTATTATTCCCCATTTATTTTAATTTAAACAAATATATTAACACTGAGTATTTTTGGCCAGATATTTATGCAACAGAAAAACAAGGAATTATATCACCTGGACTTGTTGTTTTCCAAGGGAACTGCTTGAATATCAAATCAAGTATCAATCACATTAGGATATTATCTGACAAAACTATGAATTTTGGAAGAGGCTGATTTCAATTGGTTAACGGATATATTAATACTAGGCAGTGGAACCTTAAAAACTGGCCTTTTGGGCAAAGGCCAGCTTTTTATTCAACAGCGAAGCAAAAAATTATATCACTTGGACTTATTGCTCTCAAAAGAATTACAAATCAAATATTAATAACATCAGGATTTAATCTGACATCAATATTAATGTTAGAAAGGCTGATTTCAATTAGTTAATTAGAGCTAGTGTAATACTGAAGAGTTTTATCAATGTCAGGAGACAATTATAGAAAAGCGGCAGTTAGTGGGCAGTGAGAGGTTAATTCTGTGATGGTTTCAATTCTCAAGTTTTATTCATACAGAAATAACCTTTGGTGCCAGATAATATACAACATTAATAATGATGTATATAATAAAGGAGGACTATATGAACATGAAACTGTAGACATTCATGTACAGAGCAGAATTGTAATACTTAGGGGCAGATGTATTAAGGGTCGAATATCGAGGGTTAATTAACCCTCGATATCCGACTGGGGAATGAAAACCCTTCGACTTCGAATATCGAAGTCGAAGGATTTTGCGCAAATATTTCGATCGAACGATCGAAGGAATAATCGTTCGACCGAACTATTAAATCCTTCGAATTGAACGATTCGAAGGATTTTAATCCAACGATCGAAGGATTATCCTTCGATCAAAAAAAGTTAGCCAAGCCTATGGGGACCTTCGCCATAGGCTAACATTGACTTCAGTAGCTTTTAGGTGGCGAACTAGAGGATTGAAGTTTTTTCTTAATGAGAATTTAATTTAATAATCGTAGTCGAAGTAGCCCATTCGATGGTCGAAGTAGCCAAAAAAACACTTCGAAATTAAAAAAAAGTATTTTTTCTTCTATTCCTTCACTCGAACTTAATGAATGGGCCCCTTAAACACTCAGAACATACAACTGCATACAGATTAGACTTGGTGCCAAGATTTGAAAGGGGGGTAGGTCAGAACCAGGGGTTAGCACTAAGTACAGAAGTTGTGTATGTATTTAAACTGATTTCAGGGAAATGTTATAAATTTGGCATATTGCATGGCATAGTGATTTATAAGGTGCCCGAAAATCATTCTGTCAAAGCAATAACTTCCCCATGGAGGAGATGGTCAGGGGTACACACAGAAACTTGCCAACTAATCACCAATATTGATGGACCTTTATATGCAAATATTAAACCGTGTGTGAAGCAAGTTGAGCTTAATGCTATTAATATATTCCTCCATGTGACTTCTAATAAGTATTAATGTTAGCCCAGCAAGTGGTCTCCGGGAAAATGCGAACACCAGATTTTTCAACCGGAAATCACTCTAAGAAAAAAAAAATGTTATGCTGTTTTTACACAGATTTTTACACTGCGAAGCCTGGCGATTAGTGATGGGCGAATTTGTGCAGTTTCGCTTCGCCGAAAAATTCGCGAATTTCGCGCGAAATTCGCAAAACGGCAAAAAATTCGCGAAACGGCACCGGCGTCTCGTTTTTGACGCCGGCGCCCGTTTTTCGGTGCTGACGCCCGTTTTTCAACACCGACGCCCGTTTTTCAACGCCGGCGCCCGTTTTTGGCGCCGGCGTCCGTTTTTTCGAACAAAAAATTTGGACGCCGGCAATTTTTTTCCGCGAATTTTCGCGGGCGTTTTGCGAATTTATTAGCTGACGGCGAATCGCGCAAATTCGCCGCAAATTCGCGCCTGGCGAATAAATTCGCCCATCACTACTGGCGATCTGTGGTGTATTATCGTTTTACACGGCAAAATTAATATTAACCCAAAATTGCACCTGAATAGTGGGCATATGTCAGGACATAGTAAAAATCCTGACTACTGATTTAAGAAAAGGATTAATGGCTAAGCTTACAACGGCACAGTTACAAGTCATGCCTAATAAGTTTGCATTGATCCCATTGGTTTACAGACATAGTTGGATGCATCTTTAAGTATTTTTAGGTGGAAAAGGTTTATGAACTGTGCATACAGCACCGAGGAAGCACTAAAAGGGAGACTTGTAGTCGTTATTCACTTCATCGTTCACTGTGAGACAAATAACCATCTGCTATTTGAGATATAAAGTAACTGTAAAGGGAATATAGAGAATTGAAATGCCACTTGTTTGGCTAGGAAGTCAGATGAGCACTTTTCTCAAAAGAGTTTTATTGTGTTTGATCTACTGCTCTACGTGACATTATATGCAGCATGTCAAAAAATAGTTTGGGATTCAAGCATAAGTTTAATTTCTGGTCTATTCCTTTTTTTATTATATATATATATATATATATTTTTTTAGGATAAGGGATGTATTATATAACTAAAATCAACAAGTAGCAGTCGAGTGTTAGTACAGTGTTAGCCATAATTCAGAAAAGAAAAAAAAAACTGATATAAGTAATAATATCTGCTTTTAAGAAAAAGAGTTTGCATTAATCTCTTAAATCAGTATCAGGTTGCTTTGCAGATATCATAGTAACTATGGGGCAAATTCACTAAGCGCCGAAGCGCCGAACGCTAGCGTCAATTCGTTAGCATTGGGCATTTTCGTTACTTTGCAAATTCACTAACGAACGCTGGCGTAAATTTGCACCCTTACGCCAGGCGAATTTTCGCTACGGATGTAACTACGCAAATTCACTAACTTGCGCAGTGTACTGAACGCTACCTTTTACGCTAGACTTCCTTTGCTACCTCAGACCAGGCGAAGCACAATAGAGTAGATAGGGATTGCTTCAAAAAAAGTTCAAATTTTTTCTAAGTCCCAAAAAACGCTGGCGTTTTTTCTATATCATGGGTAATAGGCTGAAAAAGATCGACATTTTTTTGGGGGCTCCCCTCCTTCCCCCCTACATTTCCTAACTCATGGCAACTTAACTATACAGTGGGCACATGTGTAGGGCAAAAAAAAAAATTTATTTGATGTTTTGAAGGTTTCCCAGGCTTGTGTAGCGATTCTACGTATTCCTCCATTGAAATTTGAATTTGGCGCCGTATGCAAATTAACCATCGCTAGCGCAACTTCGCAACCTTACGCTACCCCTGTGTGCAACTTCGGATTTTAGTGAATTTGCGGAGCGCTGGCGAAACTACGCCTGGCGAAATATGGCGAAGTGCGGCAAAGTTGCGCCTGGCGCAACTACGAATCTTAGTGAATTTGCCCCTATATCTCAATTCAATGCATTTCTGGATATGGTATTTTAACTGCCTACTTGGTTTAACCTTGGATACAAGGCAACAATGGCATATCATAAACAAAGTTTGCACAATATTTTTTATTAGTGTTCATCATTGAAGAGAATGTTGAGAACAAGGTTCAGTGGTGTAACCACGGAGGAAGCAGACCCCGCGGCCATGGGGGTCCTGGGGTACAGGGAATCATTAGTATGGGAGCTAGAGAATCAGGAGTCACCCACGAGTATTGGAGGCAGTCAGTGGCTGGTCCCCCAAGAGTTTTTTTCACCCCTACCAAGGTTAACAGGTGAACATCAAGAATCGTGGAATGTTTTGGGACACATCACAGTTATAAATAGAAGTTGCAGTCCCCACTTCCTCCATTGGTTTCCTGATGGTCAAATGATCTGTAAGCCTGTAGTATTTCCATAACCACTGCTGCTTAAAATTCAGTTAACAGTATGACTTTGATAATTATTATAGGAGTAAAAGGAAGAATGTCAGCTTCCAAGATGAATTCACAAGACAAAGTGAGTACTTATTTTTTTCACAATGACAAAATGGACAGCATATTTCTGAAATACCATTCCTTTTAAAATTAGCATAATTATCACAATAAATGTAAAACTTGTCATATGTTGAAACATCCATTCAGCTGACCACCCATGTGGTCAAACTATACACAATGTGTTTGGTTTTTGGGCCAACAATTATAATTGACTTGTGATTAGGGATGTAGCGAACTGTTCGCGCGAACTTCGACTGTTCGCGTCCGCCGAATGTTCGCGAACGTCGCGCGACGTTCGCCAATTGGTGTTCGCGTTCGATTCGAAGTAAAATTTCGTTCGACCATTCGACCGTTCGATCGCTAAAATCGAACGATTTCCATTTGTTCGAACGATTATAAGCATTCGATTGAATTAAAATCATTCGATCGAATAGCTTCGATCGTTCGATTCGAACGAAAATCCTTCGATCGTACGAATAAAATCCTTCGATCGTTCGATCGAATGATTTTATCGAGCGTTCGAAGTTCGCGAACTGTTCGTGAACTGTTCGCTTTTTTGCTGGTGTTCGCGAACGGCGTTCGCGAACACATTAACGGCAGTTCGCTACATCCCTACTTGTGATGGGCGAATTTATTCACCAGGTGCGAATTCGCAGCGAATTTTGCATGAATTCGCAAAACACCCGTGAAAATTCGCGACCTCAAAAAAAAAATGAACGCCAGCATCAAAAACGAGACGTCGGTGCCGTTTCGCGAATTTGTCGCAGTTTCATGAATTTCGCTGGAAATTCTCAATTTTTTTGGTGAAGGGAAACAAAGCAAATTCGCCCATCGCTATATATGACTAAGGGTTAGTACAATGCCTTACTTATGCCTTATTCAAGTGCCTACTGTACAAAAATCCTGGTTGAACCACTCCCTTTGCTGAAGGCTCAGGGCAGAGCACCTGGACTTCCTCCCGGATTTGGTGAGTTACATTGGACTACCATTATATGTATTGACTACCATTATATGTATTAATAAAATGCAGTTGGTTACAGACTGTATATAAAGACCAATGCAGTTTTTGGGTGGAAGGATATCTCAGTTGGCCCAAATGATATCTGAATGAGCAAAATCAAATATTAGAAAAGGCAACAGAGTTCTGTATGTTGGCCAGTGGGCTGCTGATTTAGTCTTGGTCCAAATGGAAATAAGTAGTGATGGGCGAATTTATTCGCCAGGCGCGAATTCACGGCGAATTTGCGCGTTTCGCCGCCAGCGAATAAATTCGCGAAACTCGCGCGAAAATTTGCGTCAAAAATTCGCCGGCGTCAAAAAAATTTTTTTCGAAAAATGGACGCCGGCGTCAAAAACGGGCGCCGGCGTCAAAAACGGGCGCCGGCGTCGAAAAAACGGGCGCCGGCGTCAAAAACGAGACGCCGGCGCCGTTTCGCGAATTTTTCGCCGTTTCGCGAATTTCGCGCGAAATTCGCGAATTTTTCGGCGAAGCGAAACGGCGCAAATTCGCCCATCACTAGAAATAAGCACTACTTGTTATTGATGGGCGAATAAATTCAGCAGGCGTTTATTCCTAGCGGATTTCCATGTTTTGCAGCCAGGCATCAAAATTTTTTGGATGTGCGACTGAAAATCACTTGATTCAAAACCAATGCATTATTCGGGCGCCCATTGACTTTAATGGCGCCGTCAAAATTGACGCGAGCAGGAAATTTTTTGCCAAAGCGAAATGGGACAAATTCACCCATCACTATTTCCTTTACTTAAATACAGTTAAATTGAATTCAATATTTTTTGCATGAACCCAAAACAATATTTATAGGTAACACTACATTTCAGTATAAAAGAACATAAATACAGGGCAGATTTACAGCTATACAGGGATCCTGATTTGACACAATGTCACTGACTAGAGGCACCTGATGTCAACTATCGATTTCATTTTGTCACCATAAGCAGCTAATGTGCCGTGATATTGTCACCATTTAAGCAAAGCATGCTGCAGATTCCAAAGACTAACAGAAATAGCTGTCACAGAGATGGGAATCATACACAGCAGGTGATAAATGCATGTTCTAATAATGTTTTTGATGGAAAGGGAAAGTTACAGTAAATACCATCCTGGGCAAAAACAATTTTCCAGGCATGACCAGGACGTGGTAGAAGGACACTGACTGAGAGAAATATACAAAAAGTTAATATTAACAGTTACCAAAAATAAAATGTTTCTACTGTTTTTATTTCAAATTACATACAAATGTCAGAGGCAGGCTAAGCTGTAAGAGAAAAATGCTCATATAGAAAGGTATTTTTAATGTGGAGCTCTGGAAGGTTGTTTAGAAATAATTTCTTAGGCACTGTGTTATTTAAGCCAAAATGTAATGTGCATTAAGGGGCAGATTTATCAAGGGTCGAATTGAAAATTCAAAGTAAAAAAAAAAAATCTAATTTTGAGGTAATTTTAGTGTACTTTGACTAGGGAATAGTCCAAATTTTAATCGAATTTGAAAAAAAATCAGAAATTCAAACTTCAATTTATCATGCACAAAAAATGTAAAAGTTCGACTTCAAACTTTCACCATCTAAAATTTGACGAATTGCTGTTTTAGCCTATGGGGGACCTCCTAGATAGGGATGTAGCGAACTGTTCGCCGGCAAACTAGTTCGCGCGAACTTCGACTGTTCGCGTCCGCCGAATGTTCGCGAACGTCGCGCGACGTTCGCCAATTGGTGTTCGCGTTCGATTCGAGGTAAAATTTCGTTCGACCATTCGACCATTCGACCGTTCGATCGCTAAAATCGAACGATTTCCATTCGTTCGAACGATTATAAGCATTCGATTGAATTAAAATCATTCGATCGAATAGCTTCGATTGTTCGATTCGAACGAAAATCCTTCGATCGTACGAATAAAATCCTTCGATCGTTCGATCGAACGATTTTATCGAGCGTTCGAAGTTCGCGAACTGTTCGCGAACTGTTCGCTTTTTTGCCGGTGTTCGCGAACGGCGTTCGCGAACACATTAACGGCAGTTCGCTACATCCCTACTCCTAGAACCTAATTGGAGTAGAGTCCTGCAGTGGGTCGGGTACCCGCGGGTTGCAGGTAGAAGTTTCAGGAGCGGGTATAGACGTGGGTCAGCAGTTACATAGTTACATAGTTACATAGTTAAATTGGGTTGAAAAAAGACAAAGTCCATCAAGTTCAACCCCTCCAAAAGAAAACCCAGCAACCATACATACACCACTCTCTACTTTTAATTAAATTCTATATACCCATATCTGTACTAACTATAGAGTTTAGTATCACAATAGCTTTTAATATTATGTCTCCGGGTTTGCGGATCATGGCTCGGGTCGCGGGTCTTCTCAATAGCGATTTGTACTCCTTTCTTTCTGGTCACACCTACTTCTAATGATGTCACTTCAGGTTTACAATGACAGCACTTCCTGTTTTACTCCTTTTTTTCTGATCATACCTAATTCTAATGATGTCACTTCCGGTTTACAATGACAGCACTTCCTGTTTGCTGATGGTCATTGGGTCGCTGATCGGTTGCAGTTGCGGGTTAGGTAGTGGGTTAGTATGCCAGTTGCGAGTCTGGGTGCGGGATGCGGGTCGCAAGTGGGGTTTGGTTTTAACAAATTGGCTCCACGCAGGGCTCTAATTTGGAGTCAATTGGTGGACTTTGAAAAATCGATGGGTTTTTTTTTTTTTAAATACTTTGAATCAAATCCAATTGAATATGATCTTACTTCAATTTAAACGATCGATAGATAGATTTTTTTAATAAATATCATTTGCTCTTTTTTTATTCAAATTTCGAAGTTATGGGAGTTTTTTTGAACCCCCATTACTTCGAAATTCGACCCTTGATAAATCTGCCCCCAAATGGTTTATTACCCTTTCAGATTGGCTGTTCGTATCAAGTGAGGTTTGCACATGGATCTTATTATAGAGTCGGATCGCATTCTACACAACATATAAATATGTAGAGGTGTACATCTTAAATCCAGTGACAGATTATAGTATGCCCATGCATTGATTGCAGTACTTTGCTTCTCATAAACTGTTTTACTGAAGCATCAGTTCACAGAATCACTGCTACACTGAAAAATCAGATTAGGGAGAAAACCAATCACAGCTCAGTGAAACAAATTGAAGGAGTTCATCGAGCAGCTAAGATTTATTTGTGATTTGCATCATATCTCATTTAGCCGCATGGAAAAAAACCTTCACTGGCACAAGCTATGTGCTGTTTTTTTTCTAACTAATCATTTGTGCCGGCACTGCTGAAACTTAGCATAAGGAGACCATCCATAATGGCTCATAAAAATTCTCTGCAGAGGTTGGGCCCATGATAATAACTATCAGAGTATAGGCAAGGTCAAGGATTTTCCGCATCACTCGTCTAATAACAGGGGCTTTATTCATAAAAAACAAAGTGTATTTTAATTGAAGGGAATAAAAAAAAGAACCTCTGAAGTCTGTATTGTGATGTATGTGTGATATGAAAGTGCACCTAAACTACAATGGATGCTTAAAGGGACACTAATGTATTCCTATGAAAATCCATAGAAACGTGTCCGTATTACTAAAGAATTGCAGCATGAAAATTTAACAAGTCAAAAGTCTCATATCCAGCTGAGCTGTACTTACCTGAGTGGCACTCCAATGCTGCCATTTTGTCCATCATGCTGAACTGGAGGCGGCACCATCCTTCCATAGTACTGTTTTTATTTGCAATTAGCCTATGAAAGGGCTGTGCTGCCCCCAGCCCAGAGTGACCAAGGAAACCACTGCCCCCTCTGCTCAGACTGAGCCTGGCAGGACACTGGGAAAAAACCTGGTGGGCCCCACCTGCCCAGACCCGATCCTCACAGCCATCAGCTCCTGCGCTTCCTGACCTCGCCCACTAGTGATCGCAAGAAGAATTGATGCCTAAGTTCACGTTGACGGGGGGGGGAGAAGGGTAAAGAGGAAGCTTTGCATCTGGGGCGGACAGATTTGCAGCGGGGTGGCTTGGAGGGACTTTGCGCCTGGCGAATTTATTCGCCCATCACTAACAAGTAGTGCTTATTTCCATTTTGACCAAGACTAAATCAGCAGCCCACTGGCCAACATACAGAACTCTGTTGCCTTTTCTAATATTTGATTTTGCTCATTCAGATATCATTTGGGCCAACTGAGATATCCTTCCACCCAAAAAACTGCATTGGTCTGCCTATACAGATTTCCATGCTGCAACTCTTTAGTAATAATGACATAGGAATGTGTCAGTATTCTTTTAATAAATAATTTTCAACCTTAGGCTTTGTGTGTTTCTTGGACTGTGGGTATACTTTCTCAACCCACCTTTTTTTTTAATCCTGCAAACAAATCTAAGATGCCATGCGTCAGTAAGGAATTTCTAATTGCTGGTATCAGCCAGTTAGAGAGAGTGAAATCTGTCAGTGACTCACAGCATGAGTGTGGCGTTTGCAATAATGAAAAAAAGTTAGGTTGAGGAACTCACAAAAAATCTTCAAATATAAACTACTAAAAGATAGAGTTTGAAAGAATACATATTTAATAAATGTGCATTACAGTTTAGAGAGGTTTTCTTATAATAGAGTATAGTATAATATATAGTCAAATGTTAATCCCCCTGCCATCAGCTCATATACACTCAGCAAAAGGGAGATCCTCAGTGCAAAACTACCATTTTTCAGGATCTGCCAGATGGATCCCAGAGACAAGAGTCAGTTATTTGTGAGATTACAACAATCGGGCTGTAACTCAGCAAATTGGCTGCAGGCACAGTTACGTTTATCTCAGTATAGTACACAAGAGCCATGAATAGCTTACAAAATACAGTATATTCTTATAGCAACATGTGACTTATGTTAGCAAATACAAGTGATGCTTAGGGGCACATTTACTAAGGGTCGAAATGAATTTTCGAATTAATAAACTTTGAAGTATTTTTTGGATACTTTGACCATCAATTAGGCCAAATTTCAGTTCGACTTCGATTCGAATACAAAATACTTTGAGTATTCGAACAGTATGTCTCTTTAAACCTGCCGAATTGCTATGTTAGCCTATGGGGACCTCCTAGAACCTACAGCCAAAATTTGGCAATGTTTTAAAAAAGTTTAAGGATTTTTTTAAAAAAATCGTTCGATCGATCGATTAAAACATCCGAATCGTTAGATTCGATCGATTTCACCGAATGGTCGAGCGATTTTACATCGACCGAAAATGGCCAAAAAAATTCAAAAATAAAAGTTTGACTATTGAATTTGGTCTATTCGATGGTCGAATTTGGAAGTTTTTTAACTATATTATGTCACCTTGAAGCTCCATAACACCTGTATAAGAACATGCCTTGTGTCTCAATATGGTCGTATGCTCCTCTGTGACCTCTAAGTTATATTTTACAGTAGTGGGAATTACCTACATTCTAAAAGAGGGCACATAAAGTTAAATCACACCCAACAATATTTCCAGCACCCAAAATAACCAGGTAATTACTGGCACTGAGAAGGCAAACTGAAATTAAGGAATGCTTCTGACTGCTCACCGGTTACATCTATTGGTACTGCAAAGATTGACTACACATAAAGCTAAAACTACAAATGTTGCAAACCTATAACTCCCAGCATCCTTCTACAATCTGAGCTAAATTCCAATGAGAACAAGTTAGTTTGTAAATGAAGAATATTTAGTAAAGTGGAGCTGATTGGAATACAACATGCACTCTGGTGTCCAATTCATCTCAATACAATGGACTAATTAATTCTGAAATCAATTTGTAAAGGCAGCTGTGCAAACTGGTATATGTTTACCTGTAGGACTATCCCAATAAATAATATTATAAGGTTATAATCTACTATTGCTTAATGCTGATATCTCATCGCTGATGACTATACAGTATGTTTGGACCCAAGTTGATGTAATCTTAAAGGGATACTGTCATGGGAAAAAAAAAATTTTCAAAATGAATCAGTTAATAGTGCTTCTCCAGCAGACTTCTGCACTGAAATCCATTTCTCAAAAGAGCAAACAGATTTTTTTTTATATTCAATTTTGAAATCTGACATGGGCTAGACATATTGTCAATTTCCCAGCTGCCCCAAGTCATGTGACTTGTGCTCTGATGAACTTCAGTCCCTCTTTACTGCTGTACTGCAAGTTGGACTGATATCACCCTTCCCTTTCCCCCCCAGCAGCCAAACAACAGAACAATGGGGAGGTAACCAGATAACAGCTCCCTAGCACAAGATAACAGCTGCCTGGTAGATCTAAGAAAAGCACTCAATAATAAAATCCCATGTCTCACTGAGACACATTCAGTTACATTGGGAAGGAAAGCATTGAAAGCAGCCTGCCAGAAAGCATTTCTCTCCTAAAGTGCAGGCACAAGTCACATGACCAGGGGCAGCTGGGAAATTGACAACATGTCTAGCCCCATGTCAGATTTCAAAATTGAATATAAAAAAATCTGTTTGCTCTTTTGAGCAATGGATTTCAGTGCAGAAGTCTGCTGGAGTAGCACTATTAACTGATGTGTTTTGAAAAAAACATGTTTTCCGATGACAGGATCCCTTTAAGACAATGTTTCTTTTATTCTGCACGATTACAAAGAGATTGGAATTCAGAATGTTTGGACACATGGGCTTATTTTCCTACCTTTTTTTAAGCAAATTGATAACAAGAGATTATTATATATTTGTGTGTCCCAGTGGGAGAAAACAATTATTTAAATACCTTGCTTTCCCTTCCTTACACAGTGTCCCTTAGTGGGCAAGGATCCCTTTTCCAGGAGTTTCCCAGTGTGAAGTATGTAGCCAGGCAAAACCTGACACTTCCATGGCACGAAGAATTTCCAATGGCAAACCATGTGAAACAAAGAATTATGAGCATTTCAGATTGTGAATAAAGCTCAAGTTTCTTATCTGTTGCAAGAGTGAACAATGGTCCAGTTGTTCTTTTGCCTTTGATCTTAAGAGGTGGCCTATGCTGGAATTCCATCCAATAGGACCAGTGTTAGGAGAAGCACCACCATTTGTACAGGGTGTGATTGATTTAAAACACAATTTGAGTGTCTATTACAAAACATATTAGCATATTTCAAAATCTCAAATATAAGAAACGATACAATAGAAAATGATCACATGTTAGAAATATGAATTATATGGAGAGATGAGTTTCATCCAGGTTTATTTATTAAAATATCAAAGCAGCATTCCCATAATTATCTTTGCTTTCTGCAAGCCAACCTTATAAAGCAACAGCAAGAATCCATTAACAGACTGAGTGTAAACAACTATCCCGGAGCAGAGTATTGAGGAATAAAGCGCAGGTATTTTGTTATATCATTTAGATCTTAGGAATACTAAGGCAAACAGACGGAGAACTATTAAAAGGTAACAGAACTGAGTACATAACCCTGTCAAATGTGGGGATCGAAATGGCTCAGAGCATAAATGCTTTACAAACATTGCCTGAGTGCACCTGAGCTGAACTGTGACAGAGAAGTACCGCTGTTTGAAATGAGAACTCCATATTGATCTGTGTGGCTTATTGCCAGCTCTCGGCTTACAGTTAGACCTATATATCAGCCTTCTCACAGAATATTTCAACTTCTAACCAACAGGATAAGACGTTCAACATTTTTTTTTAAAAAAAAAATATCATTAATTCATGAAATGGCAGAGCAATAAGCTTCTTGTTGAGTGCAGAACTGGCTTATCTTATTTTCTTTCCATTTTCCAGGTGACTCTGTCACTATGAATGGCTGTCACACCAAAGGGAGGTCGTTCCTATGAAAGCCAAGGGTTTGTATTGGGAATCTGTCGAAAACAGTAGCAAGACTATTCTGTTACATATGTTACCCAGTCAATTAATACAGCGCTGAACTATTAAAATGTTTCCTCATAAGGGTTCTGTTAAATGGTTTCAATTAAGTACCCTCAATTAAACCCAGCTACTCCACAGTTCTGAGTCAAGTAGAATATAGCCCTACTGCATTCAATGAACAAGGGGCACATTTACTAAGCTCGAGTGAAGGAATAGAATAAAAAATACTTCGAATTTCGAATTACTTCAACCTTCAATCACGACTTCGACTTTGAATGGAACGATTCGAACTAAAATTCGTTCGACTATTCAACCATTCGATAGTCGAAGTACTGTCTCTTTAAAAAAAACTTCAACCACCTACTTTGCCACCTAAAACCTACTGAACACCAGTGTTAGCTTATGGGGAAGGTCCCCATAGGCTTTCTAAGCTTTTTTTGATCAAAGGAAAATCCTTCGATCGATGGATTAAAATCCTTTGAATCGTTCGATTCAAAGGATTTAATCGTTCGATCGAACAATTATTCCTTTGATTGTTTGATCGAACGAATAGCACTAAATTCTTCTACTTCGATATTCGAAGTCGAAGGATTTAACCTCGACAGTCGAATATCGAGGGTTAATTAACACTCGATATTCGACCCTATTTAAATTCGCCCCCAAGTGTCAAAACCTTAATTAACGACAGTTAAATCTAAAACAGACACTAATATTTCACAAATATTTCTGCCGTATTTAAAAAGAAACACAAATTGGATTTATTTCTGCAACCTACTTAAATTAAAAAAAAACAAAAAAAAACAAAGGAAAAGAATAAAATAAGCAAATAAATAAAAACACTATAGCAAAAGCTAAAGTAATTGCTGTGTGTATTTTGTTGTACCAAATGGAAAATATATGGCACCCGCCAAAAGGGTTATTTTCAGTGTAATTCCAATTAAGCACTGACGCCCTTGTTTAAATAGAAAGCACTGGGCCATGGCACATCATTCATGATACTTACTGCAAATCAAGTGTAAAAAATGCTTAAAAGGGCCATTGTTATAGGGTTTGAAATGCACCAGCTAAATATAATCTCAGCCTGTCCATATTGAATTAAAATATATTATTGCTGAGGTGAAAAAGAAGAGAGACCTGGAAGCAATGCAGAAAAGCTGAGTTGAAGAATTTAGCGAATCCGTACAGACTTCCTGATTGGATGGCTGCTGAGTGAGCTCATTGGCTGATGGATGGAGTCACTACCGTGATGGTCGATGTTGTTAGGGGACACTTACACAGCGCTGAGTGATGACAAATGACAACAGCAAAATTAAATGTCTGTAATGCCTTTAGGCCAATCCTTAGGGAACATTGATGAAAGGAAGAACATATTGTGAAGGGCTTTTTCGGAGTTCACCAGATATTTTTTACCCACAATAGCGTAGTTGTTCCCCCATAATTCCATTGCTAATAATGAAATTGTGTCCAATGCATGAAAATACACAATGGCACCGACAATTCTTTCTGCACTCAGAATCAAAATTGTTTATGCTCATGATTTTTAAGACACAAGTCTATTGTGCCTGTTGAGCTAAACCATAATCAGAACCCTGGAATTATCACCACCATCAGAGTAGGGATCACTTAAGGGCTCCCCTGCATCAATACTTGCATGCCATTAATTGGGACTGACAAACAACTGTGTTCATTGCTGCACGACTGTTAATTATGGCTGCGGTAGTAAATGTGTTTATTTGTGCTGTTATGGTAATTGGATATAACTTGGGGGGGTTTAACATCTTGTTGCTATTTAATAAGCCACATGGTTGGGTAAACGATGATACTTATGTGACCTTGACAGTAACTTGACAGTCTTTCCTATAAATACTAAGCTTTAAGCAGCTAAATATAATCATAGCTTATTTAGTATATATTCCTGTGTATAACTGTGAATATGAAGGGCATGGGAGCAATGTGGAGCTGAACTAAGTGTAAGAATTGTCTCTCATAGTTGGGTGAGTCAGTACACAGATAATAATTGGAAACTTCATTGGCACTTCATTGGCTGATCATCAGCACCCTGATTTGTGCATAGTAACTAGTATAATATACATAGATGTAAATATTGCTATTTAAATAGGAAATGGAATAATGAATTTTAAGCAACTTTGTAATATGCATTAAAACATTTTACTGATTATAAAATTAATTGTAAACAGTGTTGGACTAGTCCACAAGGATACCAGGAAAACTCCCGGTGGGCCCAGGTGTCAGTGGGACTCTTGCTTCAATCCATTTGGGCGATTTCATGGTCATTCTCTATTTCTTTAAGGGAATAAAGAGTCTTAATAATGGAAGAATAGAATAGAGTATAGTATGTTGAGAAAAGAGACTAGGAAAATAAAGAGGTTGAGTGAGGAGAAGAGGTATAATAGTTTGGAAAGTGGGCCCTCAGCCTAAGGTTTTCTGGTGGGCCCCTGGCATCCCAGTCCGACACTGATTGTAAATGCAACTGTAAGTGAAAGTAATGGTTTTCCCTTTCTGAACTTCTGGATTCTGCTCTTGAAACAAGGTAGAACAAGCCACCATTCCTCCAGTCAAGATACCAATATCCACAATGTGTGCATGTTTTTTTTAAAAAATGGACAAATGAATAATCAATCGTGTTGATAAATATTGCATTTAGAAAAAACTCTAAGGCCATTGAAAATATTCAATACTATTGGGCAGTTCCTTAAAATGATTAAGTATTTCAATATAAAATAAAGTGGGTTGATTTTTCTTTCTCTATGTGTGTTGATTTATTATCAAAGGGGAACTCCGGCTTCTAAACCAAAATGTGATAAAGAGGCCACATAACACAGAAACCCCTAATATTCCCATCACAGTTACCTGTTTCTTCAAAAAGTCTGAATAAATGGCATTTTCTATGCTGAAATCCAGCGGTGTAACAGTTCTTTTCTTTCTGCATCATTTGAAATCCTGGCAGGAAAGGAGGGACTAAACAAAATTGTAACAACTTCTCCACAGCTTACAGACAACATGCAGGAACTACATAACCCACAATGCATTGCACTGGGATGTCACTTTCCTTATTGAAATCACATGTGCAGGGAATTGTGGGGTTTGGAGGATACAGGCTGAGGACAGATGGCTGTTTATACAAAGTAACAGTAGTCAGACAGTTCAGCAGGAGAGCAGGGGGCTGGGCTTATGGAACTGTTCCAAACCATTAAAATCCTGCATATTTTTTAATTGATATATTGCAAAGTTGCATGCAAATGTGTTTACTTTTTAAAAAGCTTAAGTTATGTTTGTGTGGAGTTTCCCTTTAAGGAACTGCAAGTTTACATTTGCATTTTGTGTTACACATACTGCACTTAACTGCTACCAAAGATATAGGCCTTCTTTGGTACAACTGCCCATGGCTCTAACAAGGTCTAATTGTTTCTGCAACTCTCCTCATCCCTGACATCGTAAACATGCGTCAACTATTTAACTATTCAGTTACTTTGCAACAGAGGAGCTCAACTATTCACCAAAATGCGAGCTTTACTTTTCTCTTTATACCCCATAGAGTAAGTTTCAAAACGACTGTAATGCCATGCCCTACAGGCCCAGAGTATTCAGCATTTCCAAAAGGCAGCATCCATATGGGAAAAAAACTTGTATAAGAAGGAGGAGATATTGGAAGCATTTGGAAAAAGGACATCTTGTAAGCTGTATATAAAGGCATGGCCTTTATTTGTTCTTGATGATTCCTTATCTCAACCCCCTCCTGTTGACTTCATGTTCATGCCTATGTCAGCACTCATGGATTGGGCCCCTGCACCACAAGCAGGTTCTTCATCAGCCTCACATGGAAGAGGGGAGCCATATACTATGGGATAGCATTAGAAATTGAGCAAGGGGCATTGACAATCAATTATTCATCTGCATAAGGCATTTGTTCTCATACGGTCTAAAGCTTTTGATGACCATTACATTTATAGAAGCACCTACAGAAACCCTTTTGGAATCCTTGCAGATGACACATTTCTCTAGGTACATGAGTCACAATGTAAACAGTCTTGTTTCAGATGTTTCCTCAGACTCACATTTGCATTGGTGCATGCACAATCAACAAGAGAGCACATTCAGGAAAACACTGACATTTCACTGTAGGCCGGCTAATTGAATACAATGCAAAATAGTGAGAGTTCCCAAGTGTTTCAGATGAATTGTTTAAACATACAGTACAGCAGAGAAGTGGCACTCAGATATCCTTTGGAAATTATTTATTGACTTTCATTTGCATTTCTTGTAAGATTGATGTCCTGAACTTTAAGACTAATGGAAAATCTTCCAGAAGCGTGCAGGGAATAGCTGTCAATAATTTCATTGCAATGGCATAATACTCTAGAATGTGAAGAACAGATTTCTAATTAGTAAAGTCAACAACTAATCATTCAGTGAGTGACTGGATGTTCTGCATGAGCACATTCCTATTCGACAGAAGTATGCCCCTAATCACAAGTGTGAGCATGGGATCAATGCTATAAAAAACATAACTAAGCCAATAAAGTGTTAAGTTCCTGTGATCCTGGCCAATGTGTTCTTTTAAGAATAGTTTGATTTATCAGAGGAGGCCATAAGTGTATAATGAAGACGTTGATACACTTGTTGGTCTTTAAATATAAAACAGATCACTCTCGGAGAGACCTTATATGTCCATCAAACTAAATCTTTCATGGAAGTGACCAGTGGAGAATAAAAGGTTGTCGAGAAAAAAGTGCACACACTACCACCTTGTGGATTCATCTTTAAAGGGCAGACACTGTCTCCTGTAGCTGTAACCCGCTCTATGATATCTGTAATTTACCACTGGCTAGAATCATCTCCTGTTGGGACTAGTTGTTTAATGACTCACTACAGTATGAAGGCAGTCCAATATATTTATATCCTGCTAATGAAAACGCAGCATGAATTCTTAAAAACCCAAAGGCATCGCACTAACATAAAAAAGCAGGAAAAAGCCAGAGCCTTTGCTTAATAATACAAATGTATCCAAAATGACCCTCCTCTCATGTCATTTCTGCTTCCATCCCAAGAATATTGAGATATATTATTTCCTAGCAAAATTGTGTTATAGGATTCCAGAGCAGCCAACGGGGATGAGAAAGAATGGACACGGCACCAAAATGCAGCATAAAATGACCTATGATGCACTTGGCTAGAAGTCTTGATTTGTGCACAATCCATATGGAATTTGGGTGATCAGCCTAAAATGACATAGTGGGTGGTCTATTAATACAAGTGGAGCCAGCAATTCAGCAACACATGAAGAACAATCAGTCAATTGCAGTTTCAAGATCTATGGGGTCCTTTTGCCACAATATTCCAGGGTTATTGGAGCATCAACGGTCGCATGTAATGTGCATGTGGATATGAATGCTAATAGAGTCAAAAGCAATGCCATAAAAGAGACACCCAACAATCGACTGCTCTGTACTAGTACATTTACTGTAAACCCTTTTTGGAAAACCCTGAATGCTGGAAATGAAATCTTCTCGATCATTGCAGTGATATGAATCATTGACAGTAAAAGACTCTTTCATCAGAGCAATGTTCCATAATGCACCACTATTGCAAAATGGGCCTGCAAAGCCCCCTGGCAATGAAATGGTTAAGAGTGAACTTTTCCCAGAAATCCCTTTGTGAGACATCCGTGTGGATCTGATCAGAGAGACTGGTACCATTACTGGAATCCACCCTTGTACATAGGGAACGTTGTTCCTATAATATACGACTGCATCAACCGGCACAATATTTGTCACTGAACGTGACATTGATGATGAATATTACAGTTCGAGTGATAAAATACAATGACTGTAGGCAGAATTGTGAAGGGGCTTTGCAGCCTGTGTTATTTCAATCGACGTGGGTTAATGTGTGCAACGTGAAATCAGCCGCATCTCTTAAATAAGGGATGGGTGAGAGAAAAACTGGTTATTGTTACTGAGGGTTGAGTTCTGGAGAGGATTTGCCCTAATGGGTTAAAGAGTGCAAATACTGCAGAGTGGGCTGTAAATGGACAATATATCAAGGATGGGGGGGGATCTTTACTCTCAGCATTTTTGTAAACTTTGCAGTTGCTGCTGGTGATCTGGGCTCCTACTGAATGTGCAGCATTTGTTTCCTGCAATGTAACCTGCAGCCTGGCAATAAAATAGAGAAACCATGAGCATCGCCTTTATGCATCGCCCCCCACCCCTCTGCTTCACAGAATGCCCTTCATTTCCAGCGCAGCCCCCAAACAACCCAATCCAACACCCCCATGTGCCCTGTCTGCCAATCTGCCCCCACACATGACAATACAGAGGTGCAGGCGCAGTAGTGGAATAAACAGTAACATTGGGGAGAAAGATACAAACTGCGACTCCTTTTCTGCATTTTATCCTCTCCCCCCCCAGACTCTTTGCATTAGTCTGAGAGGTGAAACTCACAGCAGCCCCTTTGTTTTTACCTTCTCTCTCTCCCACACATGCGACTGCAGCAAAATAATTGCTCAGAGACACATGAGCTGGGAATGATCTGAAGCCTCCAGAAGGGGGGACAGGGGAAGTAAAGAAGTGACAGAGAGAAGTGCAGCAAAGCCCAGTCACATCCAGGGAATCAAAAGTCTCCAATTCACTTACCTTTACTGCTGCAGAGACGCAGGGAAAAGCACAGGCTCCCGGCGCAGTCAAATGAAGGAGATTCCTAATTCCTACAAGCGATTCCCTTTATGGCTTCATACAAATAAACTGCTTTTGTTTCCAATCCAAGGCGATCTCTTGCCGACCAGAGGAATGTCAGCTCCACAAACACCACGATGTGTCGATGGCAGAGAGAGAAAAAAAAGGAAAAGAGCTGAGTATTGTCTGAGCATGAAATTCATTGGGATCAGTGTGAGGAGCCTCTGCTAGTGAAGAGCTGTGATTGTCTGAGCTGAGACAGAGACACACAGAGACACACAGAGAGAGACACACAGAGAGAGGGAGAGAGGGATCTGCAAGAGAAAAAAAAGATTGAGGAGGGAGAAGGACCAGGCTGTACAGTCTCCTTTAGCGATTGGAGCAAACTGAATGAAATGTACAAAGCCCACAGCCAATAGTTTGTTACAGACTGAATCATCTCTATAGAAACCGGTATTTACATCTACTAATAACAAGCGCAGCTCATTCTGGCTAAGGTGCTGAGGGGGGAACGTTTATACATATATTTATTTATATGTAACACAACTGCGCCACGATATTAGCGGCAGGAGTCACATGTGTAACAGCCCGTGGGCATTGAGAGAATCAGGGACAGCAGAGGACAAGGTGCAGGGGATACAAGATATTGGGCAGTGCAGTTTGTGGTTCAAGCCCTTCAAGGTGCAACACCCTTGTGCTAATGTCTCTCAGCTCACAACCAGGTAACAGATATGTATATAGAACAGATATATAAGAGATATAGAACAGATGGAAGTATGTATGTATATCTGTATTTGTATAGCGCTCCTTGAGGGCAAAGCACTGTACAGCAAAACAATAAATTAGAAGGACAAACAAGGGGTCATTGAAATAAAAAGTAACAATAAGTGCGTTATTGGAAATACAATTCACATAAAAATAAAATATAATTACAATACAGAGTAAGTGCTCAGAATAAAGGAGACAAAAGGCTGGACGACCCTGCCCCATAGGGCTTACAGTCTAAATGTCTAACAGATATATAACAGATATATAACAGATATATAACAGATAGATCAGTCATTATTTAGCAATAGGACCAATATCCAGAAGTGCAAATGGCCATGCATTATAAGATCTGCTCGTTAGTCAAGGTTTCCAAATGCACAAATATTTCTCCCAATATGCCCACCAAAGGTAGGGCAATATTGGACCAATGAAATCACACAATTATGAGAATGGGCGCTGATGGGACAAGGACTGCATAAAGTAGCCGATGTGATCCTCGCTCGAAGAGAAAATCGAACCTGTTAATAAATATTCTGCTTATTTTTGGCCAGATATTGGTCAGGAAGGCCTGTCGGGAGGCCCAATACACGAGCAGATAAGCTCAGTTTAAAGGACCCGAATCTGCATCTTAAGTCTGTCTGTGTATGGCCACCTTAAGTTTTCAACCCAAATCCTATCCCTCGGCTGAGCTTTCAGGAGTTTCTTGAACAAATAACCATTTTCCTCAAATCCATTGGGGTAACAAGAGTGTGCCGGCCCCCGCCAAACCCTTACACAGACAAGTGGGGGAGGGGATTTTAATGCTATAAAGCAGTGATCCCCAACCAGTGGCTCATACACAACATGTTGCTCCCCAACCCCTTGGATGTTGCTCCCAGTAGTCTCAATACAGGTGATTATTGAATTCCAGGCTTGAAGTTTTAGTTGTATAAAAACCATGTGCACTGCCAGAGTCTCCTGTAGTGTGCCAGTCAATACATGGGCTACCAATAGCCAGTGTCACAGCATTTGGCACCCCATGAACTTTCTTCATGCTTCTATTGCTGCCCAACTTACATTTTAAGTGGCTCATGGGTAAAAAAGGTTGGGGACCACTTGCTATAGAGAAAGCTGACCTGACAGTCTTGGCACCCCCTGCCCCCCCCACCACCTCAGGGTCTGCTTCCTCTATAGTTACACCACTGCTCAATTCCCAAAGTAATATTTAGGCTTGGCCCCCACAATCACAAGATTCAATCATAGTAACAATCACCATTATATCCAGGGGTGTTTTAGAGACTTCAGGTCACCCCTTACCCTCCCTTATCTTCTCATTGGAACAGCACACCCTGCACTAGAGGAGCCACATTTTTTTTTAATAAATGAAAATATAACAGTGGTGTAAGGAAGCAGTCCCCAGCCATTTAACCTGTGAGCTTTATTCAGTGGTAAGAGTTGGGGAGCAAAACAGGCATGAAAACAGTTCCTGGTGGGCCAAATAAAGCCTGTGATTAGGTATTTAGTAGCCCCTATATGGACTGGCAGCCTACAGGAGGCTCTGCTTGGCAGTAAACATTGCTTTTATTTTATCTAAAGCTTGTTTTCAAGCCTGGAATTCAAAAATAATCACTGGCTTTGAGGTCACTGGGAGCAACATCCAAGGGGTTGGAGATGTTACTCACGAGCCACTGGTTGGGGATCATTGGTCTATAGACACCCCTCAACTCCATAGCTCTTCTTCTTCTATTAGTAAGTGATGCAGGCGAGGGGGAGTCTTGCCACAAACTTCCCTTGGCAGACTTCTCATGTGCAGGGATAGAAATAAAACTCACACACACTGATCAATATTAGATAAGAATAATATATTGTAAGAAAATTAATACATCACTGATTGAATACAATGAAACGTCTATCCATCCCTTGGCAGAGTTTTGAGAGGAACATCAGCTGGGGGACATATACCAACATAATGGCCCTACGCCCAGAATTGTGACCATGAGAATGAAAACAATAGTTGTATGTGTAAAATTATAACCACATGAATGAGCTATATGCTTCCTCCTTGATATACATGTTTATAAGTTTATGAGTTAATTACCTCAACTCCTGCTCTTCCCTTGTCTCCAACTAATGTTAATACATCCATATTAATTACCTCAACTCCGGTTGTTCCCTTGTTCCCTTGACTCCAACTAATGTCAGTACATCCACTTTGTAACTAAGGAGCCATATTGGATACACTTGATCACACTCACATTCATACATGGTCTGCCATGTCCCATTTGTATGACAGTGGGAAATGCAATGGAACTGCTTTGTGCATGGGTCAGGCACCTGAGTGAAAACTCAGCACAGATAATTTTTGAGCAAGCAACATGACACAATCTTCTTCCTTATTTGTGCTCAGGGTGCATACAGTAAAAAAAAAAAAAGCAACAAATTCTGCTTTTTCACTGTTTCAGCATTGGTCCAGGGTAGTGCTGGGCGTATTTGCGCCGTTTCGCTTCGCCGAAAAAATTTGCGAATTTCGCGCAAAATTAGCAAAACGGCGAAAAACCGTTTTTGACGCCAGCGCTGGTTTTTTTTTACGCCGGCGCCCGTTTTTGACGCTGATGCCAGTTTTTGACGCCGGCTAATTTTTGCCGCAAATTTTCGCAGGCATTTCGCAAATTTATTCGCTGGTGGTGAATCGCGCAAATTCGCCACGAATTCGCGCCTGGCGAATAAATTCGCCCATCACTAGTCCAGGGCCATTGAAGAAGGAAGAAGGTGAAGAAAAGGGTCACTCAATGGTGCTTGATCATAAATACCCTAGATGGTACTGCTAACAGGAGCATCAGCCTGGAGTATCACATAAGGGATTATAATCACTCCGGGAGGGGAGGAGCTCAATATTTTTCACCCCCAAGTGATTTTCACCTTTCATTCTCCTTTGAAGTTACCAAAGGTAACCTGCTGCACACCTCTGATAGTGGTGTTATCCCCCTATGAGTCTACAGTATTGTAGTCCCATCGCCCCCGCATTGAACTTCATTGAAGGAAACAAAGTGCTGCCTGAACTCCTCCAAAAATTGTTTTGTGGGAACGTCTGGCACTTCCAAGGTTCTCTACTGACCTGGTCTTATCATACCTCACGGAAGCAGAGTTTCTCCTTATTTTGGCATGAGCTATAGAAGTTATTTACTTGTGCTTCTGCTCTAAATGCAGGAGCACTAAGGGGTGCAGGGTTGCTCAATAGTGATGGCTGAAAAATTCACAAAAAATGCGAAAAATTCGCAAAACGCATTGAAATCATTGGGCGTCAAAATAATTTTGACGCATGGCAAATTTGACGTGAGCAACTATTTTTATATGCATTACTATTTTGTCCAAATGCATTAAAGTCAATGCGTGTCCAAATAATTTGAACATGCGACAATTTATATGCGCGCTACAATTCTGATGCACAAAATTTTGTTTATGTCATGGAAAATTTTCAGCCGGAGAATTTTCACCACAGTTTCGCAAAAACATTTGCGGGCAGCAAAACGTGGAAATTTGCCGCAATTCCATGCTCAGTTTCAAATCACTTTGATTCTGTATCATATAGAAAAAGCTGGTGCAAGGCACAGAGCGCAGAAGTGCAGGCACAATGCAGCATTTTGCTTAGAACAAGACTCTGTAGCTCAATTCACATTCTGGTCCTTCTGGTCTGAATGTTAGGAACATGTAGAGGGTAGCAGAGGGAACAACTAGGGGCAGATTTATCAAGGGTTGAAGTGAATTTGAGGGAATTTTCGAAGTAAAAAAATTAGAAATTCAAAGTAATTTATTGCATAATTCGACCATCGAATAGGATACTACAACTTTGAATTTATTTCGACTTTGATTCGAAGTAAAATTTTTGGAATATTCGACCATTCGATAATCGAAGTACTCTTTAAAAAAAACTTTGACTTCAATACTTCACCAAATTAAACCTGCCGAAGTGCTATGTTAGCCTATGGGGACCATCTACAGCATTTTCTAAGTCTTCACACGTCGAAGTAAAATCGTTCGATCGTACGCTAAAATGGAATCGTTCGATGCAAATGATTTAATCGTACGATCAAATGATTTTACTTCGATCGTTTGATGGCCAAATTCTGTGAAAAATCCTTAGACTTCGATATTCAAAGTTGAAGTATTTTAATTTGATGGTCGAATTTAGAAGTATTTTTTACTTTGAAATTCAACCCTTGATAAATCTGCCCCCTATTGTACATACAGATGCAGCCACTTTGGTTTGTCTGTTTGACACAGAATAACTAAACACAGATATCCCATTTATCTCATTTAACACAGAAAACTGCGTCACAACATCCCATCTAATTAAAGCATTCACCATTGTGAACAATGGAGCTTTGGTATGCTAATGAAAAGGTTAAATGCATTAAATGAGTTAAGATGACTTAAGATAACACAGTTACTTCAATTACCCCTGAGTCATGACGCATTTAACTCACAAATCCAAGTGGCTTCATCTGTACAATTCTTCAACTTGAATAAACTTACATTTAATAAAAAATGTAAAATGTATATTTATTAAAAAATTTAAATTGAAATACTGGATGGAATTAGATTGTGTAAAAAAAAATATAATACCTCAAATCTGTAAGTTTACAAGGTCGAAAAACATTTAAAAAACTGATCTTCCATTGACTTCTAGATGCTGAATTTATCACTTTTTCAAAATTGTGAGCTGTAACAAAAAAAACCTCAAGTTGTGGCAAACTTTTGAATTGGAGTGTTAATTATTCAACCCCCCTAGATTGGGTGCATTTCAGACGTTTAGATTTGGGAGCACTAAGGCACTAAGATGAAGGAGAGTCCTGGATTTACGACGTGACTATGGCATTGGGCAGTGATGTTCTTTGTACCTTGCACTGAATTTTGCAAAGACTGTTTAGCTTGCACTTTTACGTATGGGCCCTAGGCACAGCGTGATTGTCTGCACTGCTCCCCCACGCTCAATCCTGCGCTGAGTGATGCATGGGGGCAGTCACACGGGAGTGAGGAGAGTCACATTGGAGAGCAAAGAGACAGAAGATTCCTCAGGAGACTGCAGACTAGGAAGTAGACAGCCAGAAGAAGTATATGCCCGGCACCCCCTACAATTGTGCCCATTTTAAATGGGAGAAATATCTGTACATTGTTGCAATTCCTTTGTGGCAGGGATTTTATTATATGTGCTTCCTATTCTGGCAGCTGGGAGACATTATGCATGCCATAGGGTTGTCATAGGTCTCATAGGGGCAACACTTCGCCAGGTGAAAATTCACTCAGTCAACGCCAATTCACTAAGATGCAGAGTTTGGTACTGGGCACTGAACCATGGCCACTTTTTGCTAGCAGTACTTCCATAATGAGAGCATTTCAAAGTAAAGATTCGCTAGCGTTCATTTCTGCCTAGCACAAATTCGCTAGAGGGCTTGTGCTCAGGTTAATTTGTAATTGGCGGGAAATTTAAAGTTAAATTTCCACTGTTAATTACACAAGTCCAGGGAACCTTAATAAAGACAATAGAGTTGTTATATTGCCCTACAGATGAGCCCAGTGTATAGTTTATGTTCCATATGTTAGAAAATGTAGGGGGGAAACCGGTTGCAAAAAAAAAAAGTTGAAGGACTTTTGCAGGCTATCACTCTGAAATAAGGAAAAGACACCAGTGTGTTTTTGAACTTTGATGAATTTTCCACTCACTGAATATAATGTAAGTAGCAGAAGATTGAGGAAGATCTATTACACTCCATTGTACTTCATCTGGTCTGAGCTGGCGAGGGCAAGTCTGGTGAAAGAGGTAACGTTCAGTAAAATCTGCATTTTTGTGAATTTGCGGAGCAACGTCCATTCGTCAGAGTTAATTGTCGCCTAGCGATAGAGTGCGAATGAACACTAGCGTCTGTTTTTTTCACTAGGGAATTGGCACCTCCGCCTTTAGTAATTTATCAATGGCGGTAATGCTGGCGAATTGTCGCTAGCGTTAGCCACTTTACCCTTTAGTAAATCCGCCCCATTGTAACCTAAAAACCTTATGCAGACTTTCTTCTACTAAATCCCCTATCTCTTCCTTTCTGTGCTATTTAATTATATAAACACATCTCAATGGATTGTCATCATCAGGAGCTGATAAGGAATCCATTATCTTGATCTTGTGCGCTTTGCTTTAGGATTATGTTTCACATGGCAAATTATATGAGTCAGCCACAAACGGACATTCTCACTTTGATTCTTCCCAAACCAGTCAGAATTCTAAAATTTAAACCAATGCAAACAGAACTGGCAATTAGATTGCAGGTAGAACATCAATACCGTACATTATACTGAATCCTTCAAATCAGCTGATTTTTCACTGGGTGCCCTAGGAAGCTGATTTTAAACAAACTGTCCCATTTTCTTCCTACAAACAAAATAATATCTTTCCTTTAATTGTCTAAATTCAAATTGTAGTTCAATGTCACAGCAGCAACAGTAGAATATAATCAGCAGAGCTCCAATCTGGAATTTCAGCAGCTCTCTGGTTAGGGTCTAAGATTAGTGATGGGCGAATTTGTCCCGAAAAATTTTCGAAACGCATTGAAGTCAATGGGAGTCAAAATAATTTTGACACACGTCAATTTCGACGCCCGCGACAATTTTTATTTGCGCCTATTCCATCCAAAAGCATTAAAGTTAATGTCTGCGGCAAAACCACAGAAATTCAAAGTGAATTCGCGTCTGGCGAATTTATTCACCCATCACCATCTAGGATATCTGCTAGCGTCCAGTTTATTCTAGTAACCAGGCAATGGCTTGAATAAGAAACTTCAATATAAATAGGAGAGGGCCCGAATAGAAAAATAAGTGATAAAAAGTAACACAATTAAAATAAAATTGTAGCCGCACAAAGCAAAAGTTTTTGGCCGCTGGGATCAGTGACCCTCATTTGAAAGTTGGCAAAAGTCAGAAGAAGAAAGAAAATCATTAAAAAACTATAAAGAATAGAAAATGAAGACCAATGGAAAATAATTTTAGTAATTTATCCTATAACTTACTAAAAGTTAACTTAAAGGAACAGTTCAGTGTAAAAATAAAAACTGGGTAAATAAATAGGCTGTGCAAAATAAAAAATGTATCTACTGTAATATAGTTAGTTAGTCAAAAATGTAATGTATAAAGGCTGGAGTGAGTAGATGTGTAACATAATAGCCAGAACACTACTTCCTGCTTTTTAGCTCTCTAATTTGTAGGGGTCTATTTATTATGCTGTGTTAAAAGTGGAGTAAAACATTACCAGTGATGTTCCAATCAGATATTTGCTTTTGTTCTCTAAGGGGCACATTTATTAAGGGTCAATTTCAAGGTTATTTTTTTTTAAAACTGCCATCAACTCGAAATTCGAATAAAAAAAAAACCAACTGAAATTTATTGGAACAAATTTAAAAAATTTTCTTTGAATTCGATTCAAAGTATTTAAAAAAACAAAAAAAAAAACCAAATGACTCCAAATAGGTTCTAAGAGGTCCCACATAGGCTAAAACAGCAATTCGGCAGATTTTAGATGGTGAATAGTCAAAGTTGAATTTTTAAAGAGACAGTACATGATAAATTTCTCTTTACACAGCATGATAAATAGGCCACTTAGTTAGTCAGTGACTATAAGGGGGCCCATATGGGGCATAACTGATCCACAGCATTCAGCTAAAGCAGAGGCATAAGAATTTATCAGAAAACAGTTATGATCCCCCCTCAAGTCACTGATCGGTTATTGATGAAGTGTTACACATCCAGTCACTCCAGACTTTATACATTACATTTTTGCCTAAATGACTACAAGTATAGGACCTGTTATACAGAATGCTTGAGACCTGGGGTTAACAGATCTTTCCATAATTTGGATCTTCATACCTTAACTCTACTAGAAAATCCTATAAACATGAAATAAAGCCAATAGTGTGGTGTTGCCTCCAATAAGGATTAATTATATCTTAGTTGGGATCAAGTACAAGCGACTGTTTTATAATTACACAGAAAAAGGAAATCATTTTTAAAAATTTGGATTATTTGGATAAAATTGAGTCTATGGGAGACGGCCGTAGACCCATTTTTTGGATAACGGGTTTCCAGATAATACCATACCTGTATATTGAAAACATTTTTTTATTTTGCACAGCCTATCTATTTACCCAGTTTTTATTTTTACACTGATTAATTCCTTAAGATAAAATAGCTACAGTATATTTATGTCAGAATATTTTACCACTGAGCTTATTTGCTGTTTTTCTTACTGTGGGTTCCCTGTTTCTAGGGAGCAGGAGTCCTAAGGTACTTTGTGCAGCAAATCCCTAGAAACATGCGCTTACTGAATACTCAACCAAAGGGACAATGTTGTTTAATTTCTGCAGTTAACAAAAAAAGACCAAGAAACTCATTTACCTGTCAACCACTGATGTAGGAGAACTACTGAGGCATGAGTGACACACACATTTGATCTACCCAATGATTCTTTGGTTTACACTAGTATACGACTATAAACGTTGCAATCTCTACTTCTTACATGACTTCTACATGGTTTAAGATTTTCTAAACCATTCAGAAGATTATGATCCACAATTGCAGATTCGGTATAGCTTTTTACCCAAGTGCAAACTCATTATGCTCCACGCACTCTGATTCTGAGTGTAAATCAAATATGGCCTCATAAATAGTGATGAGCGAAGTTTTACCACAAAAATGACGCCCATAGGAGCAGATTTAGTAATGGGAAAACTGGCTAACACTAGTGACTTGTTGAGATCACATCCGCAGGGACATCACCAATTCACTAACAGGAGCAGATGAAAATTCGCTAGTGAAATAGACCGTCTCTAGTGTTAGTTTGCACTGTATCGCCAGGTGACTTTTCGCTCAGGCGAATGGTCATTGCTCCGCAAATTCACTAAAGTGCGGATTTTACTGAACGTTACCTCTTTCGCCAAAGTTGACTTCGCCACGTCAGACCAGGCAAACTGATAAGATGAAGCTACATCCCCCTCTATCTTTTGTCACTTACATCATATCCTAGTGCCGGAAATGCATTAAAGTTGAAAAAAGCTGGCGACTTTTCCTTTTTTTTAAGTGGGATTGCCTGCAAAAGTCCTAACTTGAACTTTTTTTGGGTTAACATTTTTCCCCAGACATTTGTGGGCCATAGAACATTCATTTTACAGTGGACTCATGTCTAGGGCATTCTATGATCTCTTTTGTCTTAATAAAGACATCCATCCAACTTTAATGTACCCGTCCTTTTCAAATTGCCTAAGTGTAAAATCACTAGTGACCGACTTTTCATTAGGCATAAATGAACGCTAGCAAATCTTTGCTATGAAATGGTAGCACTGAAGAAGTATTGCTAATGAAACGTCAGCAGCGTTCGGTGCCGAGGACACAACTTCGCATTTTAGTGAATTAGCGTAGTGGTAACGAATTTGCACCTGGTGAAGAGCTGTGAAGTGTGCAAAGTGGTCAATGGGAAAAATTCGCCACTTAGTAAATCTGCCCCATAGACTCCAATGGGATAAAAAAAATTGTCGCGCAACAAAAACAAAATTGACGCCCATAGGCTTAAATGCATTTTGGCTAATTTTTGCCATTTCACAAATTTTTGCGAAGCATCTACTTTCTTACCAGATATATCAGCATGACTCCTATGATGAGAAACCTGCTAAGTAAAATATGGATCCGCCAGTGAAGCAGCATGTAGACTTTGGGCTAGACATCTTTATAAAGCTGGAGATATTTCAAAAATAATGCTATCAGCTGAGCTTCTTTGACAATCTATAGCGCTGCATGGAAGTAGGGGAGCCTGCATGCTTCTCTGTTCCTACTCAGCATGAAACTCTGTGCTTCTTTTTATCATTGAAAAGAAGTATAAAATCAATAAATTTCATGTAAAAAAAAAAGATGAAAAGGAAAAATCTAGTTTGTCTTAATTGGTACAGCTAGTGTCTTTAGAGAGCCTGGGGTGTGAATTAAGCCTTCGTTGTGTCAGAAAATGTGTTATGACAACTCGTCTCTCCCCTTAATATTTAATCCACCCCCGTGATATAATCTAATTTTGTACGTCGTGTCACTTAATTAAACTGCGTGAAAGCAGTATAATCCTTATTGTTGACAAAACAACTGAATTTCTTTCGGTTGTTTCAGAGTTTATAACAAAACTTAACATATATTTATAAAAAAACCAGCATATTATTCTGCAGTGGTTCAGAGAAGAATAGATGTGCATGCAAAATAATACAAATTAAAAAAAGGGAATTAAAGAGAATTTGTAAATGATAATTGTGGTCATAGTTCTAGCCTATAATTAGAATCATCTCCAAAGGAGGTTTATTATGATGATTTCATGTTTGATGACCATATGGACTTTATACCAGTGACCTGTCCCATATCAACCAGGCGTTTACTTTCTTAAGGTTTTCTTGCATTTTACATTGAATGACACTGATAAGTTATATTGATTGAATTATTTCAGATGAACTGATTAATATTCTTAATTGCACTTTGTTATGCATGTTCCATAAATCATAGTTCATTTGAGGTTTGTTTTATAACACAGCAGGCCTGTCAGTCACAGATGTCTTCTTCTTCTTTTTCTGGTGAGAGACAATCCTTCATTTACTTAAACGCCAGGCTTTTATCTCAGGTGACAAATGCACATTCTCTACAAATGACTCATTTGCATAACTATTGTCCATGTTTATATTAGTTAAAAAACAGAAAATATTTTCAATGTGAGACGTTTAGGAGGAAACAGAAAATTGTTCTCCTTGCAGGTTTATATATACAATATAATAATATGAATAAACCCAATTAAAGATCTAAAGAAACGGTACGTATATAAGGCCACTTATTTCCCTTCCAAGGAAAGGCTGCAGTGTTACTAGTACTGGGAGTGTGGAGCAAAGTGAAGAGTGTTGGAAGGCACAGGCTCCACCATAGTACAGGGGGTAAGGACATGGCTCTATTAAGGCCTGTGTCTCTTGTTTCTTCTATACTTGTGCTTCTGAATATAATTAGGGAATAAGTAGGGGGTACAAGAGGGGTTACCTATGCAGGAATGACTGTAACCCTGATATGGCCTCATGCTTATCTCAATTGTGTTGGAGGGGTCAGAGGGGGCATCGTCAGTGCAAAGAGAGAGAGATTTGTTTCTCTGCATGAAAAGAGCTGAATTGCCATTTTATAAAGTAGAAATTCTTCTTTTAAAATGACCATAGTTCTCACTTTGCCTCATAGGAAAAGCTACTCTGTGCCCACGTGGTACCCCCTCTCCAGGGTCTGACTGGGCTGATGGTAAACAAAAAAATAAATGGGCCCCAGCCCTTATGGGCCCCACCAGGGCCGGCCTGCTGCAAAGCCCTTTCCAGACTCCCCATTGCAACCTCCCCCCCCCGTGTGCATGCACAGACCTGTTTTTCTGACTAGGGTCAGAGAGGGAGGTCGGGACAGCAGGGCCCATGAGAGCTGGGTCTTTTCCTGGTGTCCCACTGGCCCAGTCTGACCCTGGGCCCCTCTGACCCAGTCCCACTCTGCTGTGATCCAGGACACTGTGCTCTCCTCCCCCACTCATGATTGCACCCACAAGTAAGGTAAGTGTGTGTGTGGTGGGGGATGTAGGCTGGCTCCTGGGGTGGAGGGGCTGTTGGTTCTAAGGTGACAGCCCCAGTGGGCCACACATACCCCAGTCTGACCCTTCCCCTCCCAACTCTAATACAATAATGACAAACCAATTAGTTGTGTTGCAGAGCACAGAGACCGGTAGCAATTAAGATACACCAAAAGGCAGTGCAAAGTAGAAAAAAGCCTTCTATAAAGTAAATTACCCATTTTATGTTTTGTCCTTTATTTTAGAAGGCAACCACAGCCCTTTAGCAGTAAAGATCTGTGTCTCCAAAGATGCCCCAGTAGCTCCCCATCTTCTTTTCTGCTGATTCACTGCACATGCTCTGTGCTGCTGTCACTTACTGAGCTTAGGGACCCACTCATTATCTGTCAGCACAAAAACCAATATATTGGGCCTTAGAATTGTTGGATAACCCTCTATTCTGTTTATAGCTGAATACACATCAGGTGCAAGAAAATGCAGCATGCTGCATCTAAATAAACTCACTGAAATGCAAATGGAATAATATGCAACTCAGAACGCTCATGACTACAGCCAGCCAGAATATAATCAATTAGAGAATGTGTTTATTTGCTGGGTTTAAATGCAGAAAAAACACTGAAAAATACATCTGTGCGAAAATGTCCTAAGGTTAAGGGCAAACCTGGCGACTAATCTCCCCGAATTCGTCGCCTGGTAACTAATCGCCTTTTCTTTGGGGCGACTAATCTCCTCGAACGCCTTCCCTCTGTCTTGCGCCAGCTATAATGAAAAGTCACCTGTGGTACGGCACACGCAGCGCTTCGCATTTAGAAGTTGAGGAAACTTCGGGCGAATTCGGAATATGAAGTGTCACATGTGCCATGCCACAGACGAATTTTCATTATAGCCAGCGCAAGACATAGAGAAGGCATCCGATTAGCCAAAGGGCTCATCCCGAGATGAAAGGCAGAAGCAAGAGCCGAGAACAGGGTGCTCAGCATTGGTTCTGAATTTAGGGTGCCTACCGTGACATTAGGCACTCAGTGGAAGAATCCCCCACACAGATGTGTAAACAAAAATGTATTTTATTCGGTATCCATGGCACAGCCTTAAGCGTTTTGTTTCAACACTGATCATAAGCACAACATACAAAACAGCACAAAACATATTTAAGGAAAGAAGCACCAAACGGCTATCGGGATTAATTAGCTCCTACCAATAGAGTAGAATATAAGAAAAGTAGAGTATGATGCAAATAACATCATCGATTCAGTGGCCATCTTGGTGCTCTCAGTTAATGAAAGGATTTCAAAACAAATATAACTTTATTTATAAAAGGAATCAAAATAATTTGTTGTAAACATTTTTTTATGTTGTTAATGTGTTCACGTGCCCTTTCTTTTAATGTAAGGCCGGTCTGGCCAACATATTGGTTACCACATTTTCTACATAAAAATAGATAAATGACATTGCGTGTGTTACTGTTGACATATTCTTTGATCTTAAAGGGGTTTTTTTTTGGTGTTAACGGAAGAAAAGTCACTGCACACAGCCATATATTGACACGTGATGCATTTTTTGACCCACACTTATAAGGCCCCTTTATGGGTCAGCCAAGTAGATTGTTTTTTAGTTGTAATCATACTTAGTGTAAGACTATTGCGAAGGGATCTTGATTTTCTTAAGACGAAATGACAACCGTCTCCTAGTATTTCATCTAGGATTGGATCTGTTCTCAAAATAGCTAAATTTTTCTTAATAGTGTTCACTATATTAGTATACTGTGGACCATATTTTAATACACAGGAAAAGGGGTTGGACTTAGAGTGCTTAATGGAGTCTCCCATAGAAGCTGGAGGGTTAGGAACTGATGTTTTTGTATTTCTATATTCAGAGAAGAGTGAGTTTTTGGGGGTAAAAACTGCCCTGTGGATAGCGTGGGTCAGAAACATTATAGTGTAACCCGGCATCAAAAGTCTATCCCAAAGTTTATATGATTTTGTTATAAAATCATTGCAATCTGTGCATAATCATCTTATCCATAAGAATTGACCTATTGGAATATTTTGTTTCAGATGTGAAGGGGTGTGAAGATGAAGCACTAAGGAGAGTATTATCAATACATTCTTTTCGGTCACCACTCTATTCTGGGAAGAAATCCTAATGTCTAAAGATGTAGTAATAGATATAGTATGAATTTCATATGTGAATTTAAGATTTAAAGTATTACTATTAATGCATTTGGTGAAATCTATATATTGGGTGTGGGTGCCAGACCAAATCATCAATGTAGTATCCATAAAAACAATCTTATTTTGAAAAGGGTTGTTGTCATGATAGATGTTAAGCTCTTCCCACCACCCCATATATAGGTTGACAAAAGCTGGGGCAAACTTTGCCCCCATTGCAGTGACACATTTTTGTAAGTAGAAATTATCCTCAAAAAGAAAAAAGCTGTGCGTTATAAAGACATCAATAGCCACCAGGATAAATTCTTGGAGAGATTGTGAATAAGTACTAAATTTGTTTAAGTGATATTTTATTGCTTTCAAGCCTAAATCGTGTGGTATACAGGAATATAGAGAAGCTACATCTATGGTGGCCCAAGAGAAGTGTGTTTCCCATTTTTTACCCTCTAGTAGGGTGATCACATGGGAACTATATTTAAGAAAACCTATAAGTCTAAATACCAAAGGTTGTAATAGAAAGTCAATACATTCTGAGAGAGGTTCCCCAAGTGAATTGATGCCTGCAATAATTGATCTCCCCAAAGGGGGCCTATCAGGTTTACGTATTTTCAGTAAATGATAAAATATGGGGCATACTGGGAACTGCACTTTTAAATATTTAGCAGTTTCTTCAGAAATAAGAGTATTACTTAAAGCAGTGTCTACAATAGAAACAGGGTTCCTACTATATCTATTGCATTTTAGACATTAAAATTTCTTCCGAGAATGGAGTGGTGACCACTTTTCTTTTCCAAAAAGAATGTACTGCTAATAGTATCCTTAGTGCTCACTAGTGATGGGCGAATTTGCACCGTTTCGCTTCTCTGAAATTCGCGCAACGGTGAAAAATTCACGAAACGGCGAATTTTTTCAGGCAAATTTTCACAGGCGTTTCACAAATTTATTTGCTAGCAGCATATCGAATAAATTCGCCCATCACTAGTGCTCACACCTGATACCCACCCGGACACTTAATCATGGGCTAATTTTAGCCCATGATTAAGTGCCCTGGTGGGTACGAAACGCGTAGGGCAGATGGAGATGCAAGTATACATTTTTAACTTTGGAAAATAAAGATTTAATTTTTAACTTGACATTTTTCTGGTCCTGTGGATCTGTTTGAGTGCCGGACAGGTCTGTTCTTTATTTGAATTTTCTGGTGTGCCGCTCCCTAAAGCTGGGGGTCTGGGGCTGGTGCACCCAGACCACATCTACTACTCGGTGAGATATTTAACAAAATATTCTGGGGAACCTTGTCTCTCTAACCACACCTCATTTAGTTGAATCTCATATTAATATGGATATTTCCCCACAATATGCAAAAGGTGTTGGTACTCTGACAAACTGTGGCCATGTGGATAATAACATTGAGGTTGCACCAATTTTACACTTTGCTTCTAGACCTTTTTTAGTAAATGAGGAGCATTGTGTATCGTTTTACTTACAATCGTACTGGTAATTACACACTCTTAATATGTATGTCTCTGGGAAAGCTATTAATGATTCATCTTTTAAACAAGGTTTCTCCTCTAGCACAATTACTATCACTGGTGACAGGACACGGAACAATTTATTTTTCTTAATTCAATTATGATATTTTAATCTGCAATGCTTTTGTGACCTGGGTTTGGCAGGAAAAGGATCTTCGTGTAATTTGAAGCTCCATGCCTTAAGGCTACTATAAGCAGTCAAATATTAAAAAAATAAAAAAGACAGTATGGCGTATGGATTCATGCAGTTTAGCTACAATGAAGTATATGGTACAGTTTTATTATTGCAGAGAAAGCGCAAAGCTAAAAAAAACGTATTTTCTTTAATTAGGACTGTATTTTAAGACTTTTCAATAATATATTTCAGAATGATAGACCTCATCCATACACACAATCATGCCAGAGGACAAGCTATCTAATTGCTGGGAGAGAGAGATGAGTTACCAAAGAACCAAACCAGTGGTCCCATGAGTCAGAGTTCAGTGACATGAGTTATGTTACATTTCAATAAGTGAACATGTTTTTCAGATGAAACGTAAGGAAGAATGTTTTTATGATTGACAAATCATTCTTATTTCTGCTATGATCTTTTCAGTTCGATTTGGTATTTTGTTTATTGTTTAAGACAGGGCCGTATTCATATATAGGGACACAAGGACCCCCAACGTAATTAATGTTTTTTTTTAGGAAAATAATAAAATCACTCCAGCTGCTTCCAGAGACATTCTGTGTATATTCAACAGTGAAGCTGGGGGGTGAGGGGTTGCTAGCTGTGATGTCACTTGTAGAAGAAGTGGCATCACATGCAGCTGTTCCAATGACATCACCTCCTGAAGCTCGGTGCCTGGGGTGTCACCTTGACCTACAGTGAATACAAATGCAATAAAATAAAATGTAAAATACAATATAAATACATGTTATAGAAAATAGTTTAATGTGCTCATGTTTCACATACTTTCTCCGTATATTACAGGGGATGCATCAAATGTAGCATTTTGGAATTTCACTGATTCCCGAACCCAATCCGAACCATCATTTCTATATGTGTATTAGGGCAAGGAATGATTTCCTTGTTTGTGTGATATAACGTCTCAGGATTTTAAGGATTTGGCTTTAGTTTGGCTAGAGAGTTTCATTTGTCCAAATCCAGATCCTGCTGAAAATGCAGAATCCTGGCCTGTTGCAATTCTGCTTTAAGGACAAGGAAAATCTAAAAAAGAAAGGCTAGAAATGCTGTATTTTGTTTACTAAATATAAACATGAACTTACTGCACCACAAGCCTAATCAAACAAATGATTTATGCTTTTAAAGTTGGCTACAGGGGGTCACCATAATGTAACTTTGTTATACATCTTTGCAAGACCAAGACTGTGCACATGCTCAGTGTGGTCTGGGCTGCTTAGGGATCATCATAAACAAAGCTGCTTGAGTTCTGCATGGCTGGGAAGTAAGGCGGGGGCTCCCCCTGCTGTTCATAAGTATGATTGTTTCCCTGCAGAGCAGTTAGCGACCGTCTGACAATTCCTATCCACAGCAGTAAATGAAGGGAGAATTTCACTGCATACAGTCAGGTTTCTTATAAAAAACGGTACATATTTTTTAATTAAAGTATATTGGAGATAGGTTTCTTTTTCATTAAAGAAAGTAAAAATGGGATTTTATTTTTTTGCTTTTCCTTGTCCTTTAAAGGGGAACTGTAGCAAAAATGAAAATTTAATATAAGCTTTAGCATATGGAAATAAGAAACTTTCTAAATACAGTCAATTAAATATTCTGTATCATTCTGGACGGAACTAGTTTATCTCCACTATCCCTCTCAGCATCTGTTTCTCTTCATTCTGTCTTCATTCAGCAGTTGGGTGTCAGATATTCATTGACAGTTAGATCCAATATATCTTATAGGGGGGCTTCCTTTCCTAGCAGATGTATTAGAGGTCACTCAAATAACCGATTCCAGTAAAAACAAAAACTAACATAATAACTGCCTTTTGCACAAATTCTGCATGTAGAGAGACATGTTTTCTAGTGAGTTTAATAGAGTGAGCTCTAATACATCTTCTAGGCAAAAGGAGCCCCCCTATAAGATATATTGGATGTAACTGTGAATATCTGACACCCAACTGCTGCATGAAGACAGAATGAAGAGAAACAGATGCTGAGAGAGGAATAGTGATAGTGAGGGATAAACTTGATTATTTCAGAGTCAGTACAGAATATTTAATTGATTGCATTTACAATGTTTCTTATTTCAGTATGATGAAGCTTATATTAAATTTTCATTTTGTGATAGTTAATCTTTAAGAGATGGGATAACCAGTAGCTCAATCTCACGAGAGCCTGCAGCTTTGTTTAGACAGAGGAGAAACTGCACATAGAAACCTTCTTCTCTTGCTTCAAGAAGACAAAACTTTATGAACACTTCTGCATTAGCAGACAACAATTATGTTACATGACACTGTCAGTATTAGATCACTTTGGGATCTGTATGAGAGCACACCCATTATTAATACAAATTTTAACATGGCCCGATCCCAAATCAAATCATGGAATTGTTGCATCTTTAGTATGTTATTTTTTTTTTTTTACAAAACATGGTAGTTGTTATTGTTAACAGATTTTTAGTCTCAATTTAAGGAACAATCTCCCAATCCTTCCCTTTGTCTTTAATTGCTATACAGGAATACCAAGTGAAGTGAACAGAAAGCAGTCTGAGTATTCTTAAGGTCACCCCTTTTTATCATTCTTTTATCCTTTTGCTCTTTTAATGTTACTTTGTAATGTGAAGTGTATTCCTTTTAACACATTTATATTTGTTTTTCTTGCATACTGTTATTAGCTTTGATTTCCCTGGGCATTTACATCATTTTTTTATGATGGATTTTATATTTCTTTGCGATAACCATTATGACTTTCAGCTAATATCTGTGATGAAATTTTAGGAAGCCTTCCTTATATACCCAGTAAGGGATTTGATTTGAGTTTAAAGCTGCAAACATTAGAACCATTCTTTTATTAACACCAGAAGATTTTTAATGATCTATTCAGGAGCATCCATTCTGTTTTCCACTTGTGTAAATCTCTGCTGAAATAATGTTTTTGACTGAGAAAGCCATACAGTTTAACATTACTCAGTAGCTCTGGGCTATCCCATAAGCCTTGTGTTTATGGTCGTCTTTTATAGGCTACCCCCTGTTTTATTTTGTGTGGTGAAGCTTCTCACTTTGGTTAACTAGATTCCTGTTACAACATAAACTTCTAATCAACACTTAGGCTATTCAATTAGCCATTAAAGGTATCAATTAACATCACATTTGTTGGCTCTTGTCATATAGGTTATGTAAAATAACTCCAAGGCAACATTAATTTTATATATATATATATATATATATATATATATATATATATATATATATATATATATATGTTGTGAGGTGTTTTGCAAAATATTAAGTCAATGGGTAATGTAATAAAATTTGCAAGCGTTGCACCAGCTCTAGTAACACAACCAATGAGATGTTTTCTTTTGATCTTTTGCATCCTGGTTGCTATGGGCTACTGCAAATAGTTACTTTGTGCCTTAAAGGGAAACTAAACCCAACCATAAAGGTGCCCCACTGTGGACCCTATTTCTCCATAGAATTTGAGAAAAATATAAATTGTACTGACCAAAAACACAATTACATATGCAAGAGAATAAACCAGTGAGAATGGCGATTCATGTCATTATGTCAACGCGTAGGGTACGTGTTATATGTTTGTTGGAAACTAAAACATAATCTCCACAAAAGAGACAAATACGTTGGCATAACTTGAGGCAATGTTACTGCCCATGCTTGTACTCTGCAAATAGAACTTACAAAATGGAACTTATAAAATGAAAATAGTTCTTAGTCAATACTGGACATACAGTAGGAGTTCAATCAAGAAAATAACTAAACGTCTCTCTTACCCATATTGGTATAATGCCTCCTCTATGTACTGTACATAATGCCTTCACTGTGTGGAATACAAGTATAAAGAGGCTGGATATCAACTGTACATATAAAGTAGGGATGCACCGAATCCACTATTTTGAATTCAGCTGAACCCCTGAATCGTTCTCAAAAGATTTGGCGAATACCGAACCGAATCCGAGCCCTAATTTGCATATGCAAATTAGGGGTGGAAAGGGGAAAACATTTTTGACCTTGTTTTGTGACAAAAAGTCACGTGATTTCCTTCCCCACCTGTAATTTGCATATGCAAATTAGGATTCCGATTTGGTTCAGCCGGGCAGAAGGATTCGGCAGACTCAGACAACACTTTATCTCCTGTACCAATGGTTGAGAATACTTGTCCACATAGATACTTAAAGGTTGCAATAAGAAGTTGGTGTTAGATACAGTCAGACGCCGTGGTGGTTTCTGTAAGTTCTTATGAATCTTTGGGAGAAGATAAAATACTGAAATCATAGGATAATCCGTTATAAAAAATTCCTTCACATTTTTATAATTTACCCCATTATTAAGTGCTTTGATTACATACTGTAGGAATCAATTTCCCTTTAAAGTTCAAATGTGGGATCGCCATCTAGTTTGGGGTAATGTACCGTATCATTCAATTGATGTAAAGCTTCACCCATATAATCACCACTGTGGTACCTTCTTTAGCCACCTTTTTTAATAACAATGTCCTCCTGCAAGGCTTTATGTTCCTCAATGGAGAAGTTATAAAATCTCCTAGGTATTTGCTTCCAATTTAAGGCTTCCCCACCATACGAATGAACACTAGAGATGGCGCGAACTGTTCGCCGGCGAACTTGTTCGCGCGAACATCGGGTGTTCGCGCTCGCCGGAAGTTCGCGAACGTCGCGCGACGTTCGCCATTTTGGGTTCGCCATTGTTGGCGCTTTTTTTTGCCCTCTCACCCCAGACCAGCAGGTACATGGCAGCCAATCAGGAAGCTCTCCCCTGGACCACTCCCCTTCCCTATAAAAACCGAAGCCCTGCAGTGTTTTTTCACTCTGCCTGTGTGTGCTGAAGAGATAGTGTAGGGAGAGAGCTGCTGCCTGTTAGTGATTTCAGGGACAGTTGAAAGTTTGCTGGCTAGTAATCGTGTTGATACTGCTCTGTTATTGGAGGGACAGAAGTCTGCAGGGGTTTGAGGGACATTTAAGCTTAGGTAGCTTTGCTGGCTAGTAATCTACCTTCTACTGCAGTGCTCTGTATGTAGCTGCAGTGGGCAGCTGTCCTGCTTCTGATCTCATCTGCTGACTGCTGCAATAACAGTAGTCCTTGTAAGGACTGCTTTTATTTATTTTTTTGTTGTTTTACTACTACTACTACTACTACTACTACTACTACTATAAGAGCCCAGTGCTATTAGTCTAGCAGTGTTGGGGAGTGGGACTGGTGTGCTAATCTGCTGCTCCTAGTAGTTCAGCAGCACCAACTGTAATTTTTTTTTTTTAATATTCATTTTTTTTTTATTTTACTTTTTTTTATTTTACTACCGCTGTAGTAGTGTATAAGTTGACCTTTTAGGCATTATTTGCCCTGTAGGCATTTTTTGCCCAGTGTGTTATTCAACCAACTGCCATCTAGCTGTGTGACCTTGTTCACATTCTGTCTAAATATCCATAATATTACCGTCTCCAGAAAAAACACCGGAGTGACTTTTTTCAAGCAGCCATAATATATTTTACGTAATCCGTATCCATCGCTGTAGTAGTGTATAAGTTGACCTTTTAGGCATTATTTGCCCTGTAGGCATTTTTTGCCCAGTGTGTTATTCAACCAACTGCCATCTAGCTGTGTGACCTTGTTCACATTCTGTCTAAATATCCATAATATTACCGTCTCCAGAAAAAACACCGGAGTGACTTTTTTCAAGCAGCCATAATAAATTTTACGTAATCCGTATCCATCGCTGTAGTAGTGTATAAGTTGACCTTTTAGGCATTATTTGCCCTGTAGGCATTTTTTGCTCAGTGTGTTATTCAACCAACTGCCATCTAGCTGTGTGACCTTGTTCACATTCTGTCTAAATATCCATAATATTACCGTCTCCAGAAAAAACACCGGAGTGACTTTTTTCAAGCAGCCATAATAAATTTTACGTAATCCGTATCCATCGCTGTAGTAGTGTATAAGTTGACCTTTTAGGCATTATTTGCCCTGTAGGCATTTTTTGCCCAGTGTGTTATTCAACCAACTGCCATCTAGCTGTGTGACCTTGTTCACATTCTGTCTAAATATCCATAATATTACCGTCTCCAGAAAAAACACCGGAGTGACTTTTTTCAAGCAGCCATAATATATTTTACGTAATCCGTATCCATCGCTGTAGTAGTGTATAAGTTGACCTTTTAGGCATTATTTGCCCTGTAGGCATTTTTTGCCCAGTGTGTTATTCAACCAACTGCCATCTAGCTGTGTGACCTTGTTCACATTCTGTCTAAATATCCATAATATTACCGTCTCCAGAAAAAACACCGGAGTGACTTTTTTCAAGCAGCCATAATAAATTTTACGTAATCCGTATCCATCGCTGTAGTAGTGTATAAGTTGACCTTTTAGGCATTATTTGCCCTGTAGGCATTTTTTGCCCAGTGTGTTATTCAACCAACTGCCATCTAGCTGTGTGACCTTGTTCACATTCTGTCTAAATATCCATAATATTACCGTCTCCAGAAAAAACACCGGAGTGACTTTTTTCAAGCAGCCATAATATATTTTACGTAATCCGTATCCACCGCTGTAGTAGTGTATACGTTGATCTTGTGGGCATTATTTGCACAGTGTTTTCTTCAAACCGCCATCTAGCTGTGTGAGCTTGTTCACATTTTGTCTAAATATTGATAATATTATCGTCTCTAGAAAAACCACTTGAGTTACTTTTTTTCAAGCAGCATTCTTATATTTTACGTAATCCGTATCCACCGCTGTGTATACGTTGACCTTGTAGGCATTATTTGCACACTGTTTTCTTCAAACCGCCATCTAGCTGTGTGAGCTTGTTCACATTTTGTCTAAATATTGATAATATTATCGTCTCTAGAAAAACCACTTGAGTTACTTTTTTTCAAGCAGCATTCTTATATTTTACGTAATCCGTATCCACCGCTGTGTATACGTTGACCTTGTAGGCATTATTTGCACAGTGTTTTCTTCAAACCGCCATCTAGCTGTGTGAGCTTGTTCACATTTTGTCTAAATATTGATAATATTATCGTCTCTAGAAAAACCACTTGAGTTACTTTTTTTCAAGCAGCATTCTTATATTTTACGTAATCCGTATCCACCGCTGTGTATACGTTGACCTTGTAGGCATTATTTGCACAGTGTTTTCTTCAAACCGCCATCTAGCTGTGTGAGCTTGTTCACATTTTGTCTAAATATTGATAATATTATCGTCTCTAGAAAAACCACTTGAGTTACTTTTTTTCAAGCAGCATTCTTATATTTTACGTAATCCGTATCCACCGCTGTGTATACGTTGACCTTGTAGGCATTATTTGCACACTGTTTTCTTCAAACCGCCATCTAGCTGTGTGAGCTTGTTCACATTTTGTCTAAATATTGATAATATTATCGTCTCTAGAAAAACCACTTGAGTTACTTTTTTTCAAGCAGCATTCTTATATTTTACGTAATCCGTATCCACCGCTGTGTATACGTTGACCTTGTAGGCATTATTTGCACAGTGTTTTCTTCAAACCGCCATCTAGCTGTGTGAGCTTGTTCACATTTTGTCTAAATATTGATAATATTATCGTCTCTAGAAAAACCACTTGAGTTACTTTTTTTCAAGCAGCATTCATATATTTTACGTAATCCGTATCCACCGCTGTGTATACGTTGACCTTGTAGGCATTATTTGCACACTGTTTTCTTCAAACTGCCATCTAGCTGTGTGTATTATCGTTTCCAGAAAAACCAACTGAGTTTTTGTTGTTGTTGTTTTTTTAAAAATAATGCCAGGCAAAGGCAGGCCGCCACGCAGAGGCCGTGCTAGGGGCCGTGCTGCTATGCAATCCTGTGGCCCTAGCAAATTGCCCAGTTTTAAAAAGCCAATGACCCTGAACTCCCAAAATGCTGAAGAGGTAGTTGACTGGCTTACACAGCACACCCCATCCTCTACCGTTTCTAACTTTACCACAACATCCTCCTCATCCTCCACTGCTATGGCCACCCCACGTAACACTTCCTCCACCACCGGTGCCCCTTCTTCACTGGAGTCAGAGGAGTTATTTTCCCATGAGTTTCTTGAACTGAGTAATGCGCAACCATTATTGGCAGAAGAAGATGAAGGAGATGAGGACGTTACACCAGATTTAATTCTGGCAGAGAACACGACAGAGATGGACATAATGATGAGTGATGAGGAGGAGGTCCCCGCTGCTGCTTCCTTCTGTGATGTGTCAGAAGAAATTGATGCATCTGAGGAGAATGATGATGAGGAGATTGATGTTTTGTGGGTGCCTAGTAGAAGAGAGCAAGAGGAGGGTAGTTCAGATGGAGAGACGGAGAGTCAGAGAGGCAGTAGGAGAATAAGACTTAGAAGAAGCAGGGAGGACAGCCCGCAGGGATCAGTAGGGCAACAACATGTATCGGCACCTGTGTTCAGCCGGCCAACGCACCCGCCATTGCCGCCAATGCCGCCAACTTCTACTGTTACCGCCAGATCGCACACTTCCAAAAAGTCAGCAGTGTGGGATTTTTTTAATGTGTGTGCCTCTGACAAAAGCATTGTAATTTGCAATGAGTGCAGTCAGAAACTGAGCCTTGGTAAGCCCAACAGCCACATAGGTACAACTTCTATGCGAAGGCACATGAGCGGCAAGCACAAAGCACTTTGGGAGCAACACCTCAAAGGCAACAGGCAAACTAAAAGCCACACTCCTTCTGGTCCAGCATCTTACTGCTCTACCTCTGCTCTCCTTGACCCATCTGAACCACCCTCCACTCCGCCTTCCACCTTGACCACCTGTTCCCATTCCCAGTCATCTGCCACCAGCCAAGTTTCTGTGAAGGCCATGTTTGAGCGTAAGAAGCCAATGTCTGACTGTCACCCCCTTGCCCGGCGTCTGACAGCTGGCTTGTCTGCACTCTTAGCCCGCCAGCTTTTACCATACCAGCTGGTGGACTCTGAGGCCTTCCGCAAATTTGTAGCAATTGGGACACCGCAGTGGAAGGTACCCAGCCGCAATTTTTTTTCTAAAAAGGGAATACCACACCTGTACCAACATGTGCAGAGCCAAGTTACCGCATCTCTGTCACTTAGTGTTGGGCCAAAGGTCCATATGACTACTGACGCATGGTCCTCCAAGCATGGTCAGGGCAGGTATGTCACCTACACTGCCCACTGGGTGAACTTGGTAATGGCTGGGAATGGGAAGCAGGGAATGGGTAGCTCAACAACAACAACAGTGGAGTTGGTGTCACCACCACGGATTGCACGCGGTTCTGCCACCACCTCTACTCCTCCATCGCTCTCTACCTCGTCTTCTTCCTCTTCTTCTTCTTACTCTGCTGCTGGGTCCTCCTTCTCCTCCTCCACACCTGTGCACCCCCAGCTCCCCCTAGGCTATTCGACGTGCCAGGTACGCCGTTGTCACGCTGTCTTGGGGATGACGTGCCTGGAAAGCAAAAACCATACCGGATCTGTACTCCTGTCATCTCTGCAGTCACAGGCCGATCGGTGGCTGACCCCACACCAACTGCAGATCGGAAAAGTGGTGTGTGACAATGGAAGCAATCTGTTGGCAGCGTTGAGACTGGGAAATTTAACACATGTGCCCTGCATGGCACATGTGTTAAATTTAATAGTCCAACGTTTTGTCTCCAAGTACCCAGGATTCCAGGACGTTCTCACCCAGTCCAGAAAGGTGTCGGCCCATTTCAGACGTTCCTACACAGCCATGGCACGCCTTGCTGACATTCAGCAGCGCTACAACATGCCAGTCAGGCGTTTGATTTCTGACAGCCAGACTCGCTGGAATTCAACGCTCCTTATGTTGGAACGTCTGCTGCAACAACAAAGGGCCGTCAACGAGTACCTTTTTGAACTGGGTGGTAGGACTGGATCTGCAGAGCTGGGGATTTTTTTCCCCCGTTACTGGGTGCTTATGCGCGATGCCTGCAGGCTCATGCGACCTTTTGAAGAGGTGACAAATATGGTCAGTCGCACCGAAGGCACCATCAGCGACCTAATACCCTTCGCTTTCTTCCTGGAGCGTGCCGTGCGACGAGTGACAGATGAGGCTGTAGACCAGCGTGACGAGGAGCTGGAAGCGCACGATTTATGGTCGGAATCACCAGAACGAACCCAGGCACCTGCTGCAACGCAGGGAGAGGTGCCAGAAGTTGAGTCAGAGGAGGAAGGTGGCTTTGTGGAGGAGGAGGAGGAGGACCAACAGGAGCAGGCTTCCCAGGGGGCTAGTGGTGACCTTTTGGGGACCCCTGGTCTTGTACGTGGCTGGGGGGAGGAGACCGTGGATGATGCAGTCCTTGATAATGAGGAAGCGGAGATGGATAGCTCTGCATCCAACCTTGTGAGAATGGGGTCTTTCATGCTGTTATGCCTGTTGAAGGACCCCCGTATCAAGAGGCTTAAGGAGAAGGACCTGTACTGGGTCGCAACGCTACTAGACCCTCGGTACAAGCATAAAGTGTCAGAAATGTTACCAACATACCACAAGTCCGAAAAGATGCGGCATTTACAAACCAGCCTGCAAAACATGTTGTACAATGCTTTTAAGGGTGATGTCACTTCAGGAACTCATCAACATTCCAGGGGCAGAGGTGCCAGTAATCCTGCCACGAGCACACCTGCAAGGACAAAGCCCTTTGGCCGGTCTGTAACGTCAGACATGCAAATGTTTTTCTGTCCAAGGCAGCGCCACAACCCTTCTGGATCCACCCTCAAAGAACGCCTCGACCGGCAGGTAGCGGACTACCTGGCATTAACTGCAGATATCGACACTCTGAGGAGCGATGAACCCCTGGACTACTGGGTGCGCAGGCTTGATCTGTGGCCAGAGCTGTCACAATTTGCCATGAACCTCTTGTCTTGCCCAGCCTCAAGTGTGCTCTCAGAAAGGACCTTCAGTGCAGCAGGAGGGATTGTAACTGAGAAGAGAACTCGCCTAGGTCACAAAAGTGTCGATTACCTGACCTTTATTAAAATGAATGAGGGGTGGATCTCGGAGGGTTACTGCACGCCGGAAGACTTGTTCTGACTTCTATGCAGCTGTCCTTCTCTTCAAGCCTCATGACTCCACACACAGCTGTCCTTTAGCGTCCTCCTCCCTCCGCCACCGTTACAAACTAGGGTGCAAACCCTACTGGTTTAATTTTTTCTGGCCTCTGTGCTTCAGTGGCTGCAACCAAAAAAACTGGGCAAACAATGTCTACAAGGTCAACGTATGGCGAAAAATGACTATTTTCAGCATTTATATGGCATATTTTTTCTGGCAACTGTGCTTCAGTGGCTGCGTCCAAAAAAATGCATATTTTCTGCATTTATATGGCATAATTTTTCTGGCCTCTGTGCTTCAGTGGCTGAAACCAAAAAAATTTATATTTTCAGCATTTATATGGCATAATTTTTCTGTCAACTGTGCTTCAGTGGCTGCGACCAAAAAAATGACTATTTTCAGCATTTATATGGCATATTTTTTCTGGCCTCTGTCCTTCAGTGGCTGCGGCCAAAAAAACTGGGCAAACAATGCCTACAAGGTCAACGACGTTGACCTTGTAGGCATTGTTTGCCCAGTTTTTTTGGCCGCAGCCACTGAAGCACAGAGGCCAGAAAAAATATGCCATATAAATGCTGAAAATAGTCATTTTTTGCCATACGTTGACTCAACGTATATGGCAAAAAATGACTATTTTCAGCATTTATATGGCATATTTTTTCTGGCAACTGTGCTTCAGTGGCTGCGACCAAAAAAACTGGGCAAACAATGCCTACAAGGTCAACGTATGGCAAAAAATGACTATTTTCAGCATTTATATGGCATATTTTTTCTGGCAACTGTGCTTCAGTGGCTGCGTCCAAAAAAACTGGGCAAACAATGTCTACAAGGTCAACGTATGGCGAAAAATTACTATTTTCAGCATTTATATGGCATATTTTTTCTGGCAACTGTGCTTCAGTGGCTGCGTCCAAAAAAAACTGGGCAAACAATGTCTACAAGGTCAACGTATGGCGAAAAATTACTATTTTCAGCATTTATATGGCATATTTTTTCTGGCAACTGTGCTTCAGTGGCTGCGTCCAAAAAAACTGGGCAAACAATGCCTACAAGGTCAACGTATGGCAGTTGTTTAAAGAGAACAGTAGATTACTAGCCAGCAAAGCTACCTAAGCTAAAATGTCCCTCAAATCCCTGCAGACTTCTGTCCCTCCAATACAGAGCAGTATCAAGCAGATTACTAGCCAGCAAACTTACTATCATCTGTCCCTGAAATCACTAACAGCTCTCCCCCTACACTATCTCTTCCAAGCACACACAGGCAGATTTTTCAGATACATTTTTGCCCTTGATCCCCCTCTGGCATGCCACTGTCCAGGTCGTTGCACCCTTTAAACAACTTTAAAATCATTTTTCTGGCCAGAAATGTCTTTTTTAGATGTTAAAGTTCGCCTTCCCATTGAAGTCTATGGGGTTCGCGAACCGTTCGCGAACCGCTCGCATTTTTGCGCAAGTTCGCGAATATGTTCGCGAACTTTTTTTCCGACGTTCGCTACATCCCTAATGAACACATTTAAAGACTCACTAGAGATTTCTGGATCAAATGTGGTGTTCTTTTTCTTAACAATAGGTAGGTCAGTCACAGACCTTTTGCATTTCTAAAATGCATATTTAATCTGATTGTCCTCACAAAATGCATGAGATCAGTCTTAAAGCGATAAAAGTCAGCTTTCAAACAGGTGCAACATTTTCAATGACCTCCAGACCAATATAAGGAGAGTGTTATTTTAGAAGAGATATTTCAGTAGTCAATTTAATTTTATATTTGCTTCTTAAAATAAAAATGTGGTTTATTAATTATTTTTATGTTCAACAAATAATTATTAATAATAATAGTACTAATTAACCCCTTTTAGCTTGATGAAAGCCTGTTTTGAACATGGAAGAAGTTTTGATAACGGATAGTTTAGTCATCACAGAATGCCCATCAAACAGCAGGTCCTGAAACAACTAAAATAAAGAGTGTAGACTAAACCTTTGGTGTACATATTAATCCACTCCAAGTCATGCAAGAGAGAAACAGGTAATTACTAAGTGCATTTTTGGTAAAGACCTCAATTCCACAAAAAGGCATGTATATACTTGGGGATTCTATATAACTTCAAGGAGAGTCCTCATACAGTACATGAGCAACCAATGCATACAATATGGGGGTTATTTTTTTTTTAACCCTCGGGGTTATTAAACCCTGAGGGTTAAAAAGCCTGAATATAAAAATACGGCATAAAAGTCAATGGGAGCAGTCCCATTGATTTTTGGTTGTGTCAGGAGTTTTCGGGCAATTTCACAATGTTTTCGGAGCTTTCGTGTGAAAACTCCGAAAAATTCAGAGATTTCAGGGAAAATTCACAAAAAAATCTTAAAAATCTGAGCTTTACCGCAAAGCAAATTTTCGAGAAAAAGTAATTATAAATAAGCGTTAAAAACCCGAGCGGGTTAGATCGGAGTTTGTAGCAGCCGATATTGAGATAAATTCGGACCTTGGTAATTAACCCCCACGGGGTACATATAGCCAAGGCTGACTCACATCTTTCTAATTAACTCAAATGCACTTCACAATGTAAGTTAAACAGGCAAAGCGTATAATAACCATGTCTTACATTGATATACTAAAGCAGTAGGTTAGTAAAGTAGTATCATGTCACTGGGTTGAAAAAAAAAACAATTAAACTTTAGGAATCTATTTGTTTATTAGAATGTGTGACTGGTTCACTGTTGGCCAAGTCTGAACTAGTCTGGGTAAAAATAATGTTACAGTTGGCTAAATTATGAAAAAACATTTTTCAATTATAATTTATAACAATACTGTTGCCTTTATCAACTAGATTCAGTGGCGTAACTATAGAGGAAACTTTCTTAACCTTAGGCCTGGGAAGGAGGATGCAGATGGCCTGTAGACTCTGACGTGGGGTGGGGGCTGGGTGAAGGCTAGCATGGAGTGGTGGGTGGGCAGTTGGCGCTTGCAGTGTTCCAGGCCGGTTGAAAGTATTTTTTTTGCAGGGGTACCCAGTGTGTTCTAGTTACACCACTGACTAGATTCCCTCTAAAATGTTTGATATTTTTGATGTATTGTACAGGTATGGGATGTATGGCAATTGTTTTTACAAATATCTTTAAAAAGCCCTGAAAATATTTAACACATGTATATTGGAAATTTGCTTAGAATTTTTTTTCATTATACAAATTTTTATTTTGGGGTTGACTTGCCCTTTAAGGAGTTTACAGGTGCCCCCATTAGTGAGCACAAACTAATTGCATATATCACCACCAGTAACTATTAAATTACTAAAAATATTAAAACTTAAAGAAAAGCAACATGATTGTTTAGTTACCATCAAGTGCAGTATAAAATAAGAATTATTTGCTCCTAGTGATGGGCAGATTTCTAGCGTTTCGTTTCAAGAAAAATTCACGAAACTCAAAAATTGACCCTGACGTTAAAGGCATCTGAATAGTGTTGATGCGCACGATTTGACGAGTGAATTTTCGCTGAAGATTCGCAAATTTATTCGCCGGTGGCAAAATGCAGAAATTGCTCATCACTATTTGCTCCTACAGACTTTATGAGAAATGTCTGGATAATGGGAGAACAGATCTCATACCTGTAATGTAGGAATATGAGGCTCATTTAGAAAACAAGTGCAATCTTCATGCATAATCCACCATATCCACCACATGATCCACAGCATTATTTCCAAGAATACCAGTATAATTATGTAAACACACCACAAACTGTATGTGATTGACATAACACCTTGATAACCTATGGCATATGTATTATTTTTAGTTATTTTTAGTATATTATTATTGTACATGTGTTTGAAAGGGATTTTATGGGAATAAACTATAGAGAAAAATCAGCCTAGGAGGGATGATACCACTTGATTACATGTGACTATGGAAGCATTCATTAATATGTAATAGCATACAATTACACATTTGGGGGTGATTTATCAAGGGTCAAGTGAATTCAAGGGAATTTTCGAAGTAAAAAAATTTGAAATTAAAAGTAATTTTTTGGATGCTTTGTCCATCGAGTAGGATACTATGACTTTGAATTTACTTTGAATTCGATTCAAAGTAAAATAGTTCAAATATTTGACCATTCGGTAATCAAAGTACTGTCTCTTTAAAAAAGCTTTGACTTCAATACTTCGCCAAATTAAACCTGCCGAAGTGCTATGTTAAACCTCCCATAAGTGGTGGCACAGAGGTGACATTGGTTTCTATAAACACAAACATTTTTATAGAGAAGGGCGAAAATTATTCTTATAACGCAGTATTATATGTCTCCTATAACCATTTGTGCGAAAGCTAAGAAGCTAAAAGATGGTGTTCCTCTGGACATCACCCCTCTGGCACATTTAGAGAACAGGACATACCAGATCATTTCATTCCAGATGAATAATGTAATTCAAGGACATTGTATGCTTGAATTAAAATTAAGACTAATAATTCTTTTTTTTATACAAATTTTTAGTAAAAACTGAACTCCATGTAACCCTGGAGTACATTGATATATTGTTGACGGGCACAAATTAGGCACAATGTTATTACACATTTAACAGTTTTACTGTAATTGAGGGGCAGATTTATCAAGGGTTGAAGTGAATTCGTGGGAATTTTCGAAGTAAAAAAATTCAAAATTCAAAGTAATTTTTTGGATATATCATCCATTGAATAGAATACTACGACTTCGACTTCGATTCAAAGTAAAATAGTTCAAATATTCAACCATTCGATAATCGAAGTACTGTCTCTTTGAAAAAACTTCGAATTCAATACTTTGCCAAATTAAACCCTACTAAAGTGCTATGTTAGCCCATAGGGACCTTCTAGAGCAGTTTTCTAAGTCGAAGAAAAATCGTTCGATCGATCGCTGAAATCCTTATCGATTGAACAATTTTACTTTGACCACGGAATACCCAAATTTGCTGAAAAACCGTCGAATTCGATATTCGAAGTCGACGTATTTTAATTTGATGGTCGAATTACGAAGCATTTTTATCTTCGAAATTCGACCCTTGATAAATCTGCCCCTAAGTGTCAGAAAAATTTTCCTTGACAGTCAGGGTATTTTTGATAAATCCGATAAAGGAGATTGAACTGCTGATGATTCTTCTGCATTTTTCTTTGCTGAATTCAGAATTCTAAGTGGTTCATTTTTTCTTAAATTTCAAACAACAAGTCAAATTTCAAATCAATCTAAAAAATAACTTGAATTTTTCAAATACAATTGCCATTAACATCTACATGAACTCACCAGCTTTTACATGCATATTTTGAGTTTTTTGTACATAAAATCAAATTTAAATAAAAAACAATAAAACCAAGACAAAAGCACAATTGAGTAGTGATGGGCGAATAAATTCTTCTGGCATTAATTTGCGGTGAATTACCACGTTTCGCTGACGACTAATAGATTCGCAAATCTTCCATGAAAAATTTGCCGTTGTCAAAAATATTTGGATGCACCTCCGAAAAGTTGCTTGAGTCAAAATCCCTGTGTGTCAACACTGTTTGGATGCCCATTGACGTTAATGCCGGTGTCAAAATTGGACATGGGCGTCAATGTTCGATTTTCACTATTTCTTCGGAATTTTTTTGCCATGTTGCAAATTTTTCAGGAAATGCGCTCATTTTTCCACGAAGCAAAACAGGAGGAATTCGCCCATCACTACAATTGAGGTTAATACAAGTCTCTCATTACCTTGGTCCAAGTGCTGGAGGTAAGTATAGGGGCAAGAGGGTTCCCATTGAAACTGATATCCCAGGTGTCAGCAGTTGGAGCTTTCAGGTATCTGCCAAAACTTTAACTTAGAATACAATTGCAACTTAAACATATTCGAATACAGGGAAGTAAAAGAAATGATAATGTGTGTCAGAGTGTAGCTAACTGAATAATAACATAAGCTTGTGTGTGTGTGAGAGTAGGTGACTGTGTATTTACAGTAGATGTGACAAGACTGGAGGAATATATATTTTTCCTGACAACTACAGATAACATCACTTAAAGTCAGCAAAATGTATTTAAATCAGTTTATAGGTATGCGTCGGATGAATAATACGTGAAAGAAAAGCTTCTTTCTATAGACAATATCCAGAAATATAGTAAGCAAGCATAACACCAATATATACAGCAGCTAAAGCCTTTTCAATTGAAGTTATCTCTCACTGTCAAATAATGGAAAATGAATGTCATCTAAATGTAAACACAGAATGACTATATTTGAAATGATTCATCTATAGTATATTAAATATACGGAGCACTGTAACATTGCATGTATTCACTAATATGCTAATATATGGGGAAAAGGTGAAATCAACTTCTAGTGATCGTTGAACATGGACACCAGCAGAGTTTACATTTATAGTAATATAATCCAGGTATGGGATCTGTTATCCAGAAACCCATTATCCAGAAAGCTATGAATTACAGAAAGGCTGTCTCCCATTGACTCCATTATGATCAAATAATCCAAATATCCTTTTTCTGTGTAATAATAAAACAGTCGCTTGTACTTGATCCCAAATAAGATACAATTAATCCTTATTGAAAGCAAAACCAGACTATTGGGTTTATTTAATGTTTAAATGATTTTCTAGTAGAATTTAGGAATGAAGATCCAAATTACAGAAAGATCCTTTATCTGGAAAACCCCAGGTCCTGATCATCCTGGATAATATATTATATATATATATTTTTTCCTTTATATTACGGAACTCTTTACATAGATTGTACATCGTGCGGAACTTTTGGTAAATGCAGAAAGACAAGATTCCCATGATAGATGATATTATAAAGGATATAAGTTAAATCTATTATGATCCACTGTATCATTCAAAATGCTGTTCTCTCATTATAGTGACTAGTGACTAGGCTTCAAAAGACTTCAGATACAATAATGCACTGGGAGAGGTGATGAGTGATTTTTGTAAGGTATGGATTCACAGAGTTCGGTGGGGTTTTTTTTGTGAAACTGTGGCAAAAATTTTCTCAGAGAAAAATATTGCCAATAAAGCCCATTCACTTCAATGCATTTGGAGAGAGAAATCATTTGAGAAAAAAACACCCACTGACTCACACAGAAGTGAGAAGAAACGCCCAATGATGAATATATTTTGTGTAAGAAAAGACTTGAGAAAAAAACACCCATTGCCTAATGCATTTGGAGTCTGAAAAACACCCACTGACTTCGATGCATCTGAATAGTGATGGGTGAAAAATTCATGAAACTCGAAAATTGACAACCGCAGCAATTTTGGTTGCATTCCCAAAAAAGACGCTTGCGTCAATTTTGACGCTGTTGGTAAAGTAAATGGGCGTCCAAAAATTTTACGAATTTATTAGCTCATCACTACATTTGAAGTGTGAGAAAAAATGCCCATTGATTAATGCGTTTTGCCAATTCGTTGCCGTTTTTCCCATCAATGACATCAGCATGTCAGTCAGGGTTTTGGGGGTGAATCTGTCCGATTGTTGCCTCACTCTGACCTGCTGGCATTGTTTCATATTGAAAATGCCAAAATGGGGTACAAGTGGATAAAACGGGCATCTTTTTACCAATGTATTATAAAACAAAGTAAAAAGTGTATATCCACTTGCACTAATTTTTTTTTATGTTTAAGCCATAGGTTCAGCTTGAAACTACTGTACTTCACACATATGTCAAAAAGTTTATGCAAATTTTTTGTGTGCCACTGGATATCTGCTTACATATGTATATTTCAGCATTATTATGCAGCAAATATTTACCCCTTGAAAATGTTGTGAAAAAAATTACCAAGTACAAGTATGGGATCTATAATGCAGAATGCTTGGAACCTTGGGGTTTCCTGTAACTTAATTCTCCATTGTACTATAAAACAAACTAAACCTATATTTAGGGGGTTATTTATCAAAGTCCGAATTTATCTCAATATGTTCTGCTACAAACTGCAATCAAATCTGCTCAGGTTTTTTACTCTTATTTATTATTAAAAAATTTGCTTTTGCAGGGAAAAAAATCTGATTTTCACAAATTTGTCGGACTTTTTTATCTGATTTTCACTGTTTTTGCATAATTTTCACCTAAAAACTTTGAAAACAATCGATCCGATATTTCCTGAAACCCAGCGCACATCAAAAAATCATTGGGACTTCTCCCATTGACTTATATGCAACCTCGCAGGTCCAGATTTTCAGATTCTGACTTTTCCATCCTCTGGTTTTAATAAATTGTAAAAAATTCATGATTTTTTACAATTCCGATTTTATAGAAAAAAAATCACTAATGTTTTGTGATTTTTGCATTAGGAGTTTAGTAAATAACCCCCTTAGTATATTAAGCAGTGTCTTTTTATTTAAGAAAATTGCAAAAATTTGGAGTTTCAGCAGACATTTTAAAAACATTTTATATTGGGGATGTGGAGAGTGTTCTGACACAGAATATCATCTCATGGTTTGGGAATGTTGGTGTACAAGATCATAATTATTTACAGCGGGTGATATGTGTGGCAGAAGGCTGCACTGGATTCGCTTTATCAGCACTACAACATATTTATGTACGGAGTTGCAGAGATAGAGCATTCAGAATTATTAAAGATGGAACTCATCCCTGTAATTATCTTTTATTTAGTAAAATCAGGAAAATGTATTTGAGGTCTTAAGGTCAGAACACAGAAGTTTGGGAAAAGTTTTTATCCTCAGGTTATTAGGCTTCTTAATCATGATATGCCACCACAACTTTTTTAGTTTTTAATTATTTCTATATTGATGAATCTAGGAATATAGTTTAGGGGGCCCATTTACTTAGCTCGAGTGAAGGAATAAAGGAAAAATAGCTTGAATTTCGAATGTTTTTTTTGGCTACTTCGACCATTGTATGGGCTACTTCGACCTTCGACTACGACCTTCGACTTCGAATCGAACGAATCGAACTAAAAAATCGTTCGACTATTCGACTATTCGATAGTCGAAGTGCTGTCTCTTTAAAAAATTCTTCGACCCCTAGTTCGCCACCTAAAACCTACCGAGGCCAATGTTAGCCTATGGGGAAGGTCCCCATAGGCTTTCCAAGGTTTTTTTGATCAAAGGAATTTCGTTCGATCGATGGATTAAAATCCTTCGAATCGTTCGATTCAAAGGATTTAATCATACGATCGAACGATTACTCCTTCGTTTGTTCGTTCAATCAAACGAATTGCGCTAAATCCTTCGATTTCAATTCGGCCATTGAATATCGAGGGTTAATTAACCCTCGATATTCGACCCTAGGTAAATTTGCCCCTAGATGTTGTTACCCTCTGGTTGCTGAGTTTTGTTAACAATATGGCTCTTTGCACTTTCGTGGGTATTGTTTATAATATATGCACAATGTACTCAAATTTATGGTTTTTGTTAGTGTTTCACTGTAGGAAATGAATATGTATTTTGAGATTATAGGCACGATGCAGCGTTTTTTTTTGGAAAAATGATGGCACTACATTTAATTTATTATATATTTAGTATGCATTCTTCAATGCATTGCACTGTCATTGTTTTTGTATTTAAGCACTATTGCATGTTTTTTTAAATGCACTAGTATATTGCTATTTTTAAAAAAAATTACACATTTTGGAATGATCAGGGTACATTCCACTACAGGTTGTAACAAATAAAGAATCTATCTGTTTTATTATTACAGGGTAAAATAAAACAATTAACAAATATAGACTTATGGTGGCCTTCTTCTGAGCTTTCTGGATATGTGGTGTCTGGGTAAGAGATCCCATACCTCTAGTTTGCTTATCCTGCAGATCAACCTCTTCTAATACTTATATGACCCATCCCAGTGTTTATTTGGTCTTTTGTATTTAAAGTTATTACACCTGCTCCAGCATGATCAAAAAAATACTATAATATGAGAGGGTTGAAATGCACTGTGTAGAAAAATCGATGCAAATGATATAACCGCATCCGTTTTGGGTAACTTGTGGTGAGATTTCTCCTTTTCAACTGAGATCTGTGGCTTTCTATCTCACGAGGGATTCGCTATTGATTTATATTTAAGAATGAGGACATTTTTATACATTATCCTGGGCTTTCATAAATTGTTTCCATGTATAGTGTTCCTCAGTGACTAAGGACTGGGGTTGCCTGTTGTTTCTATAAATCAAGCCTGGGCATATTTTAATAAGGCTATATACACATTTATATTCATATGTATTCAAATGAGGGATTGTTTGAAGATTGTGATAAAAGTGATGTAAAGCTTACGGTAGTCATGTTGTATTTTTAATTTACTTTGATATAAGGACATCATTTCTCAATGCCCTAACCTGAAGTTCTAGTTCTAGGTAAAAAAAATCTAGATGATATTGCACAGGTGCAAAAAAACCATTTCTTAGCACTTATTTACTTAGCTGGCAGAGCACTTTTGCCCTCTGTGCTTCACACTAGATTAAAAATCCAAAGCAACTTGAAGTTTGTATCAATGGTCAGTGCACTGAAGCCCTGTCCTTACCACTAGCCATAATGCAGGCAGCACTTTATTCATCCAGAAAGTGAAGGTCCAGGTCTCAAGCAAAAGAACTCGTGACAGGAGGTGCTCACAGCAGGACAGGGTTTTTTTTAACTCTTTGTAACCCCCCTGTTGTAAAATGAGCCACAATATGTGACAGTGAGAAAGGATAAAGAGTTAAAGTATTATCTTGGTTTTGCTGTGATGTCAGAAGTAGGGGTGGTTTGGAAAGGGAAAATTCCAAGGATTCTGAACACTGCCCTACATAAGGGATACATATGGGGTTAATATTAACCTCTTGTTTTCATATTCGTGTGAGGACCCAGAAATATATAAAATTTTACTTAGAGAGAAATAGAGACAAAGTCAAGATACCTGAGGTAGACAAGTTAGGGACCACCATATGGGGTTTACCTTGACCTGGTATTGTGGCTTTTCAACTTTATGATCATAACTTTGTAACTAAAAAACCCTGTTTTGTTAACACATGCACTTGTGTGTATACTGAATTATTTATGAGACAGGGGACCAGGCAATGTGCATTGTAAGTAGCACTTCCATTACACTTAAATATACTTTAGTTTAGCCTTTAGAGTGCTTCCACAACCCCCCGAATTTTGTATAAAGCCGGAGATACTCCTGGTTCAAAGGACCCTGCACTGATCCTTAGAATGAAATAACCCATTAAACCCAACCCTTGCTGTAAGAAGTTTGTGAATTTCCTGGTTCGACATAGTAGGCATAGCAGAATCAAAAAGTGATGATTTATGTGCAAAAACAGCCTTATGGAATTAGTTAAATTGAATGGCATTAGAACTTGCAGCCTCTGTATATTCAGTTTACGTGAATAAATAGTTGAAATAGTTGTAAAATTTCAAATTAAGAATGAAAGATGTCTAATTATACAGACTGCACGTAGACACAAACTATACAAAGCACAATCTTTTTTTTCCCTTGTTAACTGAGTTGCTAAATTCTGTACATTTAATATGAATTACGCATAATAGCAAAAGTTTTCCATGCTGTGCATATTTATTTCCAGTAAAGTTCAAATAGTGATTAGTTGGTATGTGTTACTGGAACTGGAGCAACTTTCATATTTTTTATTCTCACGCATGTTGGTATTATGGTAATCTGACATCTGCTACAGATACTCATGTAATTGGGCACATGTCTCACATCTTCTGATTCTGTTCTTTGTGCATTAGCTGTGATCAAAGCTCAAGAGAAATAAATTATGGAATAATGGAATTTCGTTTCTTACCTCCTTGCTTCTCACTTCAAATCCATAGTATATATATATATTTATAATTATTGGTTCATCAATAGAAAGTCTTCTATTAGTAGCCTCCAAAGAAGATATTTACCCCCCTTCCATGGTGCATAGCAAGGTGCCAATTTGAAGTATAATTTAGACTGAAATTAACACTGGTAAGAAGTATTGTGAGTGAGACATGTGTTTGCTATAATTAATTATTATTTAATTCACTGTTTTTTTTTGTAATTATAAGGAGAGGATGGGTATATAATTAAATATATATATTTATATATATATACTTATGTATATATATATTTTTTTATTTGTATAGCAAATCACTACATAGCAAATCAATAAAATAGTATTAACAAACAAACAAACAGATAATAAGTAACAATAAGTGCATTATTTGAAATACAACTCACATAAATATAAACTAGAATTACACTACATATTAAGTGCTCAGTGTCAAGGAGACAAAAGGATGGAGGACCCTACCTAGGGCTTACTATCTTAATGGGAGGGTAACACAATTCAGATGGATATTAAAGTGCTGTAGGTTACAGCGTAGGTTACTGTCATATAGTAATGGGGGTGCAACCAAGTTTTCGCCCAGGATCACAGAGAAGCAAGAGATGTTGTTAGGTACAGAGGAATGTAGGGCGTTGAAGGTTATGAGGAGTATTCTCTATTTTATAGGAAGCCATGATAAGGACTTCAGCAGGGGAGGGGCCTGTACCCTTTTAGATGAGATGAGAAGAATTCTTGCAGCAGTGTTTAATACAGACTGTAGAGGGGAGAGATGGGAGTTAGGGAGGCCAGTTAGTAGAAGGTTACAGTTATCCAGTTGGGATAAGATGAGAGCATGTATGAGCGTCTTGGCTGTAGGAGATGAAAGAAAGGGATGGATTTTGGCAATATTGTGTTCGAAAAAGTGACAGGTTTTGACAGTGGGGGTATAGTTGTATAGTAAAGAGGGAGTAGGACCTGGCTTAGGTGGAAAGATGATTAGTTTAGTTTTTGTTAGGTTGAGTTTGAGGTGGCCCTGGTTCATCCTGTTGGAGATTGCTAGGAGGCAGTTAGAGATTTGAGGCTGTGTACTTTCAGTTGTTAATGAAGGAGTGGATAAATATATTTGGGTATCATCAGCATACAGATGATAATTAAAGTCAAATGAGTGGATGAAGTCTTCTAAATATAGAATGAAAAGGGAGAACAACGGACCAAGTACATAGCCTTTCAGCACCCCTACATTAAGTGGAACTGGAGATGAGGTTTTGTTAGCATAGGAAACAATGAATGATCAGTTTTAGAGGTAAGAAGAAAGCCAAGATGCAGCCTGGTTACGGATGCCGAGCAAATACAGAATCTGCATCAGGAGAGAGTGGTCAATAGGGATGGGCGAATTTTTTCGCCTCGTTTCGCCGAAAAAATGACGCCCATAGACTTGTATGGCAGCACGCGTAAAAAAAAAGACGCGCGTCAAAACAGTTTCGCCGCACGACAAAATTTTTTTGACGCCCATACACTTTAATAGGCATCTGCGACATTTCGCCGTCGGCGAATTTTTGGTGAAGCGAAATGGGTCAAATTCGCCCATCCCTAGTGGTCAACCGTATCAAATGCAGATGATAGGTCAAGCAGGATAATCAGGGCCGGATTTACATACCGGGTACCCCTAGATTGTTCGTCACCCCCATCCCCTATTATTTGCTTACATTTTTATCATCTGGACTGGAGCAAAGGGGATTGGCACACAGGATAGCCGCCCCCTAAAATCCTGCTGCCCTAGGCCTTGGTGGATTCTCTACAAATCCAGGCCTGAGGAAAAGGATAGAGAAGTGACCTTTGGCTTTGGCAACCTGAAGATCATTTGTAACTCTGCACAAAGCAGTCTCAATAGAGTGTCCATGCCAGAAACCAGATTGCAGAGGGTCCAACAGATTATGGTTGCGTAGAAAGTTAGTAATACGGGTGAATACAATATGTTCTAGGAGTTTAGAGGCGAGCTGTAGAAGTGAGACCGTACAGTAGTTTGACAGACAGGAAGGGTCAAGTGTGGTCTTTTTAAGAATAGGATTTACACAAGCTGCTTGAAAGGTGAAGGGAAGGTTCCAGAAGCTACAGAAGAATTGAAGATGTGAGTAAGTGGTGGCTTAAGATCTGCAATACAGTGATTGAGCAGAGAAGGAGGCATAGGGTCAAGAGGGCAAATTGTAAGTGGGGAGGACAAGAGAAGCTTGGAGTCTTCAGACTGTTACTGGAGGAAAGGAACTTTTGATGAGGGATGGAGAAGAGTATTGAATAAAAAAACAGGCGTTGGTTGGATTTGTGATTGATTATAAGGGTACTGTAGTACTCTTGCTTGGCCTTCAACAAGGCAGAATTGGGGCATTGCAGTAGAAATTTATAGTAAATAAAGTCTGCTTGCTTACAGGATTTTTTCCAAAACATCCAGCAGATCTTGTACATGAGCGTAAGAATCTGGTTTGTGAATTCAGCCAGGGTCATGGGTTTTGAGCACCTGTACTATTTGCCTGTAAAGGGGCAAATGAGCCAATGGTGCAGGATATGTGATTATATGCACCTACCAGGGTATCAGGATCAGACATCTCCTTAAAGGCAGTGAGACTTGACCTGAAAGACTGAGCTAAGGCTGAGTGGTCAATGTCACATGTATCCCAAACTAAGACAGTTGGGGAAGGAGCAGGTGGGTTGGGAAAGTGAGAGATGTAAATTTAACCAAATGGTAATCAGGGAAGGGGTCACTTTTAAAACCAGTTATAAAAAGAATAGAAAGTGGCCATCCTTATGAGTAGGGGTGTTTGTACACTGCTGGAGCTCAAACGAGAGGGCCAGGGTTGTGAAGCATCATCAATGTGGAAGTTAAAATCCCCAAGGATGATTGCAGGGCTGTCAGTGCAGAGGAAGAAAGAAAGCCAGGTGTCAAAGTCAGAAAAGGAAGCAGCAGAGGAGGAGGCTGACGGGGATCTATAAATGACAACTACATGTACAGAGAGAGGGTGGAAAATCTGAGGTGCATGCTCCTAAAGAGTTGAATGAGAAGGCTGGAGGAATAGGAGTAGGTTTGAACTGATGGTGAGAGGAGAGGAGAATTCCAAATCCCCCACCACTTCCAATGGTTCGGGGGGAGGGGGGGAGAGAAAGAGAAGCCACCATGAGAAAGTGCAGCCACAATGTTGGTATCATTCTGTGAAAGCCAGGTTTCTGTAAGTGAAAGAAGACTAAATGAATTAGAGCAAAAAAGATCATGGATAATTGTGGATTTGTTAGTTACAGAGTGGGTGTTAAGAAGGGCATGAGAAAAGGGAAGGCACAAAGAAGGAAGAGTTAGAGACAAGGTTAGAGAAATTAGCTGAACAAGAAGATTTGTGCAAACTCAGAACTAACTCCAAGGACTCGATCTCAACTCACTCTTCTACTTATAGCAGCCGCCTTTGGCTTTGGGAGGATCCCTCCACTACTCAGATGCTGCCACAACTTAATGTGAGAGGACCTTGTTGAACTCGTTAAACTCTTCCAGTTCACTTGTAAATGAATCACTTAGAAATGAATCACCCTTGCAAATGCTCTCCCAAAAGATGTCTTAAAAAATAGCACAATATAAATAATATACATATGTATGTATACACACACGCCAATGGCTTAATTAATGTCATTCTAGTTATACTTTGAATCTGTGTAAACGTCATTGGTGTTGTTGTGACTGCATGTAAATCCATTTTCTAAGCCTTATTATTTGAAATAATTGATTTACTGATTATGCACAAGATGAAATAAAGAATTACTCTGTCATATGGAAACACTCTTTTGCATGTCTGTGATAAAATAATATTGTCTCCTATTGTGTTTACTTTTAGTTTATAATACTATGCAGGTGCCTTATTCTATATCTTTCTTTTTTTAACAGAAATTTGAATAGAAATTAAATATCATGAAAATCAAATAAAATATTTTCAAAAAAAAAAAAAATAGAAATTAAGATTATGATATTCTATTTCATTCATTAATTCATGAGCTTTGAGTCCACGCTCTGAATTGTGAATTCAAAAAGAGATTGACTTTATGTTTTAAACACACAATTTCATTGTTGCTTCCTTAAAGGAAAAGGAAAGGCTAAAAGTAAGTAAGCTTTATCAGAAAGGTCTAAATAAATACACCAGTAAACTATCAAAGTAATGCTGCTCTGAGTCCTCTGTCAAAAGAAACAGCACATTTCTTTCCTTCTATTGTGTACTCATGGGCTTCTGTATCAGACTTCCTGTTTTCAGCTTAAACCTCCAGGGCTAGGGCTTGAGCATGCTCAGTTTGCTCCTCCCTCCTCCCTTCCTCCTCCCCTCCCTGCCGTAACTTGATCCCAAAGCTATGAGTGAGCAGGAAGAGACTCAGCATTTTCAGCACCAGCATAAGTGGCATAACTACCTATACAGCAGACCTACAGGCCATGGGGCATCCAGCTCTACTGAGGGGGATAACCCCTCCAAGTCCCTTTTCAACATTTATTATAGTTGTGTGTATTGATGGGCGAATTTGCGCCATTTTGCTTTGCCAAAAAATTTACGAATTTCACGCGGAATTTGCAGTTCATATTTCTATGAACTGTAAATGTATGTCGTCTCTTTAACTTGTGCATTCTCTTGGATTCAAATCCCAGTGATGACATCTTCTTAAGTAAGAGGATAGATGTAGCACTCTCTTAAAGTGATTTTTTTTATTTCTGCATAAGTATTGGAATACAACACTTTTAAACATCTGCTTCTATTTATGAAATGGTTGTATATCTATACCCAATTCCAATTCCATCAGGAAAAACAGATTTCATTGCACACCATTCTCTGTAATGGAAAAAAAAATGTGTCATGTAGATATGCTCTCACATCCTAGTTAAAATTGAGTTTTTTGGGGAGTTCTGAATTGTAGAAATCACTTTTTCTGAAACATAATTTAGTCAAATTTGGTGTTTCTATCTGCAAATGTTTAATGCCACGTCCACATTATAATTTGCCCTTTTCTTTGACTCATATCATTACAGTAAAATGTAATCAGACTGATTCAAGCTGTAAATATAATGTGGCCATTCTGTGTTTTGGAAAACATTGACATAAGGGAAAACAAACTTCAAAGAAGGCAATTTTTTGTTACTTCTGCAAAATGTTCTATCATATCTAGTGAAAGGATGTTATTAAATAGATGCACATTAGCTCAAATAATTGTATTCTGGATGTTTCTATTGCTATATACAAGGTCAGTAAAAGATGAAATAACCAACTTTTTCAAAATAAATTAAAAGACCTGGTGAGAAGATATTGTTGCTCACTGAATAATTTAGCAGTTCAATATAAGAAAGAAAAAAAAACAAACTACTGCCTTAAGGTCACATCTTAAAGAAAATGAATTGTACAAGCCATTGATTAAACTGCATTGTTCAAAACATTTCAGAATTACAGTTCTCAACAATATAAACAATGTCTTGTGGTGAAATTAAATCACAGATTTTTCTTTGCATTTTTAGTCCTAGATACTCAAAACTGTGTTTATTAAAAACAGGAGAGACAGGAAGAGAGAGACAACAGCATTGACAGAGGCACAGTCTTTCACAATTGCAAGGAGATGTAATACATTTTAAGAAAAGGGTTCAGATCATCAATATGTCAAAAAGGATGAACCTAGAAAATTTAAATACTAAGATGATCAGATCCCCGAGAAAATATGATCAGATAGTATATGTAACTTTTATAATAGAAAATTACATGTAGTGAAGAAGATTATTTTAAACAACAATGTTCTCTCTGTCTATATAAGGAGTATAATTATAAACCCCATTGAAATAAAGAAAACAATGCCACAAATCCAAATATAAGATTAAAACAGAAGTAAGCTTGAAAAATGTATGCAAACATTGGCTCTTTGTGCTACTTATTTTATACAGCAATTTATATATCTTGACATGCCACATCATCTGCTTTTTTCCCCATTGATTTAAATAGTTTCTGACAGGTCATAGAGTGCTTCAAAATAATGGAGAAATTTGAAGACACATTTTATAAATATTGACTCATTGTTCAAAAAATATATTGGTGAGGATTATGGATCTTTAGAAGTATGCCATGTTTTTTTGACACCTACACCTTGCTGTGTGTGTGTGTATTCAATGTAAAATATTCAACACAACTACACAAGTAGGTGACTGTTGTTATATTATAAGGTTATCAAACTTCAATCCTACACTGTAAGACTACAGTCATATCATAATGAAGACAATGCTTGGAATCTATATCGATGTCAAGAAGTCGTAAATTTTCTATATGAAATGGCAGGAAAATATGCTGCAAAATAAATTGAATGAAACATGAAATCTATGGATTCAAAATGTCACACTTTCTGTGATGATACTGATGTGTTTTTCAGAATTTGTGTGCAGCCCTTCTGGATGGATTTTCTATAACTGTCTCTGATTTGCCATACAGTATATTCTAGTATATTACGGTGAAAGGAAGATGTCAATATACCTCACAGAAGCAGAAACAATGTCTTTTTGTACAAAGAACACGTATCTCACCTCCCCAGACTGTTATAAGCCCTAAAACCTATTCCAGCCAACCACTGTGTCATGCTGCCCCAGACTAAGTGACAGCTACTGTACTGGTTCACTCTTCAATGAATGGCTGCTTAGTTCTGTTGGCCAGAAGTTAGGACCCTGGGGTAAAGCTAATCTGTAGGGCTTACATTTTGGAAAAATAAATGTACATCACTGATCACTGATACTGACCACTGTCATTGAAAGAAAAGTGTCATTTTAACAGACGGGTTGCAGAATGATTATATGATACATTTTGACAGCTTATCATTTGTCCAACAAAACACATAACAACTTCAATTTACCAAGCAGAACTATTTCCCAAATCATAAACTCAGAAATGTCAGTATTGATTCTTCCCTACAACTCCCACTCCTTCAACAATGGCTTTGCTTGACAACACAGTTCTGAGAGCTGAAGAGTGGCAGGGTTGCTAGAAATGATTGTATATCAATACAGAGACAATTCAGTCCTTGATGAATATTTAGGCGCCTTGACAGTTAAGACAGTAAGGGATGACATTATGACCTTTTCATAAATACAAACAATATCCTGTGGATTGGCAAATGGATTTGCATATTAGAGAGACAAATAATTCAAAAGCTAAAAAATGAAGTCTAAATTAAAAGTGACTAGGAAGAGGCCATTCTATGACTTAATAAAAGTTAACTTAAAGGTGAAATAATTCATGGATTTGAACATGTACATTTCCTTTCCCTGTCATACTCCTTCCCTTTCAGACAGCCCACTGAATTTCCATTTACCCTTGCAAAGTAATTTTACATGCCACTAAATGAACACTGATGGTGGTGAGGACATGTTTATCACATGCACAACCCCCTTGCCAATCTCGTCTGCTTTCATTGTCAGTTGATTATGCTCAGGTTTCTACCATTGCAGTCTCCGACTCAAAGACACAAATGTGTTGTATCATGAATTTTCCATGCTGAGCCCAATTACCTCACTCTTTCATATACAGCCTGCATTGCTAATTTGAAGACCACTTCCTAGACCTCAGTACATGTTGCTATACACTGCTTTCATCATTAACCCGTGCTTAATAACAGCCACTATTCCCATCAAACCTCTCACATAATGAATCTTGCATCCTCCAGATCAACGCACTCAACCGTCTTCAACATAAACTTCATTATTCTACACTAGGATTCAAATTTCTTTTTTTTTTTTAACACAAACCTCTAAAAAAATTATTTTCTTTAAAATGCTAACAATTTAAAATTAATTAAGTGTAAAAACCACGAAAATCACGTAACATAAAAATTTGCCAAGTAAAAATTGTTGAGGTCCTATAGAAGACAATGATCCTACTGGACTATTTTTAATCGATTCAGACTTTTATATGTTTTCAGATTTTTTTTTCTAGTAATTGTCTCAAACACTTTTTTTAGAGGTTTTCCTATTTTTTAGGATAGTTAAGTATTTTTTTCCATTCTTGCTTTTTATCTTCAGATCTTTAAATCATTTTCATGGCATTTGTGGTTTTAGAAAAAATGAGTTTATTCATGGTTTCAAAAAGCTCTATTGCCATAAAAATTCAACCTTCAATATATAGGCTGTTTTATATATATATATAACTGTTTTTCTGCAACATATTTTTATAAATATGCCAAATGTATGAAAAATTGTTACAGTAATTATAACATAATTACCAAAGGGTTCAGAATCAGAATTTTCATCACCCTGGGTGGATAAAAATAAATGGCCATTTGAACAAATATTATCATTAGTGGTAAAGTCTGGCCTAGGATCTGACGAGAAATCTCCCAGACATGATTTAGCATTAAATCAGTACACATGACTGGAGGCAGCTGGGAAACTGACAATATGTCTAGCCCCATGTCAGATTTCAAATTTGAATATAACAAAATTTGTGCTCTTTTAAAAAATGGATTTCAGTGCAGAAATCTGCTGGAGCAGCACCATTAACTGATGCGTTTTTTAAAAAAACATGTTTTCCCATGACAGTATCCCTTTAATGGGAGCAGCACTGATCTTATTGGGCCATTTTTAATCTAATAAGACTGTTAGTGGTTTTCTGTTTGGTATGAATTGTACATAAAACTCAAATTTTTAGAGGGTTTTAGAGGATTTTATATATTTTGGATGGTTCAGTGCTTTTCTCATTTGTACTTTTTAGAATTGGAATGCTTAATAAATTCAATGGCAATTTTGAGTTTAGTCCTAGTTTTCCAAACCTCTAAACCCACTTAAATCCGAGTTTTATTGAACAAGCCTATAGAAGTCAATGGGAGCTGTATTGATCCAATTGGACCATTTTTTTACAATTCAGACTTGCAGAGGTTTTTAGATTTTATTTTCCTTAGTAATTGTCTGAAAAACACTATAAACATGTTAGACGTTTTAGAGTTATTCGTATTTTGTAGTGCATCATTCACAATTTTTTTTTCATTCATACTTTTTATATTTAAATCTTTTAATAACGTTCATGACCTTCATGGTTTTAGAGAAATACAGTTTAATCACGGTTTCAAAAACCTCCAAAACCAGTAAATATGCTTCCAAATAATAAACATAGTGTAGTTCCCTTACAAAATATTTAAAGCTTGATTAGATAGATTTAGAAGACTTGAGTATAGAACAGAGAGTGCTAGCTACCTGTAGCTATTTAGTTCAATAAAGCAGCTATCCTGTTACATTTTGTGTACAGCAACAGAAACAAAGCTTATTTCATTCACTGAACTAAAAGCCTCTAATTCATGCATTTTAATATCGTATAAATAATTTGAAATTTCTGACTGTCCACTGATCATCTTTGCCTTGCAGCTCATTATCATTACTTTCCAATTGTTAAAATAATTAAATAAAACCCTTCAAGGGACAGGAAGCATGCATTCCATTTGATTGCTAAGTTTTAATATTATGGTAGCATTCAGAATTTGGTGTTCATTTGTTTATTGACTTATTTACTTTATGATTTGTATCACACCATTACACCCTGGGTGATTAGTTCTCACATTATGACAAATCCTTTTTATTCCTTCTTAATGGAATGAATTCTCCAGCCTTTGTGCATTAACATCTATTCTTTCTATGGACATATCTGTAAATCTGTGAAATCTATTAGCCATTTTCCATTAAGTTAGCCTTTACAATGATATATTCAGTTATGTGATTCATGTATTGACTTGCTCCTGTGACCTCTTTTGTGGAACATATTTTTCAAAGGATGACCACAGCATTTAACTTAAATCACTAGAAGAAAATTCCAAGGTTGTATACAAATAAATTGAGATATGGCATCAGGATCCTTTGTTGCAAGGTTGAACTGAGTATGAGTATAACTGAATATACCTTAATAGACCTGTTGACATTTTTAAAAATGAGATGAGTCTTCACTAGATCAGCTCACCTATGAGTGTTCCTGTCATTGTAACTAATTTCCTATAGTGTACAATTTATACTTAGCATTTGCTGATAACAGTCACACCTCCACTAATATATTCTTTCTAATTACATTATTTTAAATGGCAAATAAATCATATCACAGATGTGGTCATTGATCTTCAGAGAACAACCAGATTATAAGAGTCTTGTTTGATTGATAGATTGTTGATAGTATGGGATGCCATTTGTCCCAAATACATTCTGTATATAAAAATATCCCGAGTACACAGAATGAATATCTCTCAGGGTACATACATATTTGCGACTATATATACAGATAAAATATATATATATATATTTCTATTAAAGAATGGGAACAAAATCTGGCTTGTGCACAAAATGATATCATTATATTACAAAAATATAGTGTGTACAATTGGCAAACCCCTGATATTAAGAGGATGAAACCACATTTTTCTCTTAATACATCATGCGTTGCTCCTCCTCCTGATATTATTATACAGGTTAAATGCAGCATTTATCTCAGAAACAACCTCAGACTACATCTCTTATCAGACTTCTTTCCCACAAAATAAACTAATTATGCAGGGGTTTTGTAGAATCTGGCTTAGTTGCATATTTTACATCACTTCTTGCGGAAGCATAAAGCCACATCGCATATCAATGCATGGCAATCATAGTATATGTTTTTGAAGTGATAATAGGATACTCCCAGAAGTCTTATTGGACCAATGTAATCAATAATTCTGACTTGTACAGGTTTTCAGATTTTTATTTTTGCTAGAAATTGTCTGAAAAACATTTTTAGAGGTTTTCAAGCGCAATTGCTCAACGCTTTTTTTGGTCATACTATTTATTGCAGAGAATATGAGTTTAGTAGTTGTTTCAAAAACTTCGATAGCCAGTAAAATGAAAACACTGATAAATAATCCTCTATGTGTGCATAAATACATCATTTTGAAAAATAGTTCCTGAGTAATTTAGAAAATATACTGTACAATATCACAGTGCAGTGTGGAATTAAACGAAAAATATTTTAGCTACACTATACTTTTATACCTTGCCAAAATAACATACTTTATTGTATTTAACTAGGCATGATAATACCTGTTTCTGTTTCATTCCTTGTGTTGCATTTGAGAAGGACTTTGGCTTTTTGGGTCCTTCTTGCACTATTGCAGTTTGGTTCTTTGGCAACCTTTTTATTTTTTTAAAAAATAAATAAATAAACATGCCTTAAAATTAGGATTCAGCTGAATCTTTATCCAAATCTGAGCCTTAATTTGTATATGCAAATTTGAAAAAAAAAGGCACACTCGTGGTTTTAAGGATTCTGTTCTGCCAGACACTTGGATTCAGCCAATTCTTAGATTCAGTGTATACCTAATACAAAATGCCTAAACAAATGTCTTACCTGGGTATATTGATTAGAGGATATAATGGAGTCCAATGTGCATTTTACTTAATGCCTTAAGTGGGGCAACACAAACAATCCATATAAAGGTTTAAATAGATGGCTCCTACATGTTGCATTTTTTGACATGCAGAAGAATATGGTTTCAAAGGAATTACTGAAGATCCCATAATGGTTAATATAAGTAATTAACTACTTAGTATGTATCTCATTTTGATGCATTTTTGGTAAGGGTAGCTTTTTTTTACTGCTCTGTTTATTTTTGAACTTGTCTGTTTCAAATAAAAAACATGATTTTTAGTTTCTATTACCTATATCAAATTTTTAATGCTTTATTTTTTTTTATTCATAGGGGATTAAAATGCTTTTACTTAATCTAAAACAGTTTGAACAAGCTGCTTATTAAACTTTCTGCAAATCTAAAGAAACCAGCAAAAGGGTTTTTCAACTCTGTATTGTATTCTTAAAAAGAGAAAAATCAGCATTTCAGTGCACTTCTATGTAATGTAAATGCTGATGTTATTAAAAGGTTTGGAAGCATGTTGACGCTTAAATATAAAGTTGTAAAAAAATTAGATGTGGCAGTAAAATGGCATCATTTGTGGTATAAAATAAATTGTCCATTTGTATTGCTACGTATTGCTTCTTAAAGATGAGCTTTCATCTTGCATCATGATCCCATGATTTTGAGGTTATATATATATATATATATATATTTTTTTTTTGTTTTTAATTCCCTCTTTGCCACCTCTTCGGATCATATTCCTTTCTAAAGTTCATTGAATATATTATTTTTCAAGTATGGAAAGTAATTTGCATAAAAAGAGAATTGGAGAATAAAAAAATTGGTAGACAGATTTACATTTAGTAATATACTGTGAAGTTGCATATCTTGATCATGATACTATATAATCTTGATACTTTGCTATTGGACTATTGGAGATGTAGAAAGGCAAGACAAGTTTCAGCTTGATAAATTCTCACAATGGACACCAAAGAATTCATTTCTAATAAGAGTACATTTTTTTTCCTATGGTGTCAAAAAGTAAAAAGCTCAAATTATTTTCTTACTTTTTTTAATTACAGATAACTATAGCTTCTATTTAATGGGCTTCTCATGATGGATCGTTAATATTTACAATATTAACTAAGGCTCTGTGAACTGTAACAGACCATTTGTGGTTTTTGTTAAGTAAATTGCTGTTTTTGTTAAGTAAATTGCGTCAACACAGCAGAAGTAATAGAAATTAATTTATTTTATCAAAGTACAGATGCAGCCACTTTGGTTTGTCTGTTTGACACAGAATAACTAAACACAGATATCCCATTTATCTCATTTAACACAGAAAACTGCGTAACAACATCCCATCTAATTAAAGCATTCACCATTGTGAACAATGGAGCTTTGGTATGCTAATGAAAAGGTTAAATGCATTTAATGAGTTAAGATGACTTTAGATAACACAGTTTCTTCAATTAACCCTGAGTCATGACGCATTTAACTCACAATTCCAAGTGGCTTCATCTGTACTCCATAAGAAACATACTTTTATATCAACAAAAATATTAATAAACCATTAAGTTCTGTGTAAATATGAAATATGTTAGAATTCAACAAACTGTAAAAGTTTCACATTGGGGGCTTTTACAGTATCATATTTTACATTTTTTGTAAGTCATGAAGCCAGTGTCCAGAAGAATGCATAAACTAAAGGTACTTAAGGGAATAAGAATACATCAAAGTTTCTGGTCAGTATTAGACCTGACTCATCTGAAATGGAAGCCTCAGAAAATGAACAAAAGATCAAACTCATCTGAAAGTTTAGATTACAGGTTGCTTAATACCTTTTAACCATTTCCTGTCTTTATAAAATAAATACAACTGCAGACTAATAATATTCTTTATAACTCACCAATATGTCATGCTTCTAATTTAGAAAACATACTGTACAATATTACAGTGCAGTGTGGATCTAAATGAAATATATTATAGCTACACTTTGGAAGATCTGACCATAAATACTTTTATACTTTGCCAAAATAACATGCTGTATTGTATTTAACTAGGCATGATAATACCTGTTTCTGTTGCATTCCTTGTGTTGCATTTGAGAAGGACTCCTTGGCTTCTTTGAGTCCTTCTCACACCCTTGCAGATTTGGTTCTTTGGCAACCTTTTCCTTTTTTTAAAAAAAATAAACATGCCTTATAATTAGGATTCAGCTTAATCACTATCCAAATCTGAGCCTTAATTTGCATATGCAAATTGGGAAAAAAGGCACACTCATGTGGTTTTAAGGATTCTGTTCTGCCAGCTCCTTATATCTAAGTACAGGTCTGGGAATTGTTATTCAGAATGCTCTGGACCTGGGGTTTTCTGGTTAAGGAATCTGTAATGTGGTTCTCCATACTCAAGTCTACTAAAAAATGATTTCAACAGTAAATACCCCCTATGGAATTCTTTTTAATAAGTATTAATTATATCTTAGTTGAGATTAAGTACAAGGTAATGTTTAAATATTACAGAGAAAAAATAAATCATATTATAAAATTTTGAATTATTTCTTTATAATGGAGCCTATGGGGCAAATTCACTAAGATGCGAAGTGGCGCCAGCGCAACTTTGCCGCACTTCGCCGCACTTCGCCATACTTCACCACACTTTGCCAGGCGTATTTTCGCCAGCGCTCCGCAAATTCACTAAAATCCGAAGTTGCGCTCAGGGGTAGCGTAACTTTTCGAAGTTGCGCTAGCATTAATTCGCCAAGCGAAGCGAAGTTTCGTTAGCGATGGTTCATTTGCATACGGCGCAAAATTCATATTTCAATGGAGGAACACGTATCACCACTTCAAATGCCTAGAAAACCTTCAAATCAGCAACTAAAAATTTTATTTTGCCCTACACATGTGCCCATTGTCTAGGTAAGTTGCCATGAGTCAGGAAATGTAGGGGGGAAGGAGGGGAGCCCCAAAAATATTTTCGATCTTTTTCAGCCTATCACCCATCATGTAGAAAACACGCCAGCGTTTTTTGGGACTTAGAAAAATTTTTTACTTTTTTTGAAAGAATCCCTATGTACTCTATTGCGCTTCGCCAGGTCTGAGGTGGCAAAGGAAGTCTAGCGTAAAAGGTAGCGTTCAGTACACTGGCGTAAGGGTCCGAAGTAACACTACCGAAACTACTCCAGCGTTCGTTTGCGCCAGTGAATTTGCGCAGTAATGAAAAATGCCAAACGCTAGCGAATTAACGCTAGCGTTCGGAGCTTTGGTGCTTAGTGAATTTGCGCCTATGGGAGATGGCCTCCGTAATTCTGGGCTTTATGGATAGTGGGTTTCCAGATAACAGATCACATACCTTTATTGCAGACTATTGCTAGGTGACAATGAGTCAACTCTGAGTGCTTTCTGTTTCTTTCGAATCATGTTGCTGATATTGGGTTATTTCTAACTTGTGATATTTGCCTGCATGTCTCTATGCATACCTCTGTCTTAAATCAAGTTTAGAAACAAATTGGAAGAGTGGTAAATTGCCCATACAGTGAATTATTAAATAATTGATGGAATAAAATACAACATAGGACTTTAAACTTGGGAGGCAGATCCTATAAGAAAGGAACATGTGTAAGGAGTGTGTGTAAAAACAAAAAAAATAAAGCCTCGGAAATAGGTACTTCGAAAATAATAAAGCTATTTTTTTTTCAAATTGTTTGCCTTACTCTTCTGCTAATTTTTCTTCATTCCTTGTGCTTGACACCAAAATGCCTTTAGTGTTTCATGTTACATATTCAAGTTTGGTGTGCCTATTCACATGGTCACTGTGGAAACCTTGGAACTACCATTAGCTTTGAGTTGGCAGGAGCTTAAATGGACCACTGGCATGAAGCAAATATACATCCATATGTCCTCTCTCCAATCCCCATGGAATAAGTGACATAAGAAATGTCAGGTGCATGATATGCAATTTGCACTCACCAGGCTCCATTGCTAAGATTTTGTTAAAAAAAGAGCAAACATTCAAGTAAACAATCTGTTGGAATGTTTGTTTTGTACAGATAGATACCCACCTGCCAGTACATGCCTCCTAGGAGTTGTACTTCAAACTTTAGTTGAGCTCAGACAGAAAGGGCTTTAAATTTAATAACAAACTGCAAACTGGTTGTTATGGTAACACTACAACATAAAAGGAATCAATATTAAGCTCATCATTATTTAGCTGCTTTGTCTTTATAGGAGAAACATCAATGAGTGGTATTAAAGACATCAGCAAGAAGAGAAAAACACATGCCGTGACCTGTGAGGCATAATGAATCACTAGATACCATTATCTTTATTAACTGTGGGAATTATGTTTTTACAGTATAAATTTAAATAGGTGGATTGCTAGCAGTTTTATGGTTTCACCAAATGAACAGATGGGATACAAAAAGAAGAAATATTTTTCAGAGTTGCACGTGGGCAGAGGGCAGAACCGTTCTGAACCAGCATGTTTTCAACCACCCATGAGCTCAGAAGCCCTAGTCCATATGAGCTAGTTCATAGAGGATTTAGTTAGAAAGGGTAACATATTGCCACAAACCATCATTATAAACAGTGGGATGATTTTTTGGTATTACTGTTGAGTATGGTATGTGGTGGAAAGATGGCCAAAGAGGGTTGACTTGCACGGGGTGAGAGCCTTTACTCGAAATATGTGGAGCTCTACTTTGACACAGCAAGAATAGTATTAACAATTAATATATTATTACACTTATAGAAGTACCATCAATTAATATATTATTACACTTATACTTTGTTTATAAAAAGCAGTTCAAGCCCCAACACCCTTTATATCCTTCTTATTCTTGTTTTTTAGTCAATGAGTAACTACCCGTAAAATTTACGATTTTTACTGATTATATTTTATATTGTATTTATTACAGGAGGAATAGGACGCACTTTTACACATATTGTCCGACTAGGATAGTTATTCACAAGAATGTGTTTTATTGGCAAAGACAAAGAAAACAAAACACTGTATAATCATATTATTATGTACTGATGTATACACATTTATGGATTTTAACACAATGGATACAAATGGTGAATAATCTTTTTCTATGCATATTTGATGACCACCACTAGGGGTCAAAATTAGTTTGCCTTTAAATTTTGTAGTCTCACTGGTTGATTGTCAATGAGGAAGGGCCATGTGGCCCCGAAACTTTTGATCACTGTGAAGTGTTGTGTGCATCATGGAATAAAGTTTGGGATTCCCCCGTTTGTAGCAGACAAGTTATTGGCTCTCTTTTTTCCAGAAAAATTACATCGGCATTGCATTGTAATTGTGTGAGTCACTCAATTGCTCAGTTGAGGTTTAATTTTTTTTAAGTTTCTGTACTATCCCATGGATATATTTCTTTTTCATCTACTAACAAATAACCAGCTCCTCCTTCTTAAGCCCCCTCCTGCATGTCTTAATTCTTTCCATCTTGTCTCCCAACTTCTTTTGTCATCCCCACTCACTTCTTGCTTACTTAACCATATGCCTTTTTCATAGTGCTGCAAAGCTTACTCAAGCACTTTCACACATTTTTCTCAGGCTTCTGGAACGTTCCCCTTTCTGCTTAAATAGGCCCGTGTTAAGCCTATTCTTGAAGGAACTCTAAAACCAACTAAAAAACGGTCCCACATGGAAACCACATCACCACTGAGAATTCAACTGACCAAAAACTTAAAGGACCAGTAACATCAAAAAATGTTTTAAAAGAATTCTCTGTGTCGATACCGCTTCCTGCGCTGCGATATCAGTCGGCTGCTGCGAGTGTCACAAAGAAACAGGACTTCTTCACCAGCCTGGATGAGACCCTATTGGCCAGAGCAGAAGCATTCGCTTTGGTTGACATTGCTGTCATCCCTTCAAACCAGATGCCACGTACCATACTATGAACAACGTGCCATGCTCCTCCAACACCACTGTGCCACTCGGCCCTCACCATCACCACCATCAGGTGCTGGGACCCAGGGACCTCGTGGAACACGTCACCTCCCTGTCCCTAGCATTGATGGCCAGTACCAGACATGAAGGAGTCAGTGGCGGTGAAGGAGGTGGAGGGGCAGGAGTTGGTGGCGGAGGCTTGATCTCTACCTCGGCCCATCCGCACAGCCACATGCATGGACTGAGCCACCTGTCCCACCAGGCAGCCATGAACATGACCTCTATCCTTCAGCACCCTGGACTGGTCACCCCTAGTTTGATCCTCCACTGCTTGAATCGCTCTGTGAAGGCTTCCAACTCGAGGGGGTCAGTCTCTACTTTCCCCTTTAAAGTAGTGGTGCTGCAAGGATCTGTTGTTGCATAGTTGTTATTCTCCCTTTATACTCATTGGTTTATCATTTGGCTTTAAAAATTATCTGTATGTTGATGATATCCAGGCGAAAGCTAAGCTATTCATGCATGCCCTGATCCTGCCCTGTCTATACTACTATGACCTTCTACTAACTGGCCTTCCTAACTCCAATCTCTCCCCACTACAATCTGTACTACTTAATGTGACTGGAATTCTTCTGGCCCTCCACTGCTAAAGTTCTTTTCATTGGTTTCCATAAAGCAAAGTGTTGCTTATAAAGTCCTTCATAAGCTTCAAGACCCTTCCTTTCTCTGCACATCTCTTCTTTTGTGTCTTTATAGGTTCCAGACCATCCTCTCTGCTCCTCTCATAGAACTGCTTAGTTGCACTTCCCACTAATACTGCTGTTTCACCTTAAAACATTTGGAATGCCATCCATGAATTCTTCCAGAGAGAATCCTCCATCAATCTATACATATTTATTGATTAAAAATAAAAAGCATATCATTGCCAATGGCCTACACTGGCTTTTCCTACATTAGAGTATTAGCTCTCTGCAGTACTGAGGTGTCAAATTCTTGCAAGGTTTGGCTAACAGTAGGTGGCCTATTTATCAAGCCTCAAATTTTTCTGGTCAAGTTTTAAAAGGCAAATAAGCCACAGTTTTTGAAGTAGACATTTTTTGAGATTAATTATGCCCCTAAACTGCAAAAAGTCTGAAAGTCATGTAACAATTGTGCCTTTAACAATTGGAACATGTTTTTATTTTAAGGATTCTCAGTAGTTTTGGGCTGTTTGTGCTGGTTTTCATTCAATAATCTGATAAATTCAAGTTTTTATCAGACGACAACTCAAAAAGTTCGAGTTTTTCGCAAAAAAGTTGAACATTTAAATTGATGCTTGATTTTGTAGCAACTTTTTGCCACACTGATTTCATGGAGAACAGTTATTGGTGAATTAAGGTCATTCAGGTTTGGGAGTTTGGTTGATTTTTTTTTTTTTAAATAAAGTGAGAAAAGAGTTTTAGCAAAAAAAAAATACTTTTGGTTAGTTCAATCAATTAATTTTGGTTATAAAATAGGTTAAACAATAAATAATGTTACCATGAAAATTGTTTAAGGTTTTTTATTCTTGGTTGTACTGTATATGTGTAATCTAGAATGATGCATATAGTGTTTTGAGATGAATATACCATTCTGACCTCGTAGTGTAATATTATATAAAATATTCCTAAAGCGTTTATATTTTCTGTACATTTTCTGTATTTGTTTGAAACAAAGCCCTTTGGCAGCAATAAACAGAACTTAAATATAAGAAAATAGCTTGTGTTATAAATTTCGATGTTGCTCTTTAAAAAAAGCCATTTATAATGAGCAAATAAACATAATGGACCCCATGTGTCTAAATTAGTAGTTTAACACAACTAAATAAATAGTTTTGTAGGAACCCTAGTGAGAGTGAAATCTAGAATTTATTGGACTATATAATAGACTAATCGGCATTACAAGAGAATAACAGAGAATGTTTTAGAAGCAAGGCCTTTCGAACTGATCTGTTTAGTGCTATAAAAGTTTCTCTTGAGGAATATTCATTTCTAAATTTAGCAAACTGAATAAAAGCAACTTTGTCCTGCATTTGTGTATATTTGAAGGACCTTGGTACATTGATAAACATTGTCATTTTAGGCATTTGAAAAACTGCTTTTTATTGGAACCAACAAGAATTGAGCAGAAATAAACCTTGATGTTCGAAATGTAATAAGACTAGATTGGTGGTAAAATCGAATGCAGCAGCAAAACAATTCAGACCGAAAACAGAAAAAAAAGTAATGACAAACATGTCAGCACAGAGACAGTGGAAATCTATGATTGGTGAGCTTTCTTTATTAGATTTTTAAACAAAACACAAATAAATAAGCACTTGCTGACAGTTGCATTGCGAAATTCATTATAGGAACTTCTTGCCAAGGTTCTTTACTGCAGTTTGGAACATGGAATTGAAGCATGTTGTACATTTTAGAGCTTTATTTTAAAATGAATGGGTATATGCTGTTTAGGATATATTTACAAAATCAAATATTGAATGAAGTCAAATACATATGACAGTAATTTGCCTTTTAAGAAATGCATGAAATATTTAAAATGTAATGCAAACATTGTGAATGTATCCTTATGTCCTGAAAACAGAATGTATTATTTTAAAAAAGGACTTCAAAATAGACCTCTTTACTGTGCAAAGCTTTACACACATCGGGGCAGATTCATTAAGGGTCGAATTTCGAAGTTAAAATTACTTCGAAATTCGACCCTCGAATTGAAATCCTTCGACTTCGAATATCGAAGTCGAAGGATTTAGCGCTAATCGTTCGATAGTTCGATTGAAGGATTTTTCGTTCGATCGAACGATTAAATCGTTCGAATCGAACGATTCGAACAATTTTAATCAAACGATCGAAGGAAAATCCTTCGATCAAAAAAAGCTTAGCAAGCCTATGGGGACCTTCCCCATAGGCTAACATTGACTTCGGTAGGTTTTATCTGCCGAAGTAGGAGGTCGAAGTTTTTTTTAAAGGGCAAGTACTTCGACTATCGAATGGTCGAATAGTCAAACGATTTTTACTTCGAATCGTTCGATTTCGTTCGAATTCGAACGAATTTAACCAATTCGATGGTCGAAGTACCCAAAAAATACTTCGAAATTCGAATTTTTTTCATTCGAATTCTTCACCCGAATTTTGTGAATCGGCCCCTGTATGTAACTTGCCCTCAACCCCTCACTCAGATGGCCCTTCACTATATGTCATATTTAATAAAAACAATGAAATGTTTGTTCAATATTTCTCAAAATTGCATACACTTTTTCAAATATAAATATCAGCTAGTCAATATAAAAATGTGCCTTTTCTTTTCATTTACACTTTAGCTATAAACAAAATCAGACTATAACCTCTGATTTCCCAGACCAGTAGTTACATTTATTACAATTATTTGCTGAATTAATTCTACAAACTGTGTATTTGTTGCTACAGCTGAAACTTGTAAACATTGCAAATACATTGACATTTTAAGGATGCCACAGAATAATTACCATTCCTGCTTCTGAACACATTTAATTCAATTTGTATGGAAATTTCTTGTATGAAGGTTTGCTGATTATTGGAAACTGTATAAAATTGCAAAACATTCATGCAGGTAGCAGTCAATCAAATGAAACATAACTTGAATTGATAGCAACTGAGTGTAGGCTTTTGGCTCTGCCTTGTGCGTTCTACGCGTTCTGTAAGGTGGGTGTTTATTTGATGCCTTTATAACCAGTTACATTCATTTCTTAGGGACTTCTGTATTTTAAGACTGTAGAGAGTCATAAAAAAACATATGGGCATCTGTTGGTAACATAATCCTACAGAGCATAGGTGGTGGAGGAAAATAGGGGTAAAATAACCTCATCACACTATGCCATATCATAAAGGGTGGGGGCATTTTCATAGCTAAAGAAGAGCTACAGTATAAGTTAACTTTGAGCAGTGAAATAAAATTTAATAAGATAAATGCTCTAGTACAGGTATAGGAACCGTTATCCAGAAACTGATATTCAGAAAGGTCATCTCCCATAGACTCCATTTTATCCACATAATACAAAATGATTTCCTTCTTCTGTGTAATAATAAAACAGCAACTTGTACTTTATCCCAACTAAGATATAATTATTCCTTATTGGAGGCAAAATCTGCCTATTGGGTTTATTTCATGTTTACATGATTTTCTAGTAGACTTAAGGTACGAAGATCCAAATTTTTTTTCCACTAGAAATTAAGACAATTTCTAGTGGAAAAAAAATCTGAAAATATGGAAATTATCTGGAAAGACCCAGGTCCCGAGCATTATGGATAACAGGTCCCATACCTATAAACATAAACCTTGATTACAAAGGTTTGGGGATCCTATAACAGATTTAAAAATGCATAACTAGCAATTGGCGGCCTTGTCTGTATCATTAAAATCTCTATCTGTCTGATTCTCTTTGTATAGAACCAAAAGGAACAGCAAATATTTAGAGGCTTATTTATTAAAGGTCAGATTTTAGGGGTTTTAGAACTTTTGGAAACCGCAACTAAATTAACAAACTATAAAACCACTATTGTCTTTGAATTTATTAAAACATCCAAATAAAAAGTATGATTCAAAAAAAGCACTTAACGATGTGTTAAAAATACAAAAACCTCTAAAATTTCAGTTTTTAGGACAATTTCTAGTGGAAAAAAAAATCTGAAAACCTCTAAAAGTCTGAACTGATTTAAAGCAGTCCAATAGGATCAGAGCAGCTCCCATTGACTTCACTATCACCTAAACAATCTTTAATTGGTGAAGTTTTGTCTTAGAGGTTCGCAAATTTAAGTGCATTTTAGAAATACAGGAAAACTACACATATTTTTCGAGATTTGTGGAAAAAACATGAAATTCAATTGTTAGTATGAGGCCCCTTAATATTATGTGCTGTTAGGGAGATAACTAATGAAGTGCTTTGTCACTCTTGTAGCCCAATTTAGTAGGAGTAAAGAGTTTTTATGAAAATATAGTATACAACTTACAGACCCCAAGGGAAACTCAAACGCTACATGGACTCTGGAATACTTCAGAAAAACCATTGTCTGTAATGTATGTTTAACTTGTCTTGCAAGTTAAAACTCTGTCATGCAAAGATGAAAACATATAGTATAAACATGATCCAGAAACACTGCTGCCTTCACTGGGAGAAGAAGAAAACAGTCCTGTGGTTTGATGAATTAAAATTTGAAATTCTGTTTGAAAATCATGGTCAAAAAGGGCTAAAGAGGAGGAGGACCATCTGCCTTGTTATCAGTGCAGCACAAAAGCCAGCATGCATGAATGTTTGAGGGGGCATTAGCGCACATGGCCTTTGTAGATTGCACATGTGGAAAGGCACCATTAATATTAAATCATATTTTCAGGATTTGGGGGTAACTTATGCAGCCTTCCAGGTGATGTTTATTTAGGAAAGGTCTTGCTTATTTCAGCAAGACAATACCAAACTGCAGTCTTCAGGTATTACAACAGCAATGCTCTGTAGGCCTGCCTGCAGTCCAGTCCTGTCACCCATTAAAAATAAATGGTCCATTATTAATGGAAAAATACTACAAAGGAGACCCCAAACTGTTGAGCAGCTGAAACCCCATATTAGGCAAGAAACATTTGAATGAAGAAGTAATTAGGCTTGGAATTTTCTTTTGACACGCGTCATTTTTTTTCTTCTTTTGACACACTATGCCATACAAGTCTATGGGTGTCATTTCTGCGGCCAAACAAGTTGAAAAAATTTGCCCATCTCTAGAAGTAATGCAACACAGTGTGAAGCATGACCCTGTCTTTTCTTTTGAAACATGTTGCTGGCATCAAATTGTCATGGCCGGCACCCGATTCCAGAACAAATGCCAAGTACCCTGGTCTCGGCTCGGCTTCACCAGTAGTGTGACCACCGTTGGGCTTCGGGAGGAGCCCTCAGCTTACTTGGGTGCCACCTGGACTTAACGAGGGGTGAAAGGCGAGATGTTCTGGCTGGCAAAGGGGCACAGCTGTTAGCAGAGTGTTTTGGGCCGAGGGGTCATGGTACAAATGGAGCAGGCAAGAGAATCGTCAGACAGGCAGGTTCGAGGCAGGCAGATATCAAGAATTGTCAGGCAGGCAAGGGTCAAACCGGGTAATCAAACAGATGGGGTCAGGCAGAAGGAGTAGTCGAGATGCAGGCAAAGGTCAGGATTCGGATATCAGAATAGTCAGGAACAGGCAGGGGTCAAAACCGGAAATCAGATACAAGTTTCACAGGAACAGACAGCACAAGGCTTCAGGAACCACCAGAATCAAGATTCTATCACGGGCACTGGCTGGGAGTATGAATGGGCCTTATATACTTACAAATTTCGCGCAAAAACGTGCGCCAATGTTTGCTGGCATAATCACGCCAGCGCCCCTGTACCTTTAAGAGGCGCGCCGGCGCTGGAGGCAGAGGAAGGAATGCGGCGGCGTGGCGGCCGTCCACGCAGCCGCAGCACTAGAACACCAGGTATTATTATTACCCAAATTCAGCACAAAAATATATTTTTCAGAAAACACAAAGACAGAATATATAGGGCTTTAATGATTTACAAATCGTCAAATTAAGTTTTTATTTATATTTTACCTGGTGTTCCAACTTTTCGGAAACAGGGCTGTATTACTGTTATTCAAAAGTTGGACATATAGTACATGTTCCTTTCCATTTATTTAGTTTCACTAAGCATTTATACAGAAATAAGTAGATAAAAAATGGATTATTTAAAAGTAAATAGAAATAATGGACAATTGATTAATAACAAACTTGCATTCTACTATTTCAGGCTACTCCACAACAAATTATAAAAAAATATCAGGCATTATGTAATCATTGGGGTAACCTTATTTTGCATTTTGCTCTGTATCTTTTTTTTTTTAAAGGAAATTCTTAAACAATTTTAGTAACATCCATAGTATCCATCCAAAGGATCCATCCCAGCATTCTCTCAATTTAATTTCAGAAACAGCAATTTTCATTTTTTACTTAATGAGTACGTCTTTGCCTTCTTTTAAAATTTCAATAGTATCAGCTGTGATGCAACAACAATGAAAGAATGTTTATCCTGATAAATCACAAAAGCAGCAGAACTTAAATCAATAAACATCTCACCCAGTAACATTTTGTTTATTGATTTGCAAAAAGCATTATGACTGAAATGATTTTGTTATCAAACTGTCCTGTAAAGCTTGGAGCATTTCTTTTGGGATTAGTTTTTTAAGATATTAAAAAAACTGTTAAAAATCTTAATCTGAAAATACTCCAGCTAAAAACCTTTTGAAGTCATGTAAAAGTCAATGGCAGATGTCCCTTTCACAATTGGAAGATTTTTTGCCTTCATGATTTCAAAGGGTTTTGGGTTGTTTGACGCTGGGTTTCATTTGAAAATCCGAAAAATATGTGGTTTTCAGCCAACAATATGAAAATGTTTCACAATTTGAATTGTCACACAATTTTGTTGAGACTGTTCCTGCATGTACAATTTTCGTTCCGATTTCTTACTAAATTAAGCCAAATCCAGGTTGGGAGTTGGGTCGAATTTATATATAATGTGAGAATGTGTAGTAGCTGTTAGGGATGTAGCGAACTGTTCGCCGGCGAACTAGTTCGCGCGAACTTCGACTGTTCGCGTCCGCCGAATGTTCGCGAACGTCGCGCGACGTTCGCCAATTGGTGTTCGCGTTCGATTCGAAGTAAAATTTCGTTCGACCATTCGACCGTTCGATCGCTAAAATCGAACGATTTCCATTCGTTCGAACGATTATAAGCATTCGATTGAATTAAAATCATTCGATCGAATAGCTTCGATCGTTCGATTCGAACGAAAATCGTTCGATCGTACGAATAAAATCCTTCGATCGTTCGATCGAACGATTTTATCGAGCGTTCGAAGTTCGCGAACTGTTCGCGAACTGTTCGCTTTTTTGCCGGTGTTCGCGAACGGCGTTCGCGAACATCAAATCGGCAGTTCGCTACATCACTAGTAGCTGTCAGGATGGCAATTACATGTGTATAGTTAATAGTCACAATAATAATGATATCCAGATCTCAAACACTTTCCCTGCAACAGACAGTTGTCATGTTATACTATAACAATAAATACTACAGGAATTTTTTTAATAAATTTGTATATCCTGACTAATAATAAATAAATAATAAATCTGTATATCCTGACTTTTACCAATAAAATGAAGTAAATTGTTTGAAGCAGATACATGGACAGCATTGTGGCTTGTTACTTAAAGATTTTCCTTAATTCATTATGCAGTACCATCCCGGCTAGGGATGTAGCGAACAGTTCGCCGGCGAACTAGTTCGCGCGAACTTCGACTGTTCGCGTCCGCCGAATGTTCGCGAACGTCGCGCGATGTTCGCCAATACGAGTTCGCGTTCGATTCGAACAAAAATCGTTCGACCATTCGATTCCTTCGACCGCTAAAATCGAAGGATTTTCGTTCGAATCGAACGAACGAAGCCATTGGATCGAATGAAATCATTCGATCGAATGGCTTCGATCGTTCGAGTCGAACGAAAATCCTTCGATCGAACGATTAAAATCCTTCGATCGTTCGAATCGAACGATTTTCGGATGTTCGAAGTTCGCGAACTGTTCGCGAACTGTCCGCATTTTTTGCCGGTGTTCGCAAACGGCGTTCGCGAACACATCGGCGGCGGTTCGCTACATCCCTAATCCCGGCTTTGCAATTTACATTTGAAATGTTGACTGCTCTAGAGCTGCATCAGCATTCTGTTGACTTGGCATTGACACTCTTGAAAAGTTCTAGCTATGCAATGTACAAAGCAATAAAGGGTGTTAAGAAGATATTGATTTTTACTTTAGCTTCAGTGTCCATGTATATTTCACTCTTTATATCCAAGAGGCCATATAAATTTAAAAGCATTTTATGAAATATAAACATGGGCTTGAGAGATAAAATGTGTGTATAACACTGTAATATTTGCATTTTGCTTGTAAAGATTTACTGTAACATTAAGCAGCTTACTTATATATAACAAGTACCCCTTTTTCATGATTAACCTTAATCCATAATTCATCCTATGCTTTTCAAATACAATTTATATTTTAATTGATATATAGTGCTATGAAAAGCTTTCGTTTTCTTCCCATTATGTGAACCACAAATAAAATTGTTGGCCTTTCTATAATAATATTGATTATAAGAGTTGCTGAACATGTTTTTACACAGAGGCTTTTTTTTAAAGGTCGGATTTTAGTTGTTTTAGAGGTTTTGAAACCACGACTAAACTCACAAACTCTAACCACTGAATTTATTAAAAGATTCAAATATAAAAAGTCTGAATAAAAAAAAGAACTGAACGATGCCCTAAAAAATATGAATACCTCAAAAAACCCTTTTTCGGACAATTCGTAGTGAAAAATATTGAACAAACTCTAAAATTCTGTTTTTTTTTCTAGTTTAAAAATGGTCCAATAGTAATCTTATTACCTAGCACCTCCCATTGACTTCTACAGCACCTCAACAACTTTTACTTTGCAAAGTTTGGCATTAAAGTCTTTTGTTGTTTTTACACTTAGTTATGTTTAGAAATTTAGAATAACCACACATTTTTTGACTCTAATGGATGAAAAAAAGTGTTGCACATCAAAAATGTTTGCAATTTCATTAATTTTTGGTAAAGTGAAATGGGACAGATTTGCCCATAACTTGTCAAAAATCATTGTTTTCTTGAAATATATTATTTAGATACATAGGATAAGTGAATAATATAGTGAATAATTGTACTTCTGTATTTTTTTTATGCAAACAGGTTTATCACATAAACACAAACTTTTATTGAGTCAACACACTAGAGATTCCGATTTATAAACATACGTAACACTTGAAAACCTGAATTGAAAAATAACTTGAACTTTGCTAAAACAACTCCCACTGACTTCTACATGAACTTTCCAGCTTTTAGATGTTGCATTTTAATATTCAAGTTTTCAAGTGGATTGCATTTAATAAATCTTGGAAAATCAGTTAGAATTTGCAGCTTTTGCTACAAAAAAACTTGAATTGCTGCAAAATTTTAAATTAGAATGTTTATAAATAACCCATTAATATCTAGGTCATACACAGACTTCTAAAGCAGTAGAACTGTGAAGTCCTTGCTTTTATCAAGATTTTGTATCTAGAAACAAACAGGATTAATTTGTTTTTATTTACTCTGAAGTGAGTAAGCCATTTTTATCCAATGTTTAAAGCTGCAGATGATGTTACTTAAGGTGGCCATACACGGGCCGATAAAAGCTGCCGACAGACTGTGTCGGCAGCTTATTGGCCCGTGTATGGGGGCCCCCGACGGGCTTCCCCGATCGAGATCTGGCCGAAAGTCAGCCAGATCTCGATCGGATGGGTTTAAAAACCCCATCGGATCGCGGCCGCATCTGTTCGTTGATGCAGTCCCGCGATCCGACCGCCCGTTTGTGAATGCTAGGATCCGATCGTTGGGCCCTAGGGCCCACGATCGGATCTGCCCGATATTGCCCACCACAAGGTGGGCATAACGGAGGGAGATCCACTCGTTTGGCGATATCGCCAAACGAGCGGATCTATCCGTGTATGGCCACCTTTACACAGAAGTGAGAATGAGAAGTGACATTTTTTTTTTTTTGCAAAGTACATAAGCAAAGTGCTGTGTCCCTGATAATATGAATGTTGCTATTGTGTAGCATTTGACAAGTCAAGAATCATTCTAAAGGAGCTGTGCTGATCTTACCATTTTTAATCAATTTAGTCTTTTAGAGGTTTTTTGAATGTTTTTTTTTTGCTGCACGCTACGCCTGCATTCAACACATCTATTTTGACCCTTATTGATACATGTAAAGTGGAGTGATTTCCATGTGATCACCCAACTATAGTTGAAAGTATATTTTACAACCTTTGCAAACTAAGGATTGTGATGAAGTTAGACTCAATGATAAATAAACACAGATAACAGCCCTGCTCTGCTTCCCTGCCCTTTGGAAGGCAGAGTATCTGAGGCTTTTGCAAGCCTTTTGAAAGTTGGCAGGAATGCTTATTGCAAAAAAACGCCACTACATTTTTTTTAATAAAGTATATTGCAAATATAGTTCTCTTAAGGTGGAAAAGAGGTATTTGCAATATTATTTTTTGATCCCTTTAAATGCATTGACTGGGATTTATCTTTTACTATTCTGCTCATCTATGAAAATAAACAGAGGGTTTTGCAGAGTACAGTGCTCTCAAATGCAAAGCCCTATACTTAAAGAAGCAGTAACACCAACAAATGAAAGTATTTTAAAGGAATAAGTTCTCTCCCAATAGACAGCACTCCAGCTTCAACTAGGGATGCACCGAATTTTTTGGATTCGGCCGAACCCCCGAATCCTTTGCAAAAGATTCGGCAGAATACCAAACCATATACGAACCCTAATTTGCATATGCAAATTAGGGATGGGAAGGGGAAACATTTTTTACTTCCTTGTTTTGTGACAAAAAGTCACGTGATTTCCCTCCCCGCCCCTAATTTACATATGCAAATTAGGATTCGGTTCGGCCGGGCAGAAGGATTCGGATTCGGCCGAATCCTTCTGCCCGGCCGAACCGAATCCGAATCTTAATTTGCATATGTAAATTAGCTGAACAAGGCTGAATCCCGAACCGAATCCTGGATTCGGTGCATCCCTAGCTTCAACAAAACCATCTTTATTGTATGTAGGACAGCAGCATGATAGTAGAACGTTTTGAGTGGCACTCCACTCTTTGTCAAGCATAAAAAACACATCACCACCTGACCTTAAATACCATGTGGCACAGTGCCCCCTGCTGTCATTAAATGTCTACACATAATACATTTAGGGGCACATTTACCTAGGGTCAAATATCAAGGGTTAATTTGAAGGATTTAGCGCAATTCGTTCGATCGAACAATCGAAGGAATAATCAAACGATCAAATCCTTTGAATCGAACGATTCAAAGGATTTTAATCCATCGATTGAAGGATTATCCTTCGATCAGGAAAACCTTGTAAAGCCTATGGGGACCTTCCCCATAGGCTAACATTGGCCTCGGTAGGTTTTAGGTGGCGAACTAGGGGGTCGAAGTTTTTTTTAAAGAGACAGTACTTTGATTATTGAATATTCCAACGATTTTTAGTTGGAATCATTCGATTCAAAGTCGAAGGTCGTAGTTGAAGGTCAAAGTAGCCAAAAAAAAAATCGAAGTAGCCAAAAAAAAATTTAAATTTCCCTCTATTTTCCTTTATTCCTTCACTCGAGCTTAGTGAATGGGCCCCTTAATGTTTAAAAGTCCACAACTTTCCAAATGTATCCAAATAACTTCCTGTGGTACTTATCTTTACATGTATCCATTGATTATCATATCACAAAATCACTGAAGGTTATTGCGGTTACAGCCCATTCACAGGAAGAGAATACAAGTGTCCATGTAATGACCTATAAATGAATAAGATCAACTTAACTATTTTAATAAAAATGGGTTCAAATCATACTCAAGATTCAGTCCATTTGGGGATAAAGTCCCTAACCTCCTGATCCACTGTGCTTCCCTGCGTAACAGTTCCTTGTCCCGGTTTCCCCCACGTCTCCTTCTAGGGACTGTATCTAGTACTTGGAAGCGTAACTGACTAATAGTGTGACCACTTTCATTAAAATGTTTAGCAACAAACTGGTTCAAGTTATTTCTAATTGCTGACTTGTGTTTGGTAAGTCTATCCCTCAAGCACCAAATAGTTTTCCCGACATATGTTTTCCCACAGGGGGATTCAGTACTATACACCACATATGTGGATGCACAAGTAAAAAAGCCCCTGATGGGAATACGTGCCTTTTAAGGGATGGAATACCCATTCTCCCTTCAATACATTACTATAGTGACTGCATCCACAGCATGGGAAAGTCCCATTTTTTGGAATTTTTAAATAGGTTTGTATATACTTTGAGGATGGACCCAAATCTGCCTTTAACAATTTAGTTCCTATTGTTTCTGCCTTTGAATAGGACATCACCGGTGGGGATTTAAATGTAATTTTATCTGGGAAACTCCTAGTTAATAAACTCCACTCCTTCCTTATTATTTTGAAGATTTCTTCACTCAACAAATTATATTGGTTAACGAATGGTATCCTTTTTGGATTATGGTCTTTTTTGTATTCAATATTTGCTTGTTCCATTTCCGTTACTCTTTCTATTCTGGTCTTCAGATCTTAATGTGAAATGACCAAGGAGAGAGTTCTGGGAGAGCAAGAGAACAGTACGTATAAATAGAATGGAGAATAGGAGCGTGGTCAAGGACAGGGGGAGTCAATACCAATTTAGGATGTGCAGTACAGAATCAAAAGGCAGAGAACGTAGTCAAGGTCACAGGCTAGGCCAGTACACAAAATGGCAGATATAAACAGGATCTGATAGAATGGTCGAGATTCAGCCAGGAGGACAGGCAGCAGATAAGGGTTGGTCAGGGTCAGGCAGGGTCAAGAACCCAAGTAATACATTGTTATACTCAACAGATATTTATTTCAATTGACAATTAGTGCAATCCTGCTTGACTACACTACACTGGGTTTCCTCTGGCCCTCCTCTAGCTCCTCTAGTTGCCCTACATTTTCTTTGCACTACAAAGTTGAAGAATAAAGACCTGGAAAAAAATCTGGAAACCTCTAAAAGTCTGAATTGATTAAAACAGTCCAATAAGATCAGCTCCCATTGACTTCTATAGGATCTCGACCTTGAACTTTTTCTGGAGCATTATTATAATAAAGGTTTAATTGGTTTTTATACTTAGTAAATCTAACTTTTTACAACTTTTAACAAATATAGGAAAACCAAAATTTTTTTGAGATTGGGGTGAAAAATAGTAATTTGATTTTTAGTAAATGGACACTGTTATCTGTAAATACAAGTCCAAAGGATCATCTTTCCAAGTTGGTTTCTAAACTACCTGAGACAAAAAAAGTTCTAATAACTATAATCCCTTGTTTTCTTTTTCATTGATTTTCATTGGTTTATAGCCCATAATTACAACCTTGTATATTTTTCTTAAAACCTATTTCTTTTTAATACTAGCTAATTCTTTTGTGTGTGTTGGTGACCAGCTTAAAGAGCTCTTTTGGATGGCAAATATCCTTTAAGATGCACTCACTTGAAAGTGACATCTCCAGTTTTGTAATGTTCTTTAGTGATGGTTAATAATATAGATTTTAATCTTAGTGATCTCTTTTGTGTTTGCCAACAGTACCTTGTTAGCACTTTGCAGATTTCCTGCATTTCCTTTTCCCAGTTCAGTTAAATTCAGTTCTTGCAGTTTAGAACATTTTAGTATCTGACATTATTGTTCATCATCTTTAGCAAAAGGGACAAATTCATGAAATACTACATTAGTTTTACAAGCTGCAACTTGGTACTTATTCAATTTTAGTGTCCTTACTTGAAATGCTTTTTCGGTTGATTCTAGTGAGCTTTTATTTAATATAAATGTGCCATTCTGATAGAAATCAATAACAGCTAGAAACGTTTCCCAGTCCTTATATACTTCTCTAATATACAATACAAGAAAGGGGCAAAGTAAAATTCATCATTGCGATCATCGTAAACATTAAAAAAAATAAAACCAAAGTATCCATTATTCTTATCAAATAGCATAAGATCTTAAATTATAGTTTGTACTGTGGTACATATGTTTTATCAAAGGTAATTTACATTTGAAAAAAGTCGTTTACTACTTCTGCTGTTAGTTTGGCATCATAAAAATATATAAAATATCTGAAACTTTGCAAAGTACAGTATGTGCCTTATTTTAACAAAAGTTGGATTATGCCTTATTCATTCTAATGTAATCGCAAAAGTATAAAGGCCTTAAAACAACATCATTTTAGGGTGCCTTCAAAAAACCTTTGGGCACATAATGAATTTGTTGGGTGCTACAATAGGGGGATTATATTAAAGTATGATTTTTAATAGTCAGGCTTTTAAAGGGGAAAACACAATTTTTTCCAAAGGAAAAAAACACAATTTTTTTGTTATTTATTAAACTTCGAGGCTACTAAAAGCCTGGATAAAAAATACTCTCAGATCTGCCGAGGTCATGTAGAGGTTGATATCCTGATCTGCAATGGGTTTCGTTCAATAATCCGAAGATTTTGTGGTTTTAAAGCAATAATCCGAAAAAGATAGGGTTAGGGTTGGAAAAAGATAGAGTTAGGGTTGGAAAAAGATAGGGTTAGGGTTGGAAAAAGATAGGGTTAGGGTTGGAAAAAGATAGGTTAGGTTTGGAAAAAGATAGGGTTGGAAAGATTGAGGGCTGCTGTGTATTAGGGTTAGGGTTAGCATCATCAAATCCGAAAAATTCATAGTTTTCGGCGACAAATCCAAAAAATTTGTACAATTCAAATGTTTTCACGGTTTTATCAAGTCTTTCCCATACAATACATTTAGGGCACATTTACTATTGGTCGAATATCGAGGGTTAATTAACCCTCGATATTCGACCCTCAAAGTAAAATCCTTCGACTTCAAATATCGAAGTCGAAGGATTTATTGCAAAAACTTTGATCGAACGATCTAAGGAAAAATCGTTCGATCGAACAATTAAATCCTTTGAATCAAACTATTCTAAGGATTTTAATCCATCAATCAAATGATTTTCCTTTGATCAAAAAAAGCTTAGAAACCCCATAGGCTAACCCCATAGACTAACCTTCCCCATAGGCTAACATTGATGCTCGGTAGGTTTAAAGTGGCGAAGTAGGTAGTCAAAGTTTTTTTTAAAGAGACATTACTTCGACTATCGAATGGTCGAATAGTCGAGCGATTTTTAGTTTGAATCGTTCGAAGTCGTAGTCGAAGTAGCCTATTCGATGGTCGAAGTACCCGAAAAAATAACTTTGAAATTCAAAGTTTTTTTCATTCTAAACCTTCACTCGAGCTTAGTAAATGTGCCCCCTATTGATAAATACATTAAAAAGAAAAAAAATCCAGTTAAGGTGACAAGTAGTGATGGGCGAATCTGACCCATTTCACTTCACCATAAATTTGTGGAATGGGGTAAATTCACCAAAATGCATTGAAGTCAAATTCTTCAAATTCTTCAAAGGCTTCAAATTCTTTTGTCACACAATGCGGCACATCACATATTTTTTGGAGTCTTCAAAAACTGACCAAAATTTTTTTTCTCATCATCATTGACAAGAACTTAAAGGCCAAAGAGTCACATTGCAAAATATGCAGTGTAAAGTCTTCTGAAATCAGAAGGTATTCAAATGTCTCATGCTACACAGATAGGACTCTGCCTTAAAACCAAAGCTGAGAGGCTTTAACTCTCACTCAAGGTATTATGAGCAGAGACATCCAAATGACTCCTTAGGGGCAGATTTATCAAAGTGTGAGATTAGAGCTCACCACTGAAAAACTCACCTACTTTCTGTTAATTACTATGAGATTTGGTTAACTGTAACTTTCACCAATTGATAAATGCACTTCTAAAGTGGATGAGTTTTTCTGTGGTGAGCTCTAATCTCACACTTTGATAAATCTTCCCCGAAATGTCCTTCTGGCCAACTGTGCATCCACAGCCTAGTGAATAGCACAGACACAGTCTTGTAACTCCAAATCCAGAAGGCATTCATATCTCATGCTATACACATAGGGGCCTATTTATTTAACTATGAAAAAAAAAGTTAAAATCATGTAAAAGTCAATGGAAGATTTTTTTCTATATAGTGAAAAAAAGTTTTAGTAAATAGCCTCCCATAGCATTGCCATAAAACCAATAATTAAAGGCTTTAACTCTCCCTCATGGACATGCAAATTCTGATTTCAGAAGGCTTTACACTACATATCTTGCAATGTGAAAGGCTCTTTGGCTCCTTTTGGCCTACTAACCATAACCGGACTGTTTCCCTAGGCAACCCCTCCAGCCACCTGGCCACCAGCCTCCTCATGTGTGGGGTGCAAGAGAGCCTGCACTATGAGTAGGCCAAAGACTCTTCAAAAGTTACCCAGACCAGTGCCACCCCTTTATTGCACCCTAGGCAGGTGCCTCCTCTGCCTACTCCTAGTTCTGGCCCTGCCAGAATGCTTTCTCTGCTTCGCTGCTTTCTCTCAGAAGCCATTTTCCAATATCTTGCACTGATGAGACCTAGCAACATTGAAGAAGCCTGTCTGCAAGTTTGGATTTAAATATTATATTAGGCCGTATGTCTGCTATTTAAGCAGCAGTTCTTGATACATAGTTGGCCACAGAAACCAGGTCTTCACTCATGATTCCTTGAGTAACAGTTAAAAACAGTCTAATGGTCAGCTGATATTTCATATATTACCCAACTGTAGTGCAGGTCTCTGTATCTCATTCAAATAGCATTACATATCCTCTGATATCACCTTTATTCATAATTGTATTATTGGTTATCCTTTATTTGCTGAAACCAGATCATGCGACTGCACATGACTTCACAAACCCAGCTGGCTATTTTATGTCCCAATAAAATAAATGACATTTGCATCCCTGTCTCATATAAATCAGAGATAGGGTTTATAAATAATTTCTTTGTAAATCTGTAGCTTTAATTCTTTCCTTCCTTCAAATGATTTTGTGAATACATTCTGACTGATGAGTAGTACAGTTCTTAATCATACATTTTTGATTTGCAATCAAACCAAAACTCAAGGACTGCTGATAAGAGTTTCAATTTAGAAAAAAATCCGTTTGTAGGCTTAAAATAGAGTCATGCTGTATCTCTCACCCTTAGAAAAAAAAAGTTTTAATGAATGATCCACATATACAGTCTCCTTTTCCCCCCTACATGACTGTAATAATAACTCAGAAGGGAGTGAATCCAGTACAGGTTAGTACCAAATAGTGGAAAGAGACCAAAAAAGTAAGCAACATGGACCATAGCAATGAGAGATGTAGAGTGATTAGAGAACTATTGGGAAAAGCAACCAGGAGAAAGCACAAAGCAAATGGGTTGATTTATGGCCTCTAAATTTAATATGGCTCTCTAAAAAATAAAAATAAACTTGATGGAATCTAGATCATTCTTTATCCACAGAAACCTTTAGAAAACAAGCCTCATGTGCCTAATTATAAATTAGACCTTGTTCCAGTGCTTTCAGAAATGTGTTCCTTTCTTTGTTCATTATTTATCTAAAACACAAAGCCTTCATAAACACAATATTATTTACAAGTAATATAATAATATACATATACAGTATATTATTATATAGTACAGTGACACCAACCTTGAAAATAGAAAATGTATATTATACATTAATCACATAATTTAAACCCCATCCACGAAACAAAAGAAATACATGTACAGGGAAAAGTGGCACATTTATCTGGCTAAACTGAAGTCTAAGAAATTTAATTGGCTCTCATGTCCGAACAGAAATCTTCTGAGATTCCAGACATCTTGAATTACATGCAAGCCCCGGAGCTTCGAAACTCTTGTCAAGAATCCTAAGAAACAATTACCTTGTGTATTCTCCTTAATTTTTTTCATTGGATTCTCAGGTTTCAATTCTATCTATTTGTCAGTCTTTCTATGATAATAGACTTTGAAACAGAGATCTTATACTCCATGTGTGCCCCTGTGCTCCTCTTTTAATCTTCATCGCTGTCACTAAGTAATCCAACCAATTTGCTTTACACTGACTACAAGCCTTCCAAGAATGGCGCAGTGAATTGAAAAGAAAAGTGACACACTTAGTGAAATCCATCCTTTATAAACTGCTTGGGCCTTTTTCATAAAATTAATGTATCCATTCAGTTACCGAAGCAATTTGTTTAAAAGTAAAAGTGGAATGTTGTTCCTAAGAAAATGATTTGATCAATAGAAAGTTTGTATTCCAGATTGTTATAGGCAAGTAAAAATAAAAGGTAGAGTGTCGTGTAATTTGCTTAATACCAGGGTTGCTCTTTCACATTTACTATTCCATTTTTTTAACAGGAATGTTTACACTTTGTGCTTCGGTACCAAGAAGTCCAATTGTGGAAAATAATGGAGTACTAATAAAATAATTGAATGATTGAGCTGTCAAATCAATATATTACCATACAGCATTGTGTGTTGTTTGTGGTGAATCAATACTTGGCTTTATCAGTGGTTTATCCTTTTGACCGTTGATCCTCTCATTAGGGGGGTTTACTAAACTCTGAATGCAAAAATCTCCCAATTTTTTGTATAAAATCAGACTTTTAAAAAAAATCACGAATTTTTCGGAATCTATTATACACTGAGGATGGAAAAGTCTGAATCAGAAAATCCGGCATCTCAGACCTGTCGAGGTTGCATATAAGTCAATGGGAGAAGTCCCAATGATTTTTTGATGTGCGCTGGGTTTCATGCAATACCCTGAAGATTTCAGAGTTTTCATGAAAAAAAACAGAGTATTCGGGTGGAAAATCAAAAAAAAATGCAAAATTTGGATTTTTTTCACGCAAACCCCATTTTAGGGAAAATCTAATAATAATAAGCGGAAAAAAACCTATGCAGAGTTTTTGGCAGAACACGTTGAAATAAATTTGGACTTTGATAAATAACCCCCTAGAAATCTTTATTTTTTGACAAATGTTAATGAAAGTATTATAAAAATAGGCTAAAGCCATATTTTGGAAGGCCAAAGGGATGAATGGTGCTAGAGAGCCCTGTATTTACTGACTGCTAGAAGTTCTGGATTTCTTTAGGCTAGTTAGGCATGGGCTGGAATCAGACTGTTGAAATAAGCAGGCCGAAAATCAGCCCTTTCACAGGCAGTAGCCTGTCTGGTACCAAAGTGGTTAATGAAGAGTGCCTTGGACTGTAGGGAGTTCTGGGAGCATAGGGAACCCTAGGACTGATTACTTGGGGTGCAGGATAGGTTGGTACCACTGACGGAGGTCTAGTATTTAAGCAGAAGTCAACTTACCCTCCTTCACTTTCAACGTCGCGGGCACCTTGTGCGCTGGGTCCTTGTGCGCTGGGTCCTTGTGCGCTGGGTCCTTGTGCGCTGTGCATGTCCTTTGGGGAGTGTTTGGTCTCCCATAGCAGTGATAGATAGTCCCAACCCACCCACTGTTTTTTTTCTGGAGGAATTCTTCCTGTATGTTGATCTATGTACATTGTTGAACTTTTTTTTTTTTTTATTTTGTATTGCATTTTGCTACTGAAGTATTCAAGGAGTTTATTTGCATATTTCGAATGTGTTAACTTAACTGCTATTTGAGGTGTTTTTGTCACAGACATTGGTGGGTAACTGAGTTTGGTCCTTGCCATTTGGGACTTGGGGCTTCTCTTTACATGCCCACTGCATCTGCAATGACTGCCATCTGGGTATTTATTTATTTATTTTTTTATACCATGGCATTTCCATTTTGACATAGAAAAGCATTTCGCCGACACACAGGATTTTAGGCTGCAGGGCAAGCCCTTGCAATTTATTAATGCAGTGCAGGTTGAAAAATTGCAAGGGCTTGCCCTGCAGCCTTAAATCCTGTGTGCCGGCGAAATTCTTTTCTATGACATTGTGAGGTGGCCGATGCCTTTATCGTTGTGCACCAGGTGATTATTATAGGAAAGGTGGTGTTGGTGTGCGGTTGACCGAAATTCCTTGATTTCCATTGTGACTACATTTGGTTCACTGAAGCTGTGGCCTACCGCCACCCGTTAAAGGGAACCGAGTCTGATGATTTTCATTTCTAATGTTAACTAAATTTGTTGCAATGGGACTTTTATCTTACACCCATGTGACTGTCTATCCCCAGATGTCTCTGTGCAGGCTCCAGTGAACACGGCCGTGTAAGGGCTGATTTTCATCCTTCGTATTTCAGCAGCCCGATTTCAGCCCCCATGTGGCACTGGCCTTATGTCTCAGCAGTAGGGATGTAGCGAACTGTTCGCCGGCGAACTAGTTCGCGCGAACTTCGACTGTTCGCGTCCGCCGAATGTTCGCGAACGTCGCGCGACGTTCGCCAATTGGTGTTCGCGTTCGATTCGAAGTAAAGTTTCGTTCAACCATTCGACCATTCGATCGCTAAAATCGAACGATTTCCATTCGTTCGAACGATTATAAGCATTCGATTGAATTAAAATCATTCGATCGAATAGCTTTGATCGTTCGATTCGAACGAAAATCCTTCGATCGTACGAATAAAATCCTTCGATCGTTCGATCGAACGATTTTATCGAGCGTTCGAAGTTCGCGAACTGTTCGCTTTTTTGCCGGTGTTCGCGAACACATTAACGGCAGTTAGCTACATCCCTACTCAGCAGTACCATTAGCAAAAAAAACAAAATAAAAAACACAAAATCTCCAAAAATACAAAATTAAAAACTATTAGGGTTATTCTCATAATACCTCTAACAAATAATGATTATGCCTTTGGAAAACTACAACTTTTATGGACTAAAATGGCACATTTTGTAAAATGTAGAATCAGTTTTGTCCACAATGTAACATTATTTTCCCTGGTAGTTGCCAGTTATTGTGCCTGCTGGGTTAGGCTCAGACAAAAAACAGATTTGTGTATGACTGACTAAATGGAATGCTGGGAGCAAATTATGGTGCAATTTCCTTCATGGATGGTAGGTGGGCATACACTTGCACCCCCCTTGCTTGCACAAATAAAAATGTTATGTGCAATGAGTAATCATAGAAACATTTTACATACAGTATTTCTGGTGCTTGGCATTTATCTAACAACATTTATATAGCAAACATTTAGCATATACCAAATTGCAGTTATTATTTTATTATGAGAACGGAACCTTTACTGTGAGAACTGTGGATACGTACAGTAAGTCTATTGTGTTTATCTTTTTTCAAGATAAATTAACACCTTTCAGCTTCAAGCAATATTAACCTATTTAGATATCGCAAGTGAAATGCATTACCCTGCTGTTTTCTACATGGTTCATTTAATACCTGCATTTCATTCTTGACTCACTTTACAGTACATTTCAATACATTTTTTTATTTCATTTATGTAATATGCAAAGTATAACATGGTTTATCGTTTAATAGATTTATATAAGGAGAAAGCTTTTACACATACTGTATATATTCTCAGGGATCTCTTATTTCTACAGACCTTGCCTTAGCAGCTTGTGCTTTATGTTTATTCTCACTCACTGCAAAGTGTTAGGAAGTACTTGCAACTTTGTGAATAATAATAAATGGGATGAGCAAGTTGCACTCTAAAATTACTCCAAAACACTACCACAATGGATTCAAGCAGCTAATGCAGCCTTTAAATACTCTAGATGCATCAACCATATAGAGAACCAGAGAAAAATTCTCTTTCCGTGGTATAAAACCCATGTGTCTTCAACAAAATGTACCCGGACACGTCAGCTAGCTGCTGGAGTTGTAAAACAACAAAATGGACTTTGTTTCATAGATGGTGGTTATGCCACATGATAGCTCCTTTCTGGAAAGAAGTCTCACAATTATTGAATGAAGCCACCACAACCCCAATGGCACTAACTCCATCTCTGGTGCTGTTCAACCACAGATTACTAGATATTAATCCTGACGTCAGAAAATTAACTTTTCACATTCTCACCTCAACAAGGCTATTAATCCCAAGAGGGGGAGGGTGGCCACATCTTAAGACCAGCTCAAAATAAGTTTTACCCTTTAGATACCTGCTTATTTATATCCTGTGTGCCCAGTCACCTGGAATAGAATGGAATGAATTCCCTTATTAGTCATTTTATTAACTTTTCAGGTGAGCATGAGTTTGGAAAAGAGAATAAAGTAAGGGAAATAAAACATTCTCTGCTAATGTGGCACTATGAGAACTAAATAACATGTTAAGTGAAGCCTTCTGAAATCAGAAAGTATTTACTTGTCTCATGCCAGACACACAGCACTGCCTACATACCAAAAAAAGAGTTTAAATTCTTCCATAAGGCATCATGGGTGGAGACATGCAAATCACTCCATTATGTCCCTTTGGCCAACTCTGCATCCAGAATTGCTGGTTTATAACACAGATACAGCCTAATGGTTCAGAGCCATATATCTAAACTTGCAGACAGTCTGTTTTGATCTTGTTAGACCTCAACAGTGTAAGATATTGGAACATGGCTTCTAAGTGGTAGGACTTGGAGAGTAGCAAAATAGGAAACCAAACCTGGTTCGGTTGAGAAGGGCTAAAAGTCATCAAACAGCCCCTCACCAGCAATTTATATGCAAAGTGAAGCCTTCAGGCAACAGAAGGTATTTACTTATATCATGCCATACACACAGCACTGCCTAAATAACAAACTAAGAGTATAAACTCCCTCATAAGATTTTTCCTGGGTTATAATACAGATACAACATAATGGCTCAGAACCATATCTCCAAGAATAGCAACCTGCATTATACTTGTTAGATTCCATCAATGCAAGATACTGGAAAATGGGTTTCCAAGGCGTAGGACTTGGAGAGTAGTCAAATGGGAAACCAAACCTGGTTAGGGTGAGAAGGGCTAAAAGGAGTCAAAAAGCCCTTCACAAGCAATTTATATGCAAAGTGAAGCCTTCTGAAATCAGAAAGTATTTACTTGTCTCATGCCATACACACACCACTGGCTAGATACCAAAGTAAGAGTTTAAATTCTCCGATAAGGCATCATGGGCAGAGACATGCAAATCCAGTTGGCCAAAGGGACATAAAGGAGTGATTTGTATGTCTCTGCCCATGATGCCTTATGGGAGAATTAAAACTCTTATTTTTGTTATCTAGGCAGTGCTGTGTGTCTGGCATGAGACAAGTAAATACTTTCTGATTTCTGAAGGCTTCACTTTGCATATAAATTGCTAGTGAAGGGCTTTTTGGCTCTAAGGGCTCTTACACATGAGCGTTTTTACCTGCACTCCCCTGCGTTCTGTTTTTCGGCGTTCAGCCGCAGGGGAGCGCAGGAATAGACGCATTTCATTATTTCAAATGGGGCTGTACTCACACAGGCGCGTGTAGGCGCCGAACACAGGAAAAATGTAGCATGTTGCGTCTCAACCTGCGTTCGGCACCTACATGCGCCTGTGTGAGTACAGCCCCATTTGAAATAATGAAATGCGTCTATTCCTGCGCTCCTCTGGGGCAGCCAGAGAAAAGGCTCAGGTTACACAGCTGTAGCAGATAAGCTCTGTAGAACATAATGGTGTTATTCTCTATTTAATCTGTGCCATAGAGCCATTTTTCAATTTCCACCATTGCTACATAGCAGCTTGTTTATATGAACTATAGTAGTGTTTCTGGAGCAAACACAGCAGTTTTACCAGTGCAGGGCCACAGTACAAGATATTTTCATTACTTTAAAACACTTAGATTTTTTGGTGTTACTGTTCCTTTAAGTTTATGTATCCCATAAATAAATTAGGTTGCCTAATCCTAAGTAGCAGGGCTGGAGTGGAACATCCTGCTGCAGTAAATAATTTGTCCTGAATCAATTTCATTCGTATAGTGTCAGGGGGCTTATCTGCTCCCAGCGGGAGTAGTCAGGACCAAGGAGGAAGCTTTAAGGGTTCAAGTCCAAGTTTGAGGTACAAATAGGGTCAGGTGTAATGGTAATCAAAGTCCAGGTGAAATTCAAAAAGGCAGGCAGAATAATATCAAAGTCGAGGTACAGGTAGGGACAAAAGTCCAGGAATCAATATAAGAGGAATTATTAAGCACCCAGGAATGTTCCAAACAAAACCTAAAATCGGGCATCGAACCGGCATCCTTGGATGAATTTTTAATTTAGTACCGGGCGCGTAGTGTCATCACGCCCATGTGGTTCATGGGCCCCGCCATCTTGGACACGGCACCACCAGAGATGGGAGCTTATTTATTTATAGATTTAAATGAAAATGTGCCCAAACCACAAACAGTGGTTGTCAAACTGTAGGGATTATCTCACTAGAGGGACCTGGAGAAGTAGATGGGGAAAAAGGTCTAAGCATGAAGACATGTTAGAGTAGTATTTTATGAGAATGACAATTTACTCTTCAAGATACTTCTGGATGCAGAGCCTGAGAGTCATTTGGGGGAAAACACTTATTTGTTGTCATAGATGGTCTTGGAATCTCTGTAATCTCTGATGCAACAGTGTTTTCATGTATTTATTACTTTGTGTTAAAGAGGCAAGGGCCAAATGTTGGACCTGAATATGGATCTGACCCAAAAAAGTCTGAAAACCACTAGCCAGTAACAAAGGAATTTTCTACATCTGACCAGTTATTATTTTAGGAGTCTGAAATATCAGATCCAAATCTGCCTTTTTATTTGATCAAAATTCCAGCAAGATAAAAGGGTTCATTTGTGTCCCCAATTGCATGTGCACTTTTGTCACACTTTGTGCCAAACATTTTCGAAGTGTGGTTGGTGTCATCAACAAATGCGTTTTGATGCGAGTACCTTTAATGCAACTGACTGCAGGGAAATGTGCACAAATGTGTGATTGCACAAGTGTCATTGCGCCTGTAAATGAACCCACAAAAAGAAATGATGATGTAAATCTTTAACAAACCTTTCCCACAATATGTAAAGTTTTAAAGTAAATAAATATATATTTGTTTTGTTCTGGAGACATATTCTTTTAAAAAAAATATTCAAATTTATAGCTTTCTTCAAATCTCAAATCTGTTTCCACTTTGGTGTAGCGTGTCTTTTCAGACAGCCATTCCTAAGCATTAAATTCCCTCTCTCTTACTCTCTCTTTTTCTCTATCACTATTATGGAGCCTTCCATGTTTTGTTTGAAGCTGTAACTTCTATAAAACCACCCTTATTTGTTTCTTTTGGAGCTTAAAATAAATGCATAATAAAAAGTGTAATATTGACTGCTTTGTCATTATAACACTTTATATTCAGTGTTTTTAGAAAAAAATATAATTTGGTCTTTTTTCATTTTGAGCTTGTGAAGTTAAAGTACATTATTCATTATGGACAGCTTCAAAATAAAGAAGAGTTTGTCCTCATGTGAAATGAAAAAGCAGTCTATTCCAAGCAATCCGTTTTCCAATTTTCAGTATGTGTCTCGACCTGTCCTGACTATAAAACTGCCGTATGTTAAACCAACTGAGCATTATTGAAAGCACTGATTTCATATTATATTTACTTTGTTTAAAAGAGAACATGGAGATAAATAATGATAGGAAAGGACATATAAAACATGGAAAACATTTTGTATTGCCACTTCAAATTTTACGCGTGTAAAAATATTGCATATTTAAACTGAGCCTGATAAATTAACCAAAAAAATCCAAAAATAGCCAGAATATTACAACAATCATACAGTCTTTTTGGTACTTAAAGGAATTGTTCAGTGTAAAAATAAAAACTGGGTAAATAGATAGACTGTGCAAAATAAAAATGTTTCTAATATAGTTAGTTAGCCAAAAATGTAATGTATAAAGGCTGGAGTGATTTGATGTATAACATGTCAGTCAGAGCACTACTTCCTGCTTTTCAGCTCTCTTGGTTTACACTGACTGGTTACCCGGCCTACCAGGCAGTAACCAATCAGTGACTTGAGGGGGGGGGGGCAGATGGGTCATATCTGTTGCTTTTGAATCTGAGCTGAATGCTGAGGATCAATTACAAACTCACTGAACAGTTATGTCCCATGTGGCCCCCCTTATAGTCACTGACTAACTCAGAGTTAGAGAGCTGAAAAGCAGGAAGTAGTGTTCTGGCTATTATGTTACACATCCACTCACTCCAGCCTTTATACATTACATTTTTGCCTAACTATATTAGACACATTGTTTATTTTGCACAGCCTATTTATTTACCCAGTTTTTATTTTTATACTGAACTGTTCCTTTAAGGGCATATTATTCAAACTTCTCTTGTCTAGTGCAGGCAATCAATTGCAGAAAATTCAAGTGCAATCTCTCTTGTGTTTTCCCAAGGCATGAATAATAAAGGCCTATCCCGAGTCCTATGTATAAATTTATATTTTGTTTTATGTAGTAAAACTGGTTGAATTTCCTTATTGAATTCCTTATTTCTTATTTAACAATATTGTATTTTGCCCAACATATTTAATATCAACATTTCCAGCTCCTTTTTGTATTATCATTTTCTCAATTTTCCCTATTATTAAAAGAATATAAAATAATCAATAAAATTATCAAATAAATGTGTTTTTATTATATTGCTTCCTGTGGATGAAATTTTACTTCATTTGTTTTAAAGGTATTTGTAAATGTCAATTATTTTTACAAATAATGTTTTTGAATTCATTACAGTTTTGTAATTAATGTTAATTGGAAAGTTTATATTTTTGATGAATGCCCGTTCTAACCTTTCTATTGCTGCATACATTTTCAGATGTTCTGTTACTAAGCATTGTATAAGCCAAGAGGAGCACTTTAGGTTTACTCAACAAAACTATGTTGACAGCTTATAATTAGGGCTCTATGTGGCATGGCCTATATGTTTTAGGTATGGATTTTCACAAGTTCTACCAGGTAGCAACATTTTGTTTCATTCTAAAAATTCTCAGTGTGCTTGTTGTTATATAAATGTACATGCTCAACTGGCTCCTTAAAGACAGGTTTTGTAAAGTACAGATGACAGCCAGTAATTTTATTTGCTAAAAATGTATATGTGAAATGCTGTTGCTGGTCTTTTACTTAAAATATTTTTCCCCAAAGCCAAAATTGATGTAAACACAAATTAATTTCCTGAATATAAGGAACAAAGGAGGAAATACATTTGAATAAAAAAAGACTTTTATGTAATATTTAGTCAAAGTCTCTGAAGTGAAAAATTACAGCTGGATGTACACGACGGGGCCGATTCACAAAATTCGGGTGAAGGGTTAGAATAAAAAAAACTTCGAATTTCGAAGTTTTTTTGGGCTACTTCGACCATCGAATGGGCTACTTCGACCTTCGACTACGACCTTCGACTTCGAATCGAACGATTCGAACTAAAAATCGTTCGACTCTTCGACCATTCGATAGTTGAAGTACTGTCCCTTTAAGAAAAACTTCGACCCCCTACTTCGGCAGCTAAAAGCTACCGAAGTCAATGTTAGCCTATGGGGAAGGTCCCCATAGGCTTGCCTGTGATTTTTTGATCGAAGGATTTTCCTTCGATCATTGGATTAAAATCCTTCGAATTGTTCGATTCGAAGGATTTAATCGATCGATCGATCGATCGCAGGATTTGCGCAAAATCGTTCGACTTCGATATTCGAAGTCGAACGATTTTAGTTCACATTCGAATATCGAGGGTTAATTAACCCTTGATATTCGACCCATAGTGAATCGGCCTCTACGTGTCTATCTGGTTTTACGAAAAATAGAAGTGTTTTACTTTTCTGTAATTTGTGGGACTCCCTCGATAGATGCAGGATGTTTCTGTAATTTAATCTACAAAACAAAATGTAAACATTAATAATATGTTTGTTTTGCCTCCAAAAAATAAGAACTTATCTTAGCTATGTTCAAGGACAATGTGCCATTTAATGGATCAAAATGGGAGATTATGACCTAAATGAATGTTTTCTGGATAACAGATCCCATACATGCAAATGGTGCAAAATGGAACACAATTCACAATATGTGTGTGCTGCTCCTGGAACTGTAACAGACCCATTCATTTTTTCCCTAGATTTCTAAATATTTTTTAATTTCAGACTCCAGATAGATTTCATGCGAAACCCCATCATGCAGCAACTCGAGACACTCTGCCCCATTTAGTCACCTGCCTTTTGATTCTATAGATTACACGGGTTATCTGTTTTTCAAAGTAATCAGTTAGTAAAATGAAAACTGTGGACTGGAATTGTGATGGTGGTCTTGTGGGGAGGAGCTGACGCTCACATCATCACCACACATTCAAACTCTTGCAAAATCTTGCCGTATTCAACTGCGCAACATTGCTCGAATACGACCCTATCTCAGTTCAGAATCAACTAAAACACTGATTCAGTCTCTCATCATCTCCCGCCTTGATTACTGCAACTTACTCCTCACAGGTATTCCAACAAGTCACCTTTCACAACTCCAATCTATTCTAAACGCGGCCGCTAGACTCATTCATCTAGCTCGCCGCTCAACATCATCTGCTCCCATATGCATGTCCCTTCACTGGCTCCCAATCTCATCTAGAATCAAATTCAAATTACTTACACTCACATTCAAGGCCCTTAATAAAGAAACCCCTCCCTATATTTCATCTCTAATCTCCAAATACACTCCTTCACGAAACCTACGCTCTGCTTCTGATCTTCGCCTCACTTCTCCTCTGGTGACTTCTGCCCATTCTCATCTACAAGACTTCTCTCGGGCTTCTGCTTTTCTCTGGAACTCTCTGCCACAAGCTGTCAGACTTTCCCCTTCCTTCCAAACTTTCAAGCGTTCCTTAAAGACCCATCTGTTTAAAGAGGCCTATTCGATGTACCTTAATTAATCATTGCTGTATCAAAAATGACAAATTGTTTATACAATCCTAATGTCTCAATTGTACCCTAACCTTTTAGTTTGTAAACCCTATTGTACTCTGTAATCCTTGTCTGCTATCCACCATTTATTCCCTGTTTGCTATAACTGCAGCAAAGCACTGCGTATCTTGACAGCGCTATATAAATAAATGATGATGATGATCATCCTTAAAGTGGCGTGTTTGCTCCTGTGCACGTGCGTTCCTTCCGTGTTTTGACACATACATCCACATGCACATATCTTTTTATTTTGGGCATTGCTTCTGATGTCATCACGCTTGGCATGAAATTTGAATATTTAAAGGAGCCTAATCCATTTTTCCTTGGCCAACGTTGGTCTACTGTTAGATAGTTCCTGGGAGTACTTATTTTTTGGGTTCCTGTACTAGAGTCTTGTCTGTCCCTCACTACTGCTAATTCACTACCTGTACCAACCTTTGCCTGTAACTATTCTTCTGGATCCTGATTTTGTACTGCGTTAAATGATTGGTTTTGACCCTGGTCCATACTTCAACAATGCCTCTTTCCCCATTACTCTAGTCACACAGTCTGGTTCCCTTGTCTGCCCAGAACTCTCATCTTGGTTCTCTCACTTTAAGACCTGGTGGTATCCTCCCAACATGAAAGTCAGTGGTTATAGGCAGAAGCATGAACTGTGACCAGAACCTTGGAGTTTGTTCTGGGTTTTGGAAACTGAATGTGACAGATAGGTAATCATTTTAAATGAGTATGTTGGTATAAGAAAGGCAGCCAGGATTTATAGAAGATATCACTGAAATATGTGAAGGAATATATGTCACTTGTAAAGAAAATGTAAGTCAGAAAGCATGAACCTTAAAGGAAAAAAAATGAAAACATGAGCATGAGATGCACTTAACTAGATAGTGGAATATTGATGTATTACTTTTCCCCCTAATCCTAATATTAAACCATTTATTTTTCCACTTCTGGTAAAAAAGCAAATTTATAACTAAGGGTGTTTCATGCACAAATTTTTCAAAAGGAAAAATTAAATAAATAAAGAATACATTGAAAATATTCATTTTTTTTCTTGTGTGTGAAGTGTTAAGCTTGACTTTGACTTTATTGGGCTAGATTAGTTTTTCACTAAATATTTGCCTTTATCAAACCTTAAAATAGCACACAGTATGTACATTAAAAATGTTAACTCACTACCACAATGAAACCTACAATTAGGCACCGTGAAATTCTTTTATTTGGGAACGTTGCTAAAAGTACTAACAAATCAGATCTGATGTGTGCCATTAATAGAAATGCTGGATAGGATTGTGTTCAAATAAAATTTGCCTTCATTTATAAGGCGGTAATATAATTTTCACAAATATTACATTTTTTACATCTGTGCATGCCCTGACAGAATGTGAGATATTAAAGATATTGCTGCCCACAGAAAGCCAATTATATGCCAATCATTTGTTGAATACCTAAAAACAAAATACATTTACATGAGACATTCAAATATGGGTCATACTATGAACCAGAAATAACAAAATCAGAAATATTTTAGGAGGGGTTCAGACACTTTTATTTTAGGTATATTTTTAAACTGGAACTCAAAAAGTTAATTGGCAATGGTTTTCTCAAATTTTCCTTCACAGATGAGTAAAGCCTAGTAGGCTAGTAAAGCCTATGCTGGCAGCAATATTTGTTATTAATCTGTACAGGACAGGCTATATCTACAGTATCTACAGTATAAGTTAATTACTGCAGCAGTGCAGGAGCTAAGAGAGCCCTGAGAGTTCAGGAAGGGGGTTGGTAGACACACGTGAGGTCTACACCAGAGAAGTCTGTTGGAAACTGCTCTCCTGACTGGGAATGAAAAGCTTTGGAAGGCTAAGTGAGCCTGATCCCTGAATGGGAATATGAACTGTTTTCTTTCAATTCTGCTGTGCATCAAAGTGATTGTTACTTTATGCTGAAGACTAGATTTAATTTGACTTACTTTACCTGCTGAAGATACAGTTTGTTTGTTTGAATAAGGAATAAAAGGACATTTATTCTACTACTGTGTTATGGCCATAGTGCATGGGCGATCCCACTCCCCCTGAACTTTACAATATATATATATATATATATATATAGAAATTGCACGTGGTGCCGGCACTCACAGGATTTGCATGAAAAATTCAAAACATGCGATATGTTGAAAATCAAGAAAAAAAGGTTTATTAAATCCGACGTTTCGGTTCCCCAAACCTGGTTTGTCCTTGAGAAAGGTTCCTGTGGGGAACCGAAACGTCGGATTTAATAAACCTTTTTTTCTTGATTTTCAACATATCGCATGTTTTGAATTTTTCATGCAAATCCTGTGAGTGCCGGCACCACGTGCAATTTCTGTTTATTTTCTAACCAGAGCACCCAGGTATCTCTGTATATTTTGAGGTGTGCAGCTTGTACCCACCTTTCCCTATATATATATATATATATATATATATATATATATATATATAGTCTATAAGTACCTGCACTCTTCCTTCCACAGTTCGGAGTGGGTGCTATGGTCAATAGTAGTATATATCCTTCACAATGGACCAGAGCTCCAGAAACAAATTATAATTATAATTGTATTAATTGGTTGTTAATGACGTCATTTTGGCACCTTTTTCTGTATATATGCACCCCCCTCATCACTTGCACTTTATCCTTGATAAAGGCCCCAATGTGGGCCGAAACGTTGGACACAAGAGTGATGTTTGAATAAATACTTTTGATTTAAAAATTTTCTGGAGTGCTGGTCCATTGTGAAGGATATATATATATATATATATATATATATATATATATATATATACATATATATATATATATATATATATGAATCTATGGGATTTCTAGTCCCTATATTGTTATATGACACTTTATTTTATATTATAATAGATGGCCTATGGGAGGAGTGTCAAAGGAGAACTAAACCCTAAAAAACATTAACACCAAAAAATGAACATGTTTTAAAGGAGAAGGAAAGGCAAAATGTATGCACTACCTCCCTCTAAAGTGCTCATAGAGATGAACTTAGTCGCTATATTTTCATGCTTCATGCTCTGCTGTGCTTCGGTAAGACACGGCCGCCATCTTGCTTAAGGATTAGATGCTTCCGTTTCCTCTCCCTTCATATTGCGCATGCGTGAAAAAATAAAACTCCCCCCTCCCCCAGACACTTAGGAAACAAAACAAAAAATATAGATTTAGCTTGTAATATGTTCATGACATATTAGTGGAGAACGGTAAAAGTAACAACGTAGTTGTTATATATGTAACACTATTAAAACTTAATTTTAATAGTACTTTTTTTTTTCACATGAGGTTACCTAAACTAAAGACTGGGAGATGTTTCCTCCCAGCTATTTATATGTGGTATGGCTTTTAATTTCTGTGTAGGGAGTTTCTTCTGAAGTAATCAGATTCAGAATGTCATCCACACAGAAAGAAAGTATAAAAACCATAAACATCAGAAAATGTTATACACATAATTTTAGACAAATCCTGATGTCTATGGAATAATCTGTATTAATAATAAAAGATGTTAAAGATAGTTCCTTGATAGTACTAGGAGTTAGTACTAGAAGAATTTATATTTAAATAAATGTATGTTAGAGCAGGAAATAACTAGCTATAATACTGCTCCTGTCAATATAAATATTATAATCAGAGCATTCATATAAAATATATGAAAATATTTCCTTCTCATAAGGACAAGGTACAGTGGATCCATATTAGCACAACAAATGCATACAGACCAGGATTCCTTTTCTTTCATAATGAATATCTTATATACTGCATAAAGATAAGCCTCTGTCTGATTGTGGATTTGTTTATTTGTTCTTTATGCATTCGGACAAGGGAAACGCATGGGAAATTAGATTATAAGCTTCTCTGGGATTGGGTTGGATGTGAATGACAACCTTGGCATAATATATCAGTGCTATGTACACACACAGCATAATGATAGTTCTGTCGTTTATTGCATTACTGTGTTTTAATATGGGCAAAATGAAACATATTTATGTTTCAGGGTTATATTCATAAATAATTCTTTTCATTTCATGGAATACCTCTTAGGCAAATATTAAAAATGGCATAGCTGAATATAAATGTAATGTAGGAAACATAGCCCGCGTCACACTTCTTTCTTTTCAACATTTTTACACTTTTGCTCTCTAGCTGTGGCACAAATAAATAGGGGATATTATAACATTGCAGGAATGGTCATAGGAGTAGCACCCCTTATAGTTCTGGGTGCCAATGCAAAAATACTTTTCTAGAATGGAATGATTCCAAGTGATAAAGTTTTTCTTACTAAAAACTGCTCAAGTATTAATGTTACTAAAAGGAAACAGGCCACTCCAAACTCACCCCCTGTGTGTCCTTATTCATGTAGCTCCATTTTTTAGTTGTAATGATCCGGGTGCTCCGCCGTCAACGTCCCCACTGATCTGACCAAAGGATGGTTTTATTGGAGACACAGATCTTTACTGCTAAAGGGCTGTGGTTGCCTTGGGTTGGCACACAAGCACAAAACATCATGTACAACATTTCTAGCCAACTTCTTAAATTCAGCTTTAGTTCAACCTGGGGTTGCCTATATTATTATTGCTTTGTATAGGATAACTCAGGAAAGAGCAGTAATGTAATGTAATGCAACTGTCTTGGGCTGTTTAATTATTAAAGCAACAGATAAGAGAATACATTTGATATATTATACAAAACAGTCCAAAAATATGTGGACCGGATCCCATACAGCAGACGTGTAACAGGGTTAGAACATAGCCTGATTCGCTTGTCAGTACTGTGGTCCCTTCATTACAGGCAAAGCAGAGCCTGGGGGAGATCTACTCCTTTATATCCTCCTTGGTGGAGCTTGAGCTGCTCTCACTAGCTAAGCCTCACTCACTCTCTCTATAGAATGCTCTTACAAGGGCTAACCTGTACCCTGGCTTCACCTCATTCACTGGGTCCCTGTACTCAGACTTCATGAAAGGGTTGTCTCTTTAAGGCCTAACACTTCTGCAGCCTTGTTGATTCCAGGCTCAGTGAAACAACTGCCCAGATCACCCGCTGCAGGCCAAAGAGGAAGCACCTTCCCCTGCAAAAAACTTTGTTACAGCACTGCAGGAAGTGGTGACTACCTAGAACCAATGTAATGGGTATGCAAATAAGGTATAATATGTTACATGGGGTTTAACCCAGCAACAGGGAAAGGAGGAACTGTCAGGGAATTAATCCATAAGGGCCATTACACTTCTGGGCCTCTGCAATTTCTTTGCTTTTACATTAAGAATGTATATTTTTGCATGAATGAATTGCGTGTGTTTGCATATCTTCAAATAGTAGCAGAAAGTTTTCTGAGCTAGTACTGTTTTAGCTGTGGCATTATAACTAGCTATGATCTTTAAGAACTGCATGCAATAACCAGTGTTAGCAAGAATAAAATTCAAAGAGTGTGTATATATATATATATATATATATATATATATATATATATATATATATATATATATATATATACAATCACCTGTTACATCATCCACAGTATGTTACAGTTAATGGAACAGATGCAGTCTTTGTATTTCTGCATTATTTGTGTAGCCAGGAATAACTTCAATCTGTTTGATCAAACACAGCCTTATCATTTTGTCTACTTGAAAATCAGAAGAAATGGTCAAAGTGCCTTTAGAAAAGTAATTATATTTCTTTTCTCGTATGTAACCCAGTTTAGTAAAGTGACTGAATGTAGCATGTCATTTAAGAGATGATCTAAAGTCTAATACACAGTAAACATCAGCTTTGTTTTCTCTAAAATAACAGCATCCGTTCACTTGTAATCAAACAACACAAGGAAACCATGGAAGGATACTATTGTGTTCAGCTTTCTTCATTAGAAAACCGATAAAAAATATCAGTGATATCTCACCAAAAATATGAAGAATATAGTTCAACATTAAAGAAGTATATTCTTCATACTGTATATTGTAGTGTATTTTAATATACGTACTATATTAAGTATAGGCGGGGGATCCATTATCCAGAAAGCTCTAAATCACAGGAAGGCCCTCTCCCATAGACTCAATTTTATCCAGTTAAATACAACTTTTAAAAATGATTACCCCAGGAGCTGATGTCACAGGGGGCGTTGCTGTGAAATCACAGGGTGGGGCGATGACTTTGGAGAAGTTGATGAACCGTGGCAGGGTGATGTCATGTGGCGATTGCCAATTGCCCAGATGTTGTGTCAATCTAAAAAATCCTAATTTGAAAAACTGGTATGGCAGTTTAGACTCAGGCAGCCCTTCTGAAAAAACTGTCCGTCTAGGTCAAAACCGGATGGGTGGCAACCCTAAATAGTCTGCATATAATTCTTGTATGGCTGGCTGTTAGTAATCAATCCTGACTGATCAAAGATGATACTGGTGAATAATATGATGTGGGAAATCCCCATTAAAGTGTATCCATATATAAATAGTAGTGATGGGGAAATTTATTCACCAGGTGCAAATTTGCGTGATTCAGCGTGGGCAAATAAATGAAACGGGCGCGGAAATACAATTTTTTTTTGCACGCCGGCGGATTTTTGCCGGCGAATGTGTGCTGGCATCCAAAAAACCAGACACCGGCGTAATAAAAAAAACTGACGCCGGCATCAAAAACGAGACGCTGCCATCAAAAACGAGATGCCGTTTCATGAATTTTTCGGTGTTTTGCAAATTTCGCTGGAAATTCAGGAATATTTTTTATTAAATAGTGTTAAATTATTGTTCATATACTGTATGCTACAATAATAAGAAAAGTGCTAAAATCTTACTTTCAACTTACTTTTAATTACTCTTTTATTCTAATATACATACACATATATTTTTTCATAATGCCATACATTGAATTTCAGACACACATATGTTGTTTTATTAATAAACTACAATAAATGTAGGCTTCTATGAGCACGGATATTAAATGAATGCTGCCGGAGTATATGGCCAATCTCAGCAAAACAGTTTGACATTGGGGAACAATCTAAATAACTTTAAGAAATTTCTTTTTTATCCCAACAACTTTATTATGACGCAGAGCAAAGTATTTTTGCACAGACAGCATGTCGGTTCTTCAAATTATTGTGGACATTTGTAAGTACATTTTGCTTTGAATTGATTGCATCTGCTTTTGGTAATTATAAATGTGAACAAGAAAAATACAAAGGAAAGCTTAGTTAGCATTGCTGATGTTAAATATTTAGACTTACACAATACGTTGTTCCAAGGCAGCATTTTTCGATAAATACTGTATTGTATCTTGGGAATGAACAAAGAGCAGAACAGAAATAATTGTGCTAAAGTGCTTGCAATTTTCTAACTGATTAAAACATGTGCAATTTGTTTTTTCTTTTAAATATTTTTATTTATGAAATTTTGTCTTACAGCAGAATCATTGTAGGATGTAAACAAGCATAGAACGTTACAGTGTAAAGAGCGTAGACAATATATCATAGTTGTGTGGGCAATATAGTCAACAGTTAGAACCACATCACAAGACTGGGGAAGCCCCAGTTATAAAAATAGTAGTTCCACATTACCAGTAGGACTGTCATTCAAACTGGTGGTCTTTGAGAGCTATGGGTGCACATAGCTTGCCAAAGTAAGTGCCAGGGTACAGTAAGAACCAGGGGAGCTAACCCCGAATCTGTGCTCTAGGAGACTGTAGATGGGAATCTTGTAACAACCAACATAGAAGTAGTCCCCAGACAAAAATGCCGTTAGACAGATTAGTTTTGTGTACATAAACAATAACTTAAAAATCCAAAATAAAGTGTTAAACTAAGCAGGGAAATAACAACACAAATAAAAAGAAAATAACAACAAAAAACAAAGAGTGGTCAAACATACTCGAGGTACTGACAGTGGGTGCCACATCTGGCACTTGACCCATGAAGACATCTCTTGATGGTGAGGGATAGAGGGAGGACCTGAGGCATTATGGCAAATGCAGGTTCGGTGGGAGGGACCCACTAAATCTATATAACAGCCATGGTTGCCAAATTTTCGAGGTCCTTTGGGAGTTTTCGGAAGCTAGACCTAATTTGTTTTGTGCAATTTGTTTTTTCATTAGAAACAACTCTGTTAGGACACATTTCAGGTCAAAAGCTTCAATACACTGGGCGCTACTATGGCTTATTTTCCACTAAAGAGGCAGCCAATTATGAGGGTAAAGCCAGTTTGTGTCTTTATAGTTTTCTCCTTCTTGGCTTATTTGCATGTATGAAATTCATGCCAGCGACGTTCGCGAAACGACGAAAATTTTGCAAAACTCAAATTTGATGCCCAGATCAATTTTGACGCTGTGTCTATTCACGTCAATTTTAACACTCGCGTCAATTTTGATGCCTGCATCAAAGACAATGGGCATCTGAATAGCGTTGACTCGTCGGTTTTGACGTCTGTCCAAATTTTTTTGATGCCGGCGAATTTTTGCAGGAGTTTCGCAAATGTATTCACCGGCAGCAAAACATGGAAATTTGTTGTGAATTCTTGCCTGGCGAATTCATTCACCTATCACTAATAAGCAGTGTCTTTAGTGAAACGTGAGGATTTTGCTCAGCAGGGCCAAAGATAAAAAATTTAGCAACTAAAATATATATTTTGAACAGTTTCAAAGTTGGTGACCCCCTCCCAGAGCTGCTTTTGAAAGACATAAGAAGGTGAAAAAAGGTAATTTTAATACAGAAGAACCACCATTTTATATGGTGTAAAATCCAGGAAAATGTAAAATCAGGGAAATGTATTATGCATAATATAAATGTGGGACCACAAAACAACAATATAAAATGAGGGAAAACTTCAAATTAGGGGATGTAAAATTGAGGTTTCACTGTATTAGAAAAATTATAGTGATGGTGGTAGTCATTGGTAGTGATGAGTAAATCTGTTCCGTTTCGCAGAAAAATTTGCAAAACTGTGAAAAAATTCATGGAATGTTGAGAAATTTCCAAAACGCTTTAAAGACAAAAAAATTTTCACGCCCGCGACCATTTTTTCTCTCTCAAAATGCATTAAATTTCATAGGTGTTTTTCTTATGGCGACTTTTTTTTGCAAATGGTGAAGTACGGAATTTCGCTGGAGTTGGAAGGTGAACAACCCCTTGAAAATGACCCTTCTTAGAATTATACTTTCCTTTATTATGCTGACACGTTTACATTTTTGGGGTTGACAACTGCTTTAAAGATATGATATCAATGATATGATAACCAATATCATTCATATTCCCAATTGATAATCTCAAACATTAAAATCAATATCGTTATTTTCAAATACAACATGGATCATATTCACTGTGACAAATAACACTCCTTCCAACATCACAATGGACAATGATATGCCGCTCACTTTCAGTACATTTTACTATACAATGTAGATTTAAATACAATTCATTATTCAAGCAAAACATAACATTATGCCATTCTGAATGCATTATGAAGGGGCCCCATGCCAAACAAACCAAAGGAATTGTAGCGCAAATATACTTCAGTGTTTTGAATTTCAAATTGTGTCACCCACTGTAAATCCCCACCATGGAAATGATTCCACAAAGCTTGCTTTTCATGCAAATCAAATTAATACTGTTGCACACTAAGGTGCAAATCAGTTTCAGTTGGTTCATAAATCCTTGCGGATGTTGCAAATTCAATTATTACTACTAAATATTATTGTTGCGGCAAAGATTCCTTCACATTTGCCCAGCAGCGTGTGAAATCGAATGAACTGGCATTACAATATAGTACATATCCCTAAAACATTGCTACAATATGTGGACATCGCTTTCTGTTTGCAACATTGCGAATTTACAGAGTAGAATGTTTCTATTATGTTCTGCTTTGATAAACAGCATTAATATAGTGCATAAACCTCATTACTAAGGCATACAGTAGATGTATTGCTAGTAGAATGACTATTTCATGCTGTATTCCAATTTAAGGAAACAGAGAATAAATGGAACATGTAACTTGGAATTAGGCAAATATAAGTGGTTAAAACTGATTCTTAAAGGGATACTGGCATGGGGAAAAAAACATTTTTTTCAAAATGAATCAGTTAATAGTGCTGCTCCAGCAGAATCCTGAACTGAAATCCATTTCTCAAAAGAGCAAACAGATTTTTTTATATTCAATTTTGAAATCTGACATGGGGCTAGACATTTTGTCAATTTCCCAGCTGCCCCAAGTCATGTGACTTGTGCTCTGATAAACTTCAGTCTCTCTTTACTGCTGTACTGCAAGCTGGAGTGATATCACCCCCTCCCTTTCCCCCCGAGCAGCCAAACAAAAGAACAATTGGAAGGTAACCAGATAGCAGCTCCCTAACACAAGATAACAGCTGCCTGGTAGATCTAAGAACATCACTCAATAGTAAAAACCCATGTCCCACTGAGACACATTCAGTTACACTGAGAAGGAAAAACAGCAGCCTGCCAGAAAGCATTTCTCTCCTAAAGTGCAGGCACAAGTCACATGACCAGGGGCAGCTGGGAAATTGACAAGATGTCTAGCCCCATGTCAGATTTCAAAATTGAATATAAAAAAATCTGTTTGCTCTTTTGAGAAATGGATTTCAGTGCAGAATTCTGCTGGAGTAGCACTAGTAACTGATTCATTTTGAAAAAAAACATGTTTTCCCATGAAAGTATCCCTTTAAGTTTTTTCAAAGTTGCTGTTTCCACGTCAAATACATACACACATTCAATATCAGTGTAAAAAGCGGTTGGTTTTTAAAGGAAAATGTAATATAAAAATGATTTAATATATTTTAAAAAAACATTTGATTTATTTCAACAAAATAGTGAATTTAGTGAATTTTTACAAATAAACTTCTTAGAGGAGGTTCCAAAAAATTACACTGTCCAACCTAGTAGAACCCAAGCAGTAAATGGGAAGTCCAGCCTTGGAGACATTAAGGATGAAATCTGGATCACTGATTATTTTCAGTCCAACCCGAAGACCAAAAAAGGATAGAATTTGGTTTGACCAAGTTTGTAGTAATAAATAACGATAGCATTGTAGGCTACCTAATATGTCAACATGTTTGTTATAAATATTGCTATAGTCATGTGATTATGCAATTTGAATGACATAACTGCCAACATTTAAATTCAGGACAATTGCACAGTATTTGTAGGTAGGGATGTAGCGAACAGTTCGCCGGAGAACTAGTTCGCGCGAACTTCGACTGTTCGCGTCCGCCGAATGTTCGCGAACGTCACGCGACGTTCGCCAATACGAGTTCGCGTTCGATTCGAACAACAATCGTTCGACCAGTCGACCATTCGATTCCTTCGACCGCTAAAATCGAAGGATTTTCGTTCGAATCGAACGATCGAAGCCATTGGATCGAATGAAATCCCTCGATCGAACGATTAAAATCCTTCGATCGTTCGAATCGAACGATTTTCGGATGTTCGAAGTTCGCGAACTGTCCGCATTTTTTGCCGGTGTTCGCGAACGGCGTTCGCGAACACATCGGCGGCGGTTCGCTACATCCCTATTTGTAGGGTGCAGGAGTGTGAAACACAGTGCTCTGTGTGTCATCACCTTGAACAACAACTCTAGTCTAACTACAAAACTTTGATGTTTTGGTGGCAAATTCCCTGTGCCCAGATTTACAGTTAGGTTTTCATATGTCTAGATGTTTTTGTTGGTTATTTCAGCCATGAATAATAATTTCTATATATAGCTGAGAAGCCTCTGTATATAGCTGAGACTTTAGATTTATTGCTATGCTTGGAGAGTTAAGAGTTGCACCTACAACTCAGGGGCCCATTTACTAATAATTGAATCACAATTTTTCCATGAATCTCCAAAAGTTATCAAGGTGCTATAGAAGTCAATGTAAGTTGTGCTGATCTTATAGGACAGCTTTTAATCAAATCTGACTTTTAGAGGTTTTTAGTGTTTTTTTGCTAGGAATTGTCAGAAAAACTTGAATTTATAGATGCTTTCAATTTATAGATGCTCTTTTATACTGTTTCACTTCGTATTGTTGACATGTATTGAACTCCTGGACCAATTGCTGCTGACTTCCTGACTTTCTTTCATCTATACCCCATATATCATATTAGCTGAGTTTAATATCCCAGTTAATAATATTAACAACCCTTCTGTCTCTAAACTTGTTTCGTTAATATATTCCCTAGGCTTCTCTTTGTGCTCAGACTCCCCCTCTCACTCCAATGGTAATGCTCTAGATCTTATATTTATCAGACTCTGTTCAACCACCAATTTTACTAACTCACAGTTTTTCCTCTCTGATCACAAGATGGTCACATTTCAGCTCTCACTAATTCCCTCCTCACCACCTGCTATTCCCCTAACGCATACCCACTGTGACTTGCTAGCTCTAAATTGTCCCATCTCTTCTTCCTTTGACTCTCTTCTCTCTAATATCTCAACCATCTCTTGTCTTAATGTGGCTACCTCTGTCTTCTATAGCACTCTCACCAGTTTGCTCCCACAAAAACTAAATGTGCTAGATCCAAACCACTTCAACCATGGCAAACTGCTCATTCAAAAGCTCTACAAAGACACTCACGCACTCTTGAACATCACTGATGCAAATCCTGCTTAGAATCAGACTTTTGGAGCTACAAATCTGCCCTGCGCTTCTATAACATCAACCAGCTCTTCCCAAGCCAAACAAACTTTTCTCCACCTTTAACACTCTTCTTTCCCCTTCTCCACCCCTCCGTGCACATCTGTCTCTGCTCAAGATATTGCTGAGCACTTCAAAAACAAATTGATACTATCAGAAGTAACATTACAGTCAACCCCCCTAGATTTCCACCAACCTTCCCTCCGCACTCCCCAGTCTCTCCTGTGCTCCATCACCCCTGTAACTGATGAAGAAGTATCAAAACTTTTGGCCTCTTCTCACCTTACTACTTACCAGTTTGATCCCCAGTTTGATCCCATTTCTTCAAAACTTCTCCACAACACCAATCCATGTCTAATCAAAGCCTTAACTCATATATGTAGCATCTTCTCCCCTACCTCTTTCTGTTGGGGTTCTTCAAGGCTCTGTCCTGGGCCCCTTATTATTCTCTCTCTATACTTCCTCTCTTGGCAAACGTATCAACTTGTATGGCTTTCAATACCATTTCAGTGCTGATGATACTCAGATCTATCTTTGAACTCATCTCTATATACTCACCCAACCACTTACTACTCTCCTCTACTGACCTGTAGGGATGTAGCGAACGTCGGAAAAAAAGTTCGCGAACATATTCGCGAACTTGCGCAAAATTGCGAGCGGTTCGCGAACGGTTCGCGAACCCCATAGACTTCAATGGGAAGGCGAACTTTAACATCTACAAAAGACATTTCTGGCCAGAAAAATGATTTTAAAGTTGTTTAAAGGGTGCAACGACCTGGACAGTGGCATGCCAGAGGGGGATCAAGGGCAAAAATGTATCTGAAAAATCTGCCTGTGTGTGCTTGGAAGAGATAGTGTAGGGCGAGAGCTGTTAGTGATTTCAGGGACAGATGATAGTAAGTTTGCTGGCTAGTAATCTGCGTGATACTGCTCTGTATTGGAGGGACAGAAGTCTGCAGGGATTTGAGGGACATTTTAGCTTAGGTAGCTTTGCTGGCTAGTAATCTACTGTTCTCTTTAAACAACTGCCATACGTTGACCTTGTAGGCATTGTTTGCCCAGTTTTTTTGGACGCAGCCACTGAAGCACAGTTGCCAGAAAAAATATGCCATATAAATGCTGAAAATAGTCATTTTTCGCCATACGTTGACCTTGTAGACATTGTTTGCCCAGTTTTTTTGGACGCAGCCACTGAAGCACAGTTGCCAGAAAAAATATGCCATATAAATGCTGAAAATATAAATTTTTTTGGTTGCAGCCACTGAAGCACAGAGGCCAGAAAAATTATGCCATATAAATGCTGAAAATAGTCATTTTTCGCCATACGTTGACCTTGTAGACATTGTTTGCCCAGTTTTTTTGGACGCAGCCACTGAAGCACAGTTGCCAGAAAAAATATGCCATATAAATGCTGAAAATATAAATTTTTTTGGTTGCAGCCACTGAAGCACAGAGGCCAGAAAAATTATGCCATATAAATGCTGAAAATATAAATTTTTTTGGTTGCAGCCACTGAAGCACAGAGGCCAGAAAAAATATGCCATATAAATGCTGAAAATAGTCATTTTTTGCCATACGTTGACCTTGTAGGCATTGTTTGCCCAGTTTTCTTGGTCGCAGCCACTGAAGCACAGTTGCCAGAAAAAATATGCCATATAAATGCTGAAAATAGTCATTTTTTGCCATATACGTTGAGTCAAGGTATGGCAAAAAATGACTATTTTCAGCATTTCTATGGCATATTTTTTCTGGCCTCTGTGCTTGAGTGGCTGCGGCCAAAAAAACTGGGCAAACAATGCCTACAAGGTCAACGACGTTGACCTTGTAGGCATTGTTTGCCCAGTTTTTTTGGCCGCAGCCACTCAAGCACAGAGGCCAGAAAAAATATGCCATAGAAATGCTGAAAATAGTCATTTTTTTGGTCGCAGCCACTGAAGCACAGTTGCCAGAAAAATTATGCCATATAAATGCTGAAAATATAAATTTTTTTGGTTGCAGCCACTGAAGCACAGAGGCCAGAAAAATTATGCCATATAAATGCAGAAAATATGCATTTTTTTGGTTGCAGCCACTGAAGCACAGAGGCCAGAAAAATTATGCCATATAAATGCAGAAAATATGCATTTTTTTGGTTGCAGCCACTGAAGCACAGAGGCCAGAAAAATTATGCCATATAAATGCAGAAAATATGCATTTTTTTGGACGCAGCCACTGAAGCACAGTTGCCAGAAAAAATATGCCATATAAATGCTGAAAATAGTCATTTTTCGCCATACGTTGACCTTGTAGACATTGTTTGCCCAGTTTTTTTGGTTGCAGCCACTGAAGCACAGAGGCCAGAAAAAATTAAACCAGTAGGGTTTGCACCCTAGTTTGTAACGGTGGCGGAGGGAGGAGGACGCTAAAGGACAGCTGTGTGTGGAGTCATGAGGCTTGAAGAGAAGGACAGCTGCATAGAAGTCAGAACAAGTCTTCCGGCGTGCAGTAACCCTCCGAGATCCACCCCTCATTCATTTTAATAAAGGTCAGGTAATCGACACTTTTGTGACCTAGGCGAGTTCTCTTCTCAGTTACAATCCCTCCTGCTGCACTGAAGGTCCTTTCTGAGAGCACACTTGAGGCTGGGCAAGACAAGAGGTTCATGGCAAATTGTGACAGCTCTGGCCACAGATCAAGCCTGCGCACCCAGTAGTCCAGGGGTTCATCGCTCCTCAGAGTGTCGATATCTGCAGTTAATGCCAGGTAGTCCGCTACCTGCCGGTCGAGGCGTTCTTTGAGGGTGGATCCCGAAGGGTTGTGGCGCTGCCTTGGACAGAAAAACATTTGCATGTCTGACGTTACAGACCGGCCAAAGGGCTTTGTCCTTGCAGGTGTGCTCGTGGCAGGATTACTGGCACCTCTGCCCCTGGAATGTTGATGAGTTCCTGAAGTGACATCACCCTTAAAAGCATTGTACAACATGTTTTGCAGGCTGGTTTGTAAATGCCGCATCTTTTCGGACTTGTGGTATGTTGGTAACATTTCTGACACTTTATGCTTGTACCGAGGGTCTAGTAGCGTTGCGACCCAGTACAGGTCCTTCTCCTTAAGCCTCTTGATACGGGGGTCCTTCAACAGGCATGCCAGCATGAAAGACCCCATTCTCACAAGGTTGGATGCAGAGCTATCCATCTCCGCTTCCTCATTATCAAGGACTGCATCATCCACGGTCTCCTCCCCCCAGCCACGTACAAGACCAGGGGTCCCCAAAAGGTCACCACTAGCCCCCTGGGAAGCCTGCTCCTGTTGGTCCTCCTCCTCCTCCTCCACAAAGCCACCTTCCTCCTCTGACTCCACTTCTGGCACCTCTCCCTGCGTTGCAGCAGGTGCCTGGGTTCGTTCTGGTGATTGCGACCATAAATCGTGCGCTTCCAGCTCCTCGTCACGCTGGTCTACAGCCTCATCTGTCACTCGTCGCACGGCACGCTCCAGGAAGAAAGCGAAGGGTATTAGGTCGCTGATGGTGCCTTCGGTGCGACTGACCATATTTGTCACCTCTTCAAAAGGTCGCATGAGCCTGCAGGCATCGCGCATAAGCACCCAGTAACGGGGGAAAAAAATCCCCAGCTCTGCAGATCCAGTCCTACCACCCAGTTCAAAAAGGTACTCGTTGACGGCCCTTTGTTGTTGCAGCAGACGTTCCAACATAAGGAGCGTTGAATTCCAGCGAGTCTGGCTGTCAGAAATCAAACGCCTGACTGGCATGTTGTAGCGCTGCTGAATGTCAGCAAGGCGTGCCATGGCTGTGTAGGAACGTCTGAAATGGGCCGACACCTTTCTGGACTGGGTGAGAACGTCCTGGAATCCTGGGTACTTGGAGACAAAACGTTGGACTATTAAATTTAACACATGTGCCATGCAGGGCACATGTGTTAAATTTCCCAGTCTCAACGCTGCCAACAGATTGCTTCCATTGTCACACACCACTTTTCCGATCTGCAGTTGGTGTGGGGTCAGCCACCGATCGGCCTGTGACTGCAGAGATGACAGGAGTACAGATCCGGTATGGTTTTTGCTTTCCAGGCACGTCATCCCCAAGACAGCGTGACAACGGCGTACCTGGCACGTCGAATAGCCTAGGGGGAGCTGGGGGTGCACAGGTGTGGAGGAGGAGAAGGAGGACCCAGCAGCAGAGTAAGAAGAAGAAGAGGAAGAAGACGAGGTAGAGAGCGATGGAGGAGTAGAGGTGGTGGCAGAACCGCGTGCAATCCGTGGCGGTGACACCAACTCCACTGTTGTTGTTGTTGTTGAGCTACCCATTCCCTGCTTCCCATTCCCAGCCATTACCAAGTTCACCCAGTGGGCAGTGTAGGTGACATACCTGCCCTGACCATGCTTGGAGGACCATGCGTCAGTAGTCATATGGACCTTTGGCCCAACACTAAGTGACAGAGATGCGGTAACTTGGCTCTGCACATGTTGGTACAGGTGTGGTATTCCCTTTTTAGAAAAAAAATTGCGGCTGGGTACCTTCCACTGCGGTGTCCCAATTGCTACAAATTTGCGGAAGGCCTCAGAGTCCACCAGCTGGTATGGTAAAAGCTGGCGGGCTAAGAGTGCAGACAAGCCAGCTGTCAGACGCCGGGCAAGGGGGTGACAGTCAGACATTGGCTTCTTACGCTCAAACATGGCCTTCACAGAAACTTGGCTGGTGGCAGATGACTGGGAATGGGAACAGGTGGTCAAGGTGGAAGGCGGAGTGGAGGGTGGTTCAGATGGGTCAAGGAGAGCAGAGGTAGAGCAGTAAGATGCTGGACCAGAAGGAGTGTGACTTTTAGTTTGCCTGTTGCCTTTGAGGTGTTGCTCCCAAAGTGCTTTGTGCTTGCCGCTCATGTGCCTTCGCATAGAAGTTGTACCTATGTGGCTGTTGGGCTTACCAAGGCTCAGTTTCTGACTGCACTCATTGCAAATTACAATGCTTTTGTCAGAGGCACACACATTAAAAAAATCCCACACTGCTGACTTTTTGGAAGTGTGCGATCTGGCGGTAACAGTAGAAGTTGGCGGCATTGGCGGCAATGGCGGGTGCGTTGGCCGGCTGAACACAGGTGCCGATACATGTTGTTGCCCTACTGATCCCTGCGGGCTGGCCTCCCTGCTTCTTCTAAGTCTTATTCTCCTACTGCCTCTCTGACTCTCCGTCTCTCCATCTGAACTACCCTCCTCTTGCTCTCTTCTACTAGGCACCCACAAAACATCAATCTCCTCATCATCATTCTCCTCAGATGCATCAATTTCTTCTGACACATCACAGAAGGAAGCAGCAGCGGGGACCTCCTCCTCCTCCTCATCACTCATCATTATGTCCATCTCTGTCGTGTTCTCTGCCAGAATTAAATCTGGTGTAACGTCCTCATCTCCTTCATCTTCTTCTGCCAATAATGGTTGCGCATTACTCAGTTCAAGAAACTCATGGGAAAATAACTCCTCTGACTCCAGTGAAGATGGGGCACCGGTGGTGGAGGAAGTGTTACGTGGGGTGGCCATAGCAGTGGAGGATGAGGAGGATGTTGTGGTAAAGTTAGAAACGGTAGAGGATGGGGTGTGCTGTGTAAGCCAGTCAACTACCTCTTCAGCATTTTGGGAGTTCAGGGTCATTGGCTTTTTAAAACTGGGCAATTTGCTAGGGCCACAGGATTGCATAGCAGCACGGCCCCTAGCACGGCCTCTGCGTGGCGGCCTGCCTTTGCCTGGCATTATTTTTAAAAAAACAACAACAACAAAAACTCAGTTGGTTTTTCTGGAAACGATAATACACACAGCTAGATGGCAGTTTGAAGAAAACAGTGTGCAAATAATGCCTACAAGATCAACGTATACACTACTACAGCGGTGGATACGGATTACGTAAAATATATGAATGCTGCTTGAAAAAAAGTAACTCAAGTGGTTTTTCTAGAGACGATAATATTATCAATATTTAGACAAAATGTGAACAAGCTCACACAGCTAGATGGCGGTTTGAAGAAAACACTGTGCAAATAATGCCTACAAGGTCAACGTATACACAGCGGTGGATACGGATTACGTAAAATATAAGAATGCTGCTTGAAAAAAAGTCACTCCGGTGTTTTTTCTGGAGACGGTAATATTATGGATATTTAGACAGAATGTGAACACGGTCACACAGCTAGATAGCAGTTGGTTGAATAACACACTGGGCAAAAAATGCCTACAGGGCAAATAATGCCTACAAGGTCAACGTATACACAGCGGTGGATACGGATTACGTAAAATATAAGAATGCTGCTTGAAAAAAAGTCACTCCGGTGTTTTTTCTGGAGACGGTAATATTATGGATATTTAGACAGAATGTGAACACGGTCACACAGCTAGATAGCAGTTGGTTGAATAACACACTGGGCAAAAAATGCCTACAGGGCAAATAATGCCTACAAGGTCAACGTATACACAGCGGTGGATACGGATTACGTAAAATATAAGAATGCTGCTTGAAAAAAAGTCACTCCGGTGTTTTTTCTGGAGACGGTAATATTATGGATATTTAGACAGAATGTGAACACGGGCACACAGCTAGATAGCAGTTGGTTGAATAACACACTGGGCAAAAAATGCCTACAGGGCAAATAATGCCTACAAGGTCAACGTATACACAGCGGTGGATACGGATTACGTAAAATATAAGAATGCTGCTTGAAAAAAAGTCACTCCGGTGTTTTTTCTGGAGACGGTAATATTATGGATATTTAGACAGAATGTGAACACGGGCACACAGCTAGATAGCAGTTGGTTGAATAACACACTGGGCAAAAAATGCCTACAGGGCAAATAATGCCTACAAGGTCAACTTATACACTACTACAGCGAGGGATACGGATTACGTAAAATTTATTATGGCTGCTTGAAAAAAGTCACTCCGGTGTTTTTTCTGGAGACGGTAATATTATGGATATTTAGACAGAATGTGAACACGGGCACACAGCTAGATAGCAGTTGGTTGAATAACACACTGGGCAAAAAATGCCTACAGGGCAAATAATGCCTAAAAGGTCAACTTATACACTACTACAGCGATGGATACGGATTACGTAAAATTTATTATGGCTGCTTGAAAAAAGTCACTCCGGTGTTTTTTCTGGAGACGGTAATATTATGGATATTTAGACAGAATGTGAACACGGGCACACAGCTAGATAGCAGTTGGTTGAATAACACACTGGGCAAAAAATGCCTACAGGGCAAATAATGCCTAAAAGGTCAACTTATACACTACTACAGCGATGGATACGGATTACGTAAAATTTATTATGGCTGCTTGAAAAAAGTCACTCCGGTGTTTTTTCTGGAGACGGTAATATTATGGATATTTAGACAGAATGTGAACACGGGCACACAGCTAGATAGCAGTTGGTTGAATAACACACTGGGCAAAAAATGCCTACAGGGCAAATAATGCCTAAAAGGTCAACTTATACACTACTACAGCGATGGATACGGATTACGTAAAATTTATTATGGCTGCTTGAAAAAAGTCACTCCGGTGTTTTTTCTGGAGACGGTAATATTATGGATATTTAGACAGAATGTGAACACGGGCACACAGCTAGATAGCAGTTGGTTGAATAACACACTGGGCAAAAAATGCCTACAGGGCAAATAATGCCTAAAAGGTCAACTTATACACTACTACAGCGGTAGTAAAATAAAAAAAAAGTTAAATAAAAAAAGAATGAATATTAAAAAAAAAAAATTAAAGTTGGTGCTGCTGAACTACTAGGAGCAGCAGATTAGCACACCAGTCCCACTCCCCAACACTGCTAGACTAATAGCACTGGGCTCTTATAGTAGTAGTAGTAGTAGTAGTAGTAGTAGTAGTAGTAGTAGTAGTAAAACAACAAAAAAATAAATAAAAGCAGTCCTTACAAGGACTATTGCTATTGCAGCAGTCAGCAGATGAGATCAGAAGCAGGACAGCTGCCCACTGCAGCTACATACAGAGCACTGCAGTAGAAGGTAGATTACTAGCCAGCAAAGCTACCTAAGCTTAAATGTCCCTCAAACCCCTGCAGACTTCTGTCCCTCCAATAACAGAGCAGTATCAAAACGATTACTAGCCAGCAAACTTTCAACTGTCCCTGAAATCACTAACAGGCAGCAGCTCTCTCCCTACACTATCTCTTCAGCACACACAGGCAGAGTGAAAAAAAGCTGCAGGGCTTCGGTTTTTATAGGGAAGGGGAGTGGTCCAAGGGAGAGCTTCCTGATTGGCTGCCATGTACCTGCTGGTCTGGGGTGAGAGGGCAAAAAAAAGCGCCAACAATGGCGAACCCAAAATGGCGAACGTCGCGCGACGTTCGCGAACTTCCGGCGAGCGCGAACACCCGATGTTCGCGCGAACAAGTTCGCCGGCGAACAGTTCGCGACATCTCTACTGACCTGTAACTCTTCTCTCATTACCTCCTCACATGCTCACATTCAGGACTTTGCAAGGGCTGCACGCCTCTTCTGGAATTCTTTCCCACGGTCCGTCTGACTTTCTCCCAACCTTTCTGCTTTTAAGAAATCTTGAAATCACTACCAAATGCAATACTACATACAATATTACATCTCTCACCTACTCCTGACCCTCTACCATACCTTCTGTCTTATTCCCTTCCCTTCAAATTGTAAGCCCTTTTGCACAGGGCCTGCCTCAACTTTTGTACCTGTATTGGCTGTGATGTATGTAACTCCATATGTTCTACGTATGTAATTTATGTGATTTAGTTGTACAAACACATTTACTTTACAGCACTGCACAATATGTTGGTGCTCTATAAATACATGTTAATAATAAATATATATAGAATAATAATTCTTATTTTTTAATGCATCATTCAGTTTTTTTTTGTTCACACTTTTAATATTTGGATTTTTTAATAACATTCATAGCGTTTGTGGCTTTAGAGAAAATGAATTTAATCATGGTGTCTATAAAATCACTAAAATTCAATTGAAGTGTTGAAAATTTATGGTCTATTTTCAACCCAATTTAATAATGTAACTATGTATCTAATCATGCATCATGTTAAAGCTTGGGCAATAATTTATTTTGCCTAAAGTTCAAAGTTAAAGTCAAATATGCACTTCCTGTGCAATTTTATATATGCAACCTTTAAATTCTTATTTCATATCATAATTAAATCATTAAGGAAAATACAGTATTATTTAGAAAAGTCAACATCAGGAAATAGATTGGCATAACAGCAAAAACAGTAATGGGAGATTCAGGCAATCTATGGTTAGTGTGTCAGCACTTTTTAAAGAAGATGGATTAGTAGTTGTATACTGTTTCTGGCAGCCTGATTAGTCTACTGAATGTGTTAGCACTTTAATTTATAAAAAGTCAAACTAACAAACCCCAAAGGATGACATTTATCCTTTTCCATTGTGACATGATTCACAAGCAAGATTTGTGTACAGCAAGAATGTGTTGAATTGCAGTGAAATCCAGTACATATATTAAAGTGTCATTCATTAGATTGATAGAATTTCTAGCAGTTTTTGGTCCTTAAATATTTTAATGATTACATAATGAATAAAAGCAAATAAAACATTTGTGTAGGCATTGTGTGTATAAAATTTGATAGAAGGTGCAATGAATTGTCTTTAACAATTAAGATTGGGATCTTATTTCTGTGAAATAATTAACTGATTGATTAAAGTATGTTTTAAGGCTTATTTACAACAATGGAGTCAAGTGCAAAGTGCAAAAAACAGTCATAATTTTTAATATTTTTGCCTTTTACACCCTGCCTTCCACACTGCCTAAATGGACATTGATCCCTTGTGTTTTGTTTTGGAATAATGATTAAAGCAATGCCTGTGTTTGGTGTTGAGGGATGGCAGGGAGTGGGTTATGTGAATGAGCCAACATATGGAGGATGCTGTGCTCTGCACCTTGAGTTGGATTTTAATAGGCCAGTAATATATATCCTATGTACACTGTACTGGCATTTAGGACAGCAAAAAATAATAATAATAATAATAAATACATAATCAAAATAATTATCGTAGGGTCCAGTCAACAAAGTCCTCACTGGACCTAGCAAATACCTAACACATATCCTTGTATGTTAATAACATTTTACATTATAGTAATACAAACAATAAATAAGAACAATAAAAAAATTAACAATTACTTCTGCCAGTTCAAAAGATATCAATTAAGGGCTGCTTTATTAACTTCAAATTCAAATTTATGTCATAATTCAATTTCATTTTTGCATTCAAACTCATGAATTCAAATTATGATTTTTAAAACTCGAATTTATCTAAAAGTCATTAGGAGTTGTCTTGGCAAAATATAAGTGATTTCGTTTTTTACATTTTTTTTAATTTGTTTTGAGAGTTCTTCAAAATTTGAAATGTATTAAGTGTAAAAAACACAAAAAATAGAAGTTGTCGAGGTCCTATAGAAGTCACTGGGAGTTGTGCAGATCCTTTTGGAACTTTTTAAATCAATTTGGGCTTTTAGAGCTTTTCGGAGCTTTCTTTTTCACTAGAAGTTGTCAGAAAAACTGACATTATTAGAGGGTTTTAGAGGTATTTTTACCGATTGTTTAGCACTTTTTTAAATTGTGCTTATTAAATTCAGATCTTTTAAAAACTTGCATGGCATTAGTGGGTTTAGAGAACGCGAGAATGAGTTTATTCATGATTTCAAAAACCTCTAAAACCACTAAAATGAGACAACAGAGCAGATCCATCTCTCAGCTGAACCAAAGTGACAGACCTGCTGTCAATTACTGATATTAAAGTCTACTCAGCAGAACCTTAGATTGTTCCAATTTAAAAGACTATTCCATTAAATTCGATGAAACCTATGCAATCTTACTGCACTGACAAGCATAAAGTATAAGCCCCTAAATCCAAGAGACTCAGTTTATATGACCCTGTCATACTAAATTAACAACATGCACATACATAAAAAGGAGTATCTTGGAATAAACAGGAAGATAATAAACATAAAAGGGCAAAACTGATAAATTACTGTATTTCATTGACTATACAAATTCCCATTTACAAAACTCATGTATATTTAAACCCAATTTTATTTATAATGGAAATAAAAAAGATGGAGCTAATTAACTGACAATTTTATTATCTGCTCCTGCCCTGCACACAAAAGAACATAGCATGGGCACATTTTTTTAAAAAAGTGAAATTCTACATTATGCATGAAGAAGAGATCGACAACATGTCAAGGTAAAACAAATTCTAAATAGGAAATCATTATTTCCATGTCATCTACACACATATGTACAAACTTTTAACACATTTCCCTGAAATTCTACCAGACCACTTTGCTTTTGATTTACTGAGTGTGCGGTAGGGGCTTCCTACATGTAGAAAGCCCCTAGATATCAGGCTTCCCAGATCCATGACCTGTACCTTGAATATCTATAAAAACAAGAGGTCTTACCTACACCCTACAGAAGTCTGATTGCTCTACATGAGTTTAAGAAACCAACGGCAGATGTTAAATGGTTTCAAGAGACTCATTTCACAGTATTGCAACCGTAAATCTTTAAAATAAGACATCTGCACAAAGCATGTCAATACCTTTTATTTTCAGAGGTGTTTCACTGCATTTCCTGACTTTCTGCAGCTACGCTCCTATATCTTGCACTGATGGGATCTAAAAAGTTTAAACTAGCAAGTTTGAATTTGTTTTCTCCAAATTTTTAGGCTGTATCTGTGAGCTATTTTTGTTTCTCTGCACATGCAGTATTGTTCATATTTTCTGTTTTCAGAAGGCTTTTACTATATGAATTGTGTGGTTACACCTTCATTATACCCCCACACTATAATTTAAACATATTAAGTGGTAGGCACTAGGGATGTAGCGAACCGTCGAGTATGTGTTCGCGAACGCCGTTCGCGAACACCGGCAAAAAATGCGAACAGTTCGCGAACAGTTTGCGAACCTCGAACATCCGAAAATCGTTCGATTCGAACGATCGAAGGATTTTAATCGTACGATCGAAGGATTTTCGTTCGAATCGAACGATCGAAGCCATTCGATCAAATGATTTCATTCAATCCAATGGCTTCGATCGTTCGATTCGAACGAAAATCCTTTGATTTTAGCGGTCGAAGGAATCGAATGGTCGAACGATTTTTGACGCGAACGCCTATTGGCGAACGTCGCGCGACGTTCGCGAACTTGCGGCGGACGCAAACAGTCGAAGTTCGCGCGAACTAGTTCGCCGGCGAACAGTTCGCTACATCCCTAGTAGGCACAAGTTCTCCTTTTGCTATTAGTTGTTCTAACTCCCATCATGCCTAACTTCAGTCATGTGATCCCAGTTGTGGTTAATGAAAAAGGCAAACAATTGGAACTTTTATCCTTGGAAAAGCAAGTAGCATAAAAAGTACTCCTTAGAAATAACATATTGAAATTCCTCAGTTGTCCAAATGTGCAGCACTATTTCTTATGACCGATTTGGAAGAAAAATTCTCAAGATGGTGAAATTTCACAGAAATTTGTTTTATATAAATATAATTCCCCATACTACAACTGTTCTTCATGGGGAAGGCAAGTGGTGCAATATTTTCCCTGTGCTTTATAGTCCGTTAACACATAACACATGCCAAAATTCTAGTGCAGATTTGTAAAAATGTTTATGGCTAGTGAAAACACAAATTTCTGGTGCTGGTTGATCACACCATGTACACAAACAATTTTTTTTAATTTTTTAAAAGCAAACAAAACACACGGTGATTAGAATTTCACTAACTGACCTTGTACTAGATCCCAACTAATATGTAAGTAATCCATAATGGAGGCAAAACAATCCTATTTTGAAGATCAAAATTGTGGAAAGACAAAGACACCCCAGGTCCCAAGCATTCTGGATTAGAGGTACTTTTGACATTGCACCCACCAATATAATTGTTAGACTGCAGAGCCTTTTTGAACTGTATATATTTATACCCTTGTTGAAAAAAAAAGTTATTGCTTTGCAAAAAATCCCTTTGCATTATAATAAGACACAAATATTGTTTAATATATCTTCCAAAGACCATGGAAATCGTTTTTTTATTTATTCTTTATTTATTAGTTGTTATAAAAGCAAGAATCATGTAGTATAGTAGCAAATGAAAAGAATATACGTATCCTATGTCAAATGACTAATTAGTAGTGTAGATTGATTAGTGTTGCTTAAGATTCATTTAAAATCAACTAATGTTTTCTGTTAGTAAGTTAAGCAATTAGGGAGCTATTGATCATTGATGACAACATGAATGCAATTATCTTAGCTAAGTTGTAAGAAGGAGGAGAGCAGCTACTTGTACTTACAAACTATACAATAAATTTAAGGCAGTGGCAGGAACAACAGAGATACATTTAGGATGGAATCATTTTGTAAGCTCATTATGAATTAACACTATGGGATTGTAATGCCAAATCCAAGCATTGATGGTGATAACTCACTTGAATGTCCCTTTCATATGAACAAATGGTAAAAGTATCCAGGGCCTGAGTTAAGCTGGCCATAGACGCATTGTACGCATCTGATTGTACGAATCAACGCACGGACTTTCTCATCTCCCGACCCTCCACTAACCATAAAGATCAAAGTCTTACCATTCCGATCAAATAAAGTAGTAAAAGAACAGATCAGCCAATGTTCTATCTCTGACAGCAATTGTACAATAGTTATGTCTGACAAAGTTAGTGACAGTCTCCCACTGAAAATCATACGAACGGCAATACACGCAGAGATATTATCGGCACGCGACATAAATTCTCTAACCTGTCCAATTGACCGATCTCCGCCGGACTAAAAATGTCGTGACTCTCCACACATGGTCCGAAAATCGTACAAATCCATGATTCATATGATCGGATCGTTGCGTCTATGGCCAGTTTGCAACTGCTCAAACCCTTATGAGGGCTGCATCCAAAAAAAATAATATTCAAAACCCTTGAATGGCAGATACTGGCAGACTCATTATCCATGTATTTACTCTATTTATTATACCAGATGAATCAGCAGAATTTTTTTTTTTAATTGCAAAGTATTTTACATATTATACACCTATTCCATCCCCATTGCTTTTATTATCTTGGCCATCGTTATGTCATCTCTGACTGGAGACCAGGTAGCCTTAGGTTGTTACACTGGATGAGGCAGCAGAACTTGGTTTATCCTTCAGGACTCTTGATAGTGCCTGTACTACTGCTCAGGTGTATGTTCAACACTGTAAGAGTAAGTCTTAGGGTGTTATTTATTAAAGTCCGATTTTTTTCTGTTCAGAGATTTAAAGATTTAGAGAACCACCTTGTTTTTATAGAAAAAGAAAAAGCCAAACATTTTCAAACTGTATTAAACCCAGAGGCAATTAAAAGTCAGAATAAAAAAATACTCCATCTCAAACCTGTTGAGTTCATGTAGAAGTCAATGGCAGATGTCCCGTTAATATGGGAAGATATTATGATCTGCATTTGTTTTCTTACAATAATCTGAACAATCTTTTTACATGCCCTTTTACATGCCAGATTTTTTAGAATAAATTTATTGACAAATATGGTAAAAATGTGTACAGGAGTTTGGTGGTTTTAAGAAAACAGTGAGAAATATTCAGGTTTTAATAAATAACCCTCTTAATGTTATTTATTCTCTTTGGGACCAGAGCTGACCTTCCTTGTGGATATTGTGCTGCAGTATCACCCATACCATACCACACTGACCATAGGCTAGAACTGCAGTGGAAGACAAATTAGACACTTCTAGCATTCACCAGATACGCTGACTAAATGCTTGTAACCGTGTGCTGCTATGGCAAAAATGTCATCCAAATCCTTGCAAAACAACTCAGTAAACACAAACATTTGAATTCACAGATAACCCTTGTTCAAATAGTGCCAGCCATCTCCCATTGTGGTGCTCCTCAAAATGTTGTGAACTGCTCCACCACTATTTGCTCAATATATACTTTATGTAACTAATGAATATTAAAAGGGTGGCCATAAAGCAAAACACAACATTTCCTGAATAACTACAGTATTTAACGTGATAAATACTACTTGCAGTATTATGACATGTGTCACTGGTGATATTGAGATACAGAATGCCTATGGGGCACTTTAAGAGACTTAGATATGATGTTTATGTAGGAGGTAAAGGTTTTGTAAACATTTAGGTCTGTTAGTTTTCCCCAAGAGGATAATAAATCAGCTAGGTTGGAAGGGGAGTAGGCCCCTTAGAGTGTAAGGTGTTGGGTTTCCCCTAGGTGATTAAAAGGGTAATAATAAATGTCTCTGGTCTCTTTTAGTTCCCCTACTTGTTAAAGGAGGTATGGTGTGTAATAGTACCTGGAACAGAGGATGGTTATAGTGTAGAAAAAGTGCAAGGCTAGAGTTCACTCTAGTAGTGTAAGGCAGGATGAGGGTAGTTAGAAGAGCAATCAGAGGCTCCAGCAAAATATGCTAATAAAGGTTAGTACCCTGCAGTGTCAATGCTGCCATTATAGGGACCCAAGTGGTTAAGCTCAAGAAAATAAATATTCTTAGAACAGTACACTTCTGGGTGCTTCACATTGTGATGAAGATATGTTGACCAAGGCAGTAAGTACTACCTATGGGTTACATAGTTAAATTGGGTTGAAAAAAGACAAAGTTCATAAAGTTCAATCCTACCAAATGAAAACCCAACATCCATACACACACACACACACCCCTCTCTACATTCACATACATTATTTATACCTATATATATATATATATATATATATATATATATATATATATATATACTAACTATAGAGTTTAGTATCACAATAGCCTTTAATATTATGCCTGTCCAAGAAATCATCTAAATCCCTCTTATAGTCATTAACTGAATCAACATCACAAAATCACGCAATCCTCTTTTATGTGTAAAAAGGTCCCCTGCTATTTGTCTATAATGTCCTCTAATGTACTTGTAAAGTCTAATCATGTCCCCTCACAAGCGCCTTTTTTCCAGAGAAAACAACCCCAACCTTGTCAGTCTCCCCTCATAATTTAACTCTTCCCTCCCTCTAACCAGTTTAGTTGCACTTAGTCTCTGCACTCTCTCCAGCTCATTTATATCCCTCTTAAGGACTGGAGTCCAAAACTGCCCCCACACTCCAGATGAGGCCTCACCAGGGACCTATAAAGAGACATAATTATGTTTCATCCCTTGAGTTAATGCCCTTTTTTATACAAGAACTTTATTTGCTTTAGTAGCCACAGAATGACACTGCCCAGAATTAGACAACTTGTTATCTACAAAGACCCCAAGATCCTTCTCATTTAAGGAAACTCCCAACACACTGCCATTTAGTGTATAACTTGCATTTATATTATTTTTGCCAAAGTGCATAACCTGCATTTATCAACATTGAACCTCATTTTCCAGTTTTCTGCCCAGTTTTCCAGTTTAGACAAATCACTATGCAAAGTGGCAGCATCCTGCATGGAACCTATAGTTCTGCACAATTTAGTCTCATCTGCAAAAATAGAAACAGTACTTTCAATGGCCACCTCCAGGTCATTAATAAACAAGTTGAAAAGCAAGGGACCTAGTACAGAGCCCTGCGCTACTCCACTAACAACACTGGTCCAATTAGAAAATGTTCCATTTACCACCACTCTTTGTAGTCTATCTTTTAGCCAGTTTTCTATCCAGGTACAAATACTATGTTCCAGGCCAATGTTTTTTAACCAGTAACCTTCTGTGTGGCACTGTATCAAATGCTTTAGCAAAGTCTAAATAAATCACATCCACGGCCATCCCAGAATCGAGGTCCCTGCCCACCTTCTCATAAAAAGAATTTAAGTTAGTCTGGCAAGATCTGTTACTCATAAAACCATGCTGGCACAAACTGATAGTATTACGATTTGCTATAAAGTCCAGTATCTTATCCTTTAATAACCCTTTGAAAAGCTTTCCTTTGGGTGTTGCAAAATTTAAGCCATGTACATAAGGTCACAGACTCCATATTCCCTGGTTCACAAGTATCTGTTTGATTTCTCCCATTAACGTGATTGTAGCTCATTCTAGCTATAAAAAAACATTTTTTAATCTTATATGACAGTCGTATAGTCATATGATTTGTTTATACAAGAAAAGTGAATTGTTACAATTGAAATCCCATACTCAAAACAATCCCCAAGGTCCTGGTCGCGGCTCAGTCCTCAGACCACCTTTTGCTTCGGGAGTCACCCTCTGGTGCTGTCAGGTCTCGAGAGCGTGAGAGGATCCGGTAGAGAGTTCTGGGCAGGCAAGAGAACTGCACGTGGTACCGAAATGGAGGACAAGAAGCATAGTCAAGGGACGGGCCGGGTCAATAACAAGGATCAGTCAATATGGTGCCAAATCAGGAAAAGAAGAGTAGTCAAGGTCACAGGCCAGGGTCAGGACAGGTAGTGAAACATCAGAGTCAGAACAGGTAGAGGGTCAAACACGTATATCAATATAATAATCGCACCCAGGAACTAAACAGAATCTATATTTGGCCCTGATTCAGTGCAGAGCAGGGGTCTTTATAGTAGGAATGCACCGAATCCACTATTTGGGATTATTCTGAATCCCTGAATCCTTGGTGAAAGATTCAGCCAAATCCCAAACCAAATCCGAATCCTAAGTTGCATATGCAAATTAAGTTCAGAAACAGAAATAGTGGAAAAAATGTTTCTTTTGTGATGAAAATTCATGTGATTTCCCTATCTGCCCCTAATTTACATATGCAAATTAAGTTTTGTCATCTTTCTGACCAGGCACAACAATTCGTCCGAATCCTGCTGAAAAAACCTGAAACCAAATCCTAGACTGGTGCATCCCTAATGGCTTACACTGATCACATGGGACCAGATGGGCCAGATTAATAACAGGTGAACAAAGCCCTGCCTTCTTGCAATTACAAGTATAGCAATGGAAGTGAACCAGGGCCTGAGCTGTCTCAGTAACTCAGACAGCCCAGAAACACCAGGTCCCTGGTTTGACTCCAGGCAGGATATTACATTGACCCCCTTTCTAAGGGGGGCCACTGAACCCACTAAATGGTAGGCCAACAAAGAAACATGAAACCCGTTACCCATTTTGAGAGTAAGTAATACAAATGTCGCACGTAGAAGCTGATTGCATTCGACATGATACGACTGTCAGAAGATGCAACATGCAGCATTCACATGCGACAGTCGTATGCAATCAGCTTCTACATGTGACATTTACATTTGATTCGGCTCATCCGACGTGACACCTGTGATTAGTCTCAACACATAGAGCAATGGCAACTCAAACAGTCCAAAAACAGCAGGTTCCTGGTTTGACTCCAGGCAGGACATTACATGAATAAACAGAATCTTTAAATCCACAACTCAAGGGAGATTGAATTCAATATACTTAGTACTTTATACAATAGAAAAAATATCTTAGCAAAAAAGCTACTCAAAATAGCTACTAAATTAAAAAAAAGTGACATGTCACAGTATATATATATATTTTAGAACTAGTTACACATTTACATTATTTTCAGGTGTACTTTTGTAGCTGATAATTCACTTTCAACGTATTAATACATTTCCATTAGTTGTTCAGCAATAACATCCTAAACAACCTTGATTTTAACGGCATATGAAGTCAATAGTGGCCTTGTTGTGAGGGAAAGCGCATTGTTGTTACCTGAATAGTGCGCCCGAATTGCAAAATGATGCATTATTGATAACGTATGGTTACATTTGTGAGGACAAACATATATAGGTCATTGTATAAGTACATATTTTGTTATATATACAGCTACTGTATGTTTGGTGAAAAACAGGTGTTCCCATATATCATAGCATAAATTATGTGGCTAATCTATAATCTACAGTTGGTGTCATTTAAAGGGTTAATGTATATTACAACACAGAAACATTCACTGGTCAATAGAGGGCCCATTAACTAAAAGCAGGGTTGCTAAGTATAAAAAATGGGTGTAGTCAACCATGTTATTTGCAGCCCTGCACAATGAAAAATTGCTACAATTATGTGCGTTAAAAATCAGACCCATGTTCACCAAGTGAATACAGTGCTTCCAGGCAAAGCTGTATTCATGGGAGATGGCAGGTGCGAATTCATGACAAATTTGTGCGTTTTGCTGCTGGCGAATGAATTCGCAAATTTGCCGTTAAAATTCCCCATCGTCTAATCATTTTTGATGCCGGCAACAGTTCCGACGCTGGTGTAAAAGTTTTTTAGACGCTGCCACTAATTTTGATGCCGTCGACAATAAACGGACGCCCATTGACTTTAATTGTAATTTAATTTCGTAGGAAATTTGCAAAGTTAGTGGCGAAGCGAAACGGGACAAATTTGCCCATCACTAGTAAGGAGTTTTATTACATTCACTACTCATCTTTTCAAGCTATAAAATCACAATCTTTATTTTCATTTGTTGTCATTAGCAAATCAATTCCAATTTCAGTTAGCCAATTAGTTCACAACTTACCTCCTGTCTAAGGGTCTATGTCTATGAGTCAAGTTGCTAAATTTGCATGAGTTTAAGATATTCCATTTTTTTTTTATTAAATAACCCAATTGAATTTAATAGAGTTAAAAAAAACAGATGAAATTGAATTTCAACCTTTAATAAATGTGCCTCTAAGTGACAGGTTTTGTTTCTTCTGCTTTAGACAGGCAAGTTTGTGCAGTGTCTTTTATTTAACTTATATAGGCCACTAGCAATTTCTAAGATGTGTGATTGAATTTGCTCCAACAGGAAATTTTGGATTTACACTTTAACCCAATGGACTTTTTTCACATGGACTGAAAGGGTGGACTTGTCCCATCAATCAAATGTGTCACTTGATTAAGGGGCAGGGGTCTTGTTGACTTCAGGTTATTTAAATTGTTTCGAATTGGTTTTGTTATTACTTGAAAAAAGGGATTAGCTTCCGAAGTATCTCGCAATCAAACACCAATAAGGGTGGTGGCACACAAGGATATTCGGGGAGATTGGTCACCCAGCGACAAATCTCCTCTTCTTCTGGTGACTTATCTCCCAGAAATGCCTTCCCGCCTGCTAGAATGTGAATTATCGTCGTCAGGATAGCACTCGCATTGATTCTGTTTCCTTGGCGAGAGATTTGTCTGAATACCGAATCATCCGATTACCAAACCAAATCCAAATCCTAATTTGCATATGCAAATTAGGATTCCGATTCGGTTCGGCCAGGCACAAGGATCACCTGAATCTGAATCCTGCTGAAAAAGGCAGAATCCTTGCCGAATCCAGAACTGAATCCTGGATTCGGTGCATCCCTATTATCAACGTTTGGATTCTGAAGTATTTTCTTATTCAAAAATCTGAAAATCTCAAATGTGCTCTTATTTAAAAAGAAAAACTTGAAACTTGAAAAAATGAATTGCTTAGAAATGTTAAACAAAACAAAAGAACCGTAACACAGTCAAATCACAGTCTACTCTTCATTTTTATGAGTTCGTGAAATGGGCTCAAAAACTCAAATTGACTCTAGCCTGAAACGGAAAAATACAACTTCAATGGACTTCTACATGAACTTGCAAGCTTTTAGATGCCCATTTTTTAACAAAAAAAAGTATTTTGATATTTGAACATTAAATAAATTGTTCACTTCATTCATTAATTTGGTTTAATCTGTCTAGAAAACATCATATTTTAATAGTCTCGTTAACTTGGGTAATGTAAAAACATTGAAATCATACATTTACTTTACATGCGATGGTAGTGACTTTATTGTCACAATTTGACAAAGTAGAACTCCCTATTAAATCCTATTGCAGCAATCTGCAGTTTTTCTTGTGTACAAATACTGTAAAAAGTCACACAGTCACACAGATCACTACGGCCTTTTATTTTCCAGTTTTCTAATAAAAAAAGCATCCAATGCCTTTTTGAATCTTTCTACTGTATCTTCTTATATTGTATAATTGAGAGCTCCTTCTTTAGTTTTACTTTTGTCATTGTATTAAATCAACACATCAGAGCTTGTTTTGTTTAATAGGGAGAGGTGTCCTTGTATTCTCTGTGAAGGAAATCCGAAAGACAAAGCTATTGTTAATAGATAGAATCATTATCTCTATATTTCTGTGCTTCACAATTATGAATACAACTGATATTTTTTTGTACAGTTTGATGGGGCTTGCAGGATAAATTAGAATAATGTATTGTTAAATGAGGCAACAATTCATTGCAAATACAATTATAGACACTTTGATTATGTCTAATAGAATTTTTAAATGTCCTTTTTAATTTGTTAGTAAAGGGATATTTCTATATATATCTTTATATCATTTGTGATAGGATTGTTTTGAATTACAAAATCAAAAACTTGCATTTTTAAAGTGCACACTCCATTTCTCACTGTTCAAAAGACTCTGCTGTTGCATAAAATATCTCTTGTGATACAAAATTTATGTTGTATCACAAAAAATACTTTTATGACACTGTGATGCTGAGCAGGGATGGGCGAATTTGACCTGTTTGCTTCGCCAAAAATTTGCCGCCGGTGAAATGTCGCAGACGCCCATTAAAGTCTATGGGCGTCAAAAAAAATTTGTCGCGCGGCGAAACTGTTTTGACGCGCGTCTTTTTTTTGTGACGCACGCTGCCATACAAGTCTATGGGCGTCATTTTTTCGGCGAAACTAGGCGAAAAAATGTGCCCATCCCTAAGAGTGTAAAGCTCGATTCCCTGCAATGATGCAAGTCTCAGCTGCTGCATCTCTGCTTATATGAGGACCGGGAAATACACTTTTGCAAGTGTATGTTATGAATATTCCTCATATTTGCCCATACAAATTGAGTATTGAGCCTTCTAAAGTGGGCCTCAGTCAAGGAATGATCCTGCATCACTCGTGCACAAATGTTAATTGGTGATGGGCGAATAAACTCGGCAGGTACAAATTCACAGTGAACTTCCGTGTTTCTGCCGTGAAAATTTGCTGGCGTCAAAAAAATTTGAACGTGCGTTGGAAAAGTTGCTTGCGTCAAAAACACTGCACCACAACATTATTCAGACACCCATTGGGGCAAATTCACTAAGTGCCGAAGCGCCTAATGCTAGCGTCAATTCGCTAGCGTTGGTCATTTTCGTTACTTCGCAAATTCACTAACGAACGCTGGCGTAAATTCGCTAGTGTTACTTCGCACCCTTACGCCTGGCATTTTTTCTATATTATGGGTGATAGGCTGAAATAGATCGACAAATTTGTTGGGGCTCCCCTCCTTCCCCCCTACATTTCCTAACTCATGGCAACTTAACTATACAGGGGGCACATGTGTAGGGAAAACAAAAAATGTTATTTGACGTTTTGAAGGTTTCCCAGGCATTTGTAGTGATTGTACGTATTCCTCCATTGAAATTTGAATTTGGCGCTGTATGCAAATTAACCATCGCTAGCGTAACTTCGCTTCGCTTAGCCAATCAACACTAGCACAACTTCGCAACCTTACGCTACCCTTGAGCGCAACTTCGGATTTTAGTGAATTTGCGGAGTGCTGGCGAAACTACGCCTGGCGAAGTGCGGCGAAGTTACGCCTGGCGCAACTACGAATCTTAGTGAATTTGCCCCATTTACTTTAACACCGGCGTCAAAATTAATGCGAGTGTCAGAATTGACACCAGCGTCAATGTTTGCGAGTCGAAAATATTTCACTGTTTCATGGATTTTGCAGGAAATTTGAGAATTTTTTGGCAAAACAGGAAAAATTCGCCCATCACTAATGTCAATTAAAGTTCAGAGTTATTCTTCTGCACTATTAAATGCAATGCAGGCATCAGGCTTTTAAGGGATGCCATTTATAATTTATACAATCTTTTTTTTATAGTGGCATTTGATATTTTTAAAATGATTTCAACAGTGTATTTTCTAAAGACTAGAGGTTGTTTTTACATGTAAAGCCTCAACTTTCAATGTTCCTGATTACTCTACCTCAGCAGAGTTTTTAGTCAATTCTACTCTCCCAATTTCTTAAAAACATGAAACCAATGTAAATTGAAATAAAGGAAGCTGATTCTCTGCAATATGTTTATATGCAATATTAAATGCACCTTTGATGTATGTTTCCAAAATGTGGAAGTTGCCCCTCAAAAGGTCACCTGGGGAGAGAATTAGTTAACACTTTCCATCAGTTTTTTTTTTTTATAAAATGTGATAAAAGAAAAAAAAGCCCTTTGTAATGAACTAAAAAATGTTGTACATTTCTTACTAAGGAGTATTAAAGATGCATGTATGGAGGTAGTGCGTAATCTGCTACTGAAGTTTGAAATGATGGATTAAGTATTTAGGGCATATTTTATTAATCATCTTCTATGAATTTAGCATATATGTCATTGAAAATCAAGGTGTAAAACACTGTCAAATCTTGAGATACTATTGTCTGCTAATGCAAAAACTCTTCCAGAGCAGATTTTATCTCTGAACAATTTCAATTGCTTTTTAGGGCAATGCGTGCTTAACTCCTAAAATTACCTTTTACTTTTCAGGCCTCATTTGAGTTCAGCCTTCCTTTGCTAAGATGCTGAAAATTACCAAACATCACATTTTACTAAATTTTTCTTTCAAAATGTATGCATGGATATATTGATAAAATACTGGACACAAATGTCATCATTAATTGAAATAAACAACACCCATAAGCTATAAAAAAATATCAGCAATGCTCTTCAGCAGTAAATCCTATGTAAGTAGTTTTACCCCAAAACATACAATATGAGCAGATTTACTCAAGGGCGAAGTGGCTAAAGCTAGAGTCAATTCACCAGCGTTATCTCTTTCAGGGACTTTGCCGATTTACTAACGGTGCAGGCGTCACTCCACTAGTGAAGGAGACAGACGCCAGCAGTGATTCGCACTAATGCCAGGCGAGTTTTCACTCTGACAAATGGACGTTACTCCGCAAATCCACTAAAATGTGGATTTTACTGAACGTTACCTCTTTAACCAGACTTGCGTTCACCAGCTCAGACCAGGCGAAGTGCAATGGCGTGCATAGAACCTCCTCAATCTTCTGTCACTTACATCATATTTTTGGAGTGGAAAAACTTCTAAGTCCAAAAAATGCTGGTGTCTTTTCCTTTTTTCAGGGTGATATGCTACAAAAGTGTTGAATTTTTTTTTTGTGTAACCGGTTTCCCCAATACATTTTATAACATATGGGAACATTATTTTACAGTGGGCTCATGTGTAGGCCATTATAACAACTCAATTGACTTCATTAAAATTTCCTGGACATGTCTAGTGTTCAGTGTAAATGTAATGTACTAGATGTAGCATGTAACATAAAGATGTGCATTCAACTTTAAATTTCCCTCTGTATCCAATTTAGCCTGAGCGCAAGACCTCTAGCGAAGTTGCACTAGGCAGAATTGAACGCTAGTGCGTCTTCACTTTAATTTGCTCACATTGACGAAGTAACGCTAGCAAAAATTTCGCCAGTGTCCGACGCCCAGGATGAAACTTCGCATTTTAGTAAATTAGCATTGTCTGAGCAAATTTTTGCCTGGTGAAGTAGTGCGATGGGTGCGAAGCCATCACTGGCAAATTTTTGCCCACAAGAAGGAAACTTCTGGTACAGGAAGCCAGAAGAAACATAGAAAAATTACAGAGACAATTTGAACTAAAAAAAAGGAGAAGGTATCACCCATACAACTGAAGGGTAGGACTTGTGGAGTAGCAAAGTCCCACCCACTCAGAAGCCATGTTACAATTTGACAGTTTGATGCCCAGTATCCACAGATTTACCTCAGTATGTAGCCAGTATGACTCCAAAATAAAAGTTATGCATATGACTTTCCATGATTTCCAGTTCATCTTCTGAAAACACAGCATTCTGCCAGTGTATTGAGTGTCACAACACAGCACAACCACAGCATTCTCTGTATTATCCACATTATTTAATACATTTCATTTTTTTGCTATTTCTCAATCTGCTACTGTCCTTTACCTTCATTTTCTCTTTGTGTCTCCCCTATTTTCTTCTTCAGTCCTGTTCTGTTCTCTATAATCTTCTTAGATGTCTCCCCCTTCTTCATCTATATAACAATTCTCTATTTGTTATCTACTTCTATCCTTAAAATCTCTCTGTTTTTATCTTCTATTTTCCCTTTTAACTTGTGCGTTTAACCACTCTATTTCATTTGCAGGTAGAAGTAGGCAGGAGCAAAAGCTTCGGTATTACAATAAAACAGCTTTAGGGCCCTGCACATCCCTTAAACATTCCCGGCTCTGTATAAATTACTTTTAGTGCACTATCCCTCTTAATTAAAAGAAAATGTAAAAAACTTAATAAGTTAACTTATTTAAAATCTCAATAAAAAATGCTATCAAATACAACCATGGTAAAATATAATCTCTCAAATTCATATTTATTCACCATTTTTAATAGGTTGACAAACTCAAAAGCATTTTGAAAAACTTGAATTGAATAAATAGTTAACATTTTGCCTAGGATTGCTCCCATTGACTTCTACATGACCTGGCAAGTTTTTAGCTTAATAAATGTCAAGAATTTATGTTGCTAAAATCTTACTCAAATTCATCATTTTTAGAACCAAAAAATCAAACTGAAGGGAAAAATGTTGATAAGTAGTCAACATTGATAAATAATCCCTAAAGGTACTATAACCTGTTGCAAATATTGACAATCTTTTTGTTGAGCAAAGTCTTCTGTACTGCTACAATGTAAGTATTCAAACACTGGCTCCTCTATTGTAAATACTAATTATATAAGAACTCTGGTTTTTAAACACCCACACTTTTATATTACATCTTTATACAAATCTCACATTGGGCTTTGCAAGTGAAGCCATTAATTCTTTATTCTCTTTTTTTGGTATCCTTCATTGTGTATTTTTTTTTTTTTTTTGCAAAATATGCTAGATGATTTGCATTAACACAAAAAAATCTTATAAGGGTTTCAGATGTATCAAAATCCTTTGTTTAACAAAGGGCAAACATCATATCTGATTAAACATGTAAAACAAATAAAGTGTTGTACTTGCAGCTAAAAGTATTAAATAGAAAAATGCCTGATTGTTGCTCAAAAGAATAAAGGTTAAAACCGTATCTTGCATTAGCTGTGCATTGTTAAAATGATAATAGAAGATGCTATTCAATGTGACGCCTTGCATTAAAAAAAGTTTTCTTTTGTTGGAAGATTTGGAAAAGTAAACCATTTATACATTGCTGCAATTTTGTATTCATCACATGATTTAATAAAGAGGATCAAAAGTATGTCTTTTTCTGGGCCTGATGCCATTGCCTTTTCTTTTCCTTCAGTTACATTTCTTGGCATATTCACAAACATGATAAAAAAAGACCATGTGTTCATATGAATTTCATTGCTGCTTCTTTTCTTTATTTGAACATTAAATTTAAAACCGTTAAGAGATTCTGTGATTAAAGGGATACTGTCATCGGAAAACATGGTTTTTTTTCAAAATGCAATAGTTAATTGTGCTACTCCAGCAGAATTATGCACTGAAATCCATTTCTCAAAAGAGCAAACAGATTTTTTTATATTCAATTTTGAAATTTGACATAGGGATAGACATCTTGTCAATTTCCCAGCTGCCCTGGTCATGTGACTTGTGCCTGCACTTTAGGAGAGAAATGCTTTCTGGCAGGCTGCTGTTTTTCCTTCCTCAATGTAACTGAATGTGTCTCAGTGGGACATGGGTTTTTAGTATTGAGTGTTGTTCTTATCTACCAGGCAGCTGTTATCTTTTTAGGGAGCTGCTATCTGGTTACCTTCCCATTGTTCTTTTGTTTGGCTGCTGGGGGGGAAAGGGAGGGGGTGATATCACTCCAATTTGCAGTAAAGAGTGATTGAAGTTTATCATGACTTGGGGCAGCTGGGAAATTGACAATATATCTAGCCCCATGTCAAATTTCAAAACTGAATATAAAAAAATCTGTTTGCTCTTTTGAGAAATGGATTTCAGTGCAGAATTCTGCTGGAGTAGCACTATTAACTGAAAAAAAAAATTTCCCATTACAGTATCCATTTAATATTATATTCATAGAAAATAATTAGCAAAACACATTGACGTCACTGGCCATTTTTTCACAGCGACTTTTTGTGCCCAAAATACATTGGAGTCAAAGGGTGTTTTTCATTGTAACATTCTCCTTGCAAAGTAAATTGAAGTCAGTGGGTGGTTTTTCACTGCAGATATTTTTTATGCAAAATACAATTGTTTTCTAAACTCTAACAAAAAGAGTTCTACTGTGAATTCATGCCTGGCAAAAAGTCCATTCAACACTACTGTAACTTTATGGGAAGTGGGTTGTTAGCGATTGAGAAACGTTTTTAAACAGGTATAATGTGCCTATACTTGTACTGAACGTTGTTGATATTTTATTCTTATACTAATAGGTACAGTAGGACACTAAGAGCTTTGACAACTGGTAAAAATCAGAATTCATTTTGTGCACTGAAATGAAACCAATTTGGTTTAGTGTTTGGCGTTTGATACATAGGCTCCTTAAAGCGCATTAGAAATTCTGAAAGTAGAGACGATGGTATAAATGAGAAACCAGCTCATAAATAAGATAAATGAGAGATGATGGTGTACTGTTTTCGGAGAATGTACTAAAAGAACATTTAATTATTACTGTACAAATTAATATACAGTTTTTAAGAACAATTAAGTGACTACTACCCCCTTTATTAGTGCTATGAAATTGATGTAAACCTTCAGTTAATCGACATTTATTAGTATTCATTATAATTTTTATATGTATTATTAATTCTCTAATGTACCTAAAAAAACATATTTCGAGCAAAGTACAAAATATTTCTTCAAAAGTTACCAATCATCCATTTTAATACAGAAAGTAGCTGATTAACACCAAAAGCTTGCATATGAAGATACCATAGCAAATGTCTAAATATAGATAACTTAATTGTGAATCACTATAAAAAAGAATCGTATAAGGGCTCTAAATTAGCCAACTTCATGAATCAGTGCAGTACGAAGCTCTTAATATACGTAAATTACAATTATAGCACCAACTGGTAATCCAAGAAAATCAAAACACTGTTAGGCAGACACTAAATGCTAGTATAAATCTAATTACTAGTATTATACTTCTTGCAATTGAAAAGGCAGTAGCATATGGTTGTTAACCCTTAAAATAAGAATGCAAATGCCTTTATACAGGGCAATTCTAAAATATTATAATCTAAATTATATTCATTTATATTTAACAGCAATACCTATCACACTTTCATTTCAGTTTTCACTCCACAATCTGATTTGTATTATTAGCAGCTTATTTTCTGATTTTCAATCCTAAAAAGCAACAAGAACAAACAAGAATTTCACATTTTCATTTAGTCATATAAGGAGTCACAAATTGGGTTGAAAAAAGACAAAGTCCATCAAGTCCAACCCCTCCAAATGAAAACCCAGCCCCATACACACATCCCTACTGTCACATAAATGATATATACCCATAACTACACTAAGGGGCAAATTTACTTAAGGTCGAATATCGAAGTCGAAGGATTTAGCGATATTCGTTCGATCGAACGTTCGAATGGAAAATCTTTGATGGATTAAATCCTTCGAATCGTTCGATTTGAAGGATTTTAATCCATCGATTGAACGATTTTTCTTCAACCTAAAAAAGATTGCTAAACCTATGGGGACCTTGCCCATTGGCTAACATTGACTTTGGTAGCTTTTAGGTGGCGAACAAGGGGGTCGAAGTTTTTTCTTAAATTGACAGTACTTTGAATGGTTGAATAGTCGAACGATTTAGTTCGAAACGTTCGATTCGAAGTCGAAGTTCGAAGTAGCCAAAAAAATCATTCGAAATTCTACGTTTTTTCCCCTCTATTCCTTCACTTGAGCTAAGTAAATGGGCCCCTAACCATAGAGTTTAGTATCACAATAGCCTTTGATATTATGTCTGTCCAAGAAATCATCCAAGTCCCTCTTATAGTCATTAACTGAATCAGCATCACAACATCACCCGGCAGTGCATTCCCCAACCTCACTGTCCTCACTGTGATGAACCCCCTACTCTGTTCCTTTAAATGAAACTTCTTTTCCTCTAGTCTGAAGGGGAGGCCTCTGGTACGTGATTCTCTTTATGGGTAAAAAGGTCCCCTGCTATTTGTCTATAATGCCCTCTAATGTTCTTGTAAAGTCTAATCATGTCCCCTTGTAAGCACCTTTTTTCCAGAGAAAACAACCCAGGCATAATTATGAGAGTCATAATTATGCCCTTTTTTATACAAGAACTTTATTTGCTTTAGTAGCCACAGAATGACACTGCCCAGAATTAGACAACTTGTTATCTACAAAGACCCCAAGATCCTTCTCATTTAAGGAAACTCCCAACACACTGCCATTTAGTGTATAACTTGCATTTTTATTATTTTTGCCAAAGTGCATAACCTGCATTTATCAACATTGAACCTCATTTTCCAGTTTGCTGCCCAGTTTCCCAACCTTTGATCAAGTTTTGTTGAGTATGTGCTTTGATAGAGTATATGAAAGTCTGAGCATTGTATATTAAAGTTGGGGGGTATGTGATGATAATTTGTGTACCACTTGACTTCAAAAACACCCTTCATACAATTAAATGTAACATATATTTATGACTTTTACACATTATATTCTGGTAATTACAAGGCCCAGTTAATGTTCAGGTGGTCTCTGTACCTAAGAAAGAAGAGGTATTATTCGATTGTAGGAGATGCTGAAAGAGCAATTTGAAAGGTAAAACCAGTAAAGGGGTGTATCATAGATGCCAAGGGCTATCATAATGTCAAAAGCTATTGAGCAATCAAGGAGTATTAATAAAGAGAACATGTGTTTCGCTTTTGAACATAGTAGTTCACTGGTGAGTAGTTTCTTGTAATTCTGAAAAACTATATTGTAGGGTGTCAGAAAGGCCATGATCAATATGAACCTTCCTACCAAATGAGTTCAATGTCCCCTTTTGTATTGTGTCATGTAAAGGTTGGCAAAGGATAGGACAATTGTCCTGCGATAAAGTTATATCTAATAATTTCCAATTTGATGGGAGTATTAACCTGATTATTGTAGGAGCAATGTCCGTCTACATGTTTGTACCTCCTCTGTATGTGGAATGTTACTATACAGAACACCAATGTTCACTGTTCAAAGATAGCTTTTTTTGTTGCAAATCCCTTTGAGGCCAAAAATTTGGAACTACTTTCTATGTTATGTTCGGAAAGTTTATGCAGGAATACCTAAGGGGGTTTGTACTGATCCATTATATTTTTAATATGGAATTTCAAGTTATTATATATATTACATATGTAATATATATAATATATATATCTATATATATAGATATATATACAGAAAAATAAATAACAGGGGGACCTTCCATGTCAATCATGAGTAGTGATGGGCGAAATGGCGCCGGTGTCTCGTTTTTGACACCGGCGCCCATCAAAAAAAATTTGACGGCGGCGAATTTTTTCAGCGAATTTTCGCGGCCGTTTCGTGAATTTATTCGCTGGCGGTGAATCACGCAAATTCACCGCGAATTCGCGCCTGGTGAATAAATTCGCCCATCACTAATCATGAGAGAAAAATGACACCATTGTCACCATTCTTCTACTTAACATTACAATAAGTAAAGATCTGCACTGATATACTTTGCTGAATAAATAAGTATTCATTTGTTATTGTTAAATTGCCAAGATCTTTTAAGCTGCTAAATAACATTATGCCTTTGTGCCTATTAAATTCTTCAGTTTATTATGTCTGCTATGTGCAATTTAAACAAATTCTGCAATTCAAAAGTATTATAGTTAAGGGTTTCATTTGATTGTTCTCAAATACGTTTTCTTATTAAAAAATAGTTTTGTTGTGCTTGTTATTGCATAGTCTCTCGTCGCCTCCGTAGGTAAATTCAGAACAGATTAACAAAGCGTGTTTAAATGAGTTTTAGAAAGAGCGCGCAAAACAATGCAAAAAACCCAGCAAATATAAAAGAAAGTACATACAACCAAAGATATCTTTATAATGCTCCATTGAGTGTCTGACAGCATTATGGTACACAACACATTTGTGTCAAATTATTTTGTTGCAATCTTTTCAGAAGCCAATGCAATATAATAGCAGAACTTGTATAATTCTCCGTTAATGTATAGCCCCACAAATATACTTTTAAGATCGCTACTGTTATCTACACAGTTAGCCCAGAATCCACTTGTATTGAAGTGAAACTTACATTTTACATACCCAAATGTAAGTTTTCCCTCATTTTACACTGCTGGATTGTGGTCTCCCATAATAAATACAGTATATGCTTTTCTTGAAAAGGGCCATAGTAACCCGAAACGTTGCCTTAAGGCACTTTGAGTAAAGTTTTTCACTTTTTACAAATAATACCGGAGTACTGCTGCTTTTATTGAGCTAACATTACAGACTACTTACTTCCTAAAACATCTTACGCAATATAAATGGCAAATTCCTGGAAATATGACATTAATTAGGGGCCCATTCACTGAGCTCGAGTGAAGGAATAGAGGAAAAATACTTTGAATTTCGAAATGTTTTTTTGGCTACTTCGACCATCGAATGGGCTACTTCGACCTTCGACTTCAACCTTCGACTTTGAATCAAACAATTCGAACTAAAAATCGTTCGACTATTTGACCATTCGATAGTCGAAGTAGTGTCTCTTTAAAAAAAACTTCGACCCCCTAGTTCGCCACCTAAAACCTACCGAGGCCAATGTTAGCCTATGGGGAAGGTCCCCATAGGCTTCCTATCAATTTTCTGATCAAAGGATAATCCTTCGATCGATGGATTAAAATCCTTTGAATCTTTCGAACGATTATTCCTTTGATCGTTCGATTGAACGAATTGCGCTAAATCCTTCGACATTCTAAGGATTTTAATTCGGCAGTCGATATTCGACCCTAGATAAATTTGCCCCTAAATCTCATGTTTTTTTCACATTGCACCTTAACTCATTTTTACTCACTATAAGGGGCAGATTTATCAAGAGTTGAATATTGTCTGTGTTATTTAAGTGATAAATACTTCGAACTTCAAACGATTCAAAGGATTTCATCCATCAATCGAACGATTTTTCTTTGACTTTAAAAAACGAAGAAAACTGCTCTAGAAGGTCCCCATAGGCTAGCATAGCACTTTAATTTGGCAAAGTATTGAAGTCGAAGTTTTTTTAAAGAGACAGTACTTTGATTTTCGAAAGGTTGAATAGTCAAACGATTTTACTTCAAATCAAATTCAAAATTGTAGTATCCTGTTCGATGGTCGATGTATCCAAAAAAATGACTTCAAATTTTGAATTTTTTTACTTCGAAAATTCCCTCGAATTCACTTCGACCCTTGATAAATCTGCCCCTAAGCGTAGAAGTTTGCGCCCCAAAAATTGTGCAAAGACTTGTAATTCTCTAATGAATATATTGCTGCCAGCCTAATAGTTCTACTAGAAATATTACTGATAAATGATGGTGTTTATTGTGAAACTTAATGATTCATATCTTTATTGCTGCCAGATGCCTTATTACCTTGGTTGTTACAATTGACAAAGAAGATGAATACAGATGCACATTATAAAACTGTATTGGCAAAATTCAGCAACACATGAACATAAATATACAGGTATGAGATCCATTATCCGGAAATCCCTTATTCAGAAAGCACTGAATTACGGAAAGGTCGTCTCCCATAGACTCAATTTTATCCCATTAATGCAGATTTTTAAAATTGATTTCCTTTATCGCTCTAATAATAAAACAGTCACTTGTACTTGATCCCAACTAAGATATAATTAATCCTTATTGGAGGCAAAACCAGCCTATTGGCTTTATTTCACGTTCACATGATTTTCTAGTAGACTTAAGGTATGAAGATCCAAATTATGGAAAGATCCATTATCCATTCTGGATAATAGGTATGGGACATGTATACAAAAATGTATCACTAATAATAATAGACATTTTTAGACACTGTTTCTGTTAATCCCTTTCTCCACTATCCAAGTTGTATATTCTCTCAGTATTACCAACCAACTGTAAGATCAGTGTATTGAACTTTAGGTAGTATTTAAGGCATACAATCTACATAATGAACTAAGCATGACCAACAAGTTAAATGCATCCCACACATGTGTATATATTTCTAATTCTAATGGAAATATTTATTGAGAACACTAAGAACTTGGAAAGACAATATTACAAAGCCTAGAAATGAGTCAGGCAACCATGAACTGAACTATAGTTCCTTTTTAAGAATTCTTTCCTCATCTAAACTGATCTTGTCAGACTCTTGTCAATGCAATGCATGTCTAGAACATCTTCAGGAGCATTTACGTATATCAGTGCTGTAACCCATAGAAACCAATGAGAATATAGCTTTATTGGTCTATCAAACGTTAAAAAAGCAACAACCTACTTGGACGTTATGGGAAACTGTACTGGTGCATTTTAGCAATTTAGCCCCTATCATATACTTTAACCACATCTACAAGAACTACAACTACATGAAATGCATTGGTTAACTCAGTCATTAATTCACAGTTTTTATTGACCAATATTGTAAATGGAGTCGGCTAATCCAATATATGAAGCAAACATCATGACAAATTTAGATGGAATCGTACTTTAACATTTGACAGCTTCATTCATACTTTGAAATGGAAAGATATCATATCTAATGAACTGATATAGCAGACAGATAGTGTAAATAATTAAATAGCGATAATGAATAACTTGCCAGAATATCAAATGGATTCTGCAATGGAGAGAGTTCACATAATAGATTTAGACTTGGGATTAAATAAAACTACTGTATATATAGATACATCTCATCTGAACAGGATAAACGAATATCAAAACATATTAATATACAGTGGATTCATTGAACAGGATTATGAGATTGATAAGGGGATCACATGTAACCAATATATTTTAATCAAATTATTCAGACAATGATTTCCCTTTTCTCTGTAATAATAAAAACAGTATATTGTACTTGAGACTATTGGAGGCAAAACAATCCTATTGGTTTTAATGTTTAAATTGATTTCTTGGTAGACTAAGGTATGGTAATCTCTATTACGGAAAGACCCCTTATCCGGTAAACCCCAGGATCTGACCATTATAGATTATAAGTCCCATACCTGTATTTGTTGTGTCAAACTCTTTTCTCTCTCTCCCATATTTCTATGGGATTTTTAAAGGCATATTTATCAAAAGGTGATAGTATAAGTTCACCATTTGATAAATGCACCTTTAAAAATCCCATAAAGTCAGTATTTCCCACTGCGGACTGTAGAGATCTTTAGCTTCACTCTATGATAAATATTGCCATACTGTATTCTGTTAATTGCAAAGTCAGTCGTCTTCTAGATAGAACCCAACTTGGTTCACCATGAGTTGTTTTAGCACTTCCTTGAGAATGGTCCCATGTAAGGACCTAAATGTAGGTGTTCATACTTATTCATTTCAAATTTTGTTGCAGTCCCTTGATTGCTCATCTTTTTATCTAATTATAAAGCTTTTTCCGGTATGTGTATGTACACTATATACTAAGGAAAACAGCTGAGAAAAAAACTGTTTTTTTTTTTTTTTTTTCAAATTTCTATGAATGTCTATTAATGGCTAAGGGGCAGATTTATCAAAGGTCAAATTTCAAAGTACACAAAACTTCGAAATTCGGCCATCGAATTAAAAAACTTCGAATTAGAAGTTTTTCAACAAATTTGCCAATCCTGCGGTCGAATAACAATGATTCAAACTATTTTATAGATCGATCTAAGGTTTTTCCTTCAACCTCTAAAGACTTAGAAAATGGTTGTAGAAGGTCCCCATAGGCTAACATAGCACTTCGGCATGTTTAATTTGCCAAAGTATTAAAGTCAACGTTTTTTTTAAAGAGACAGTACTTTGACTGTCAAATGGTCGAATATTCGATCGATTTTTACTTCAAATCGAAGTCTAAGTAAATTCGAAGTCGTAGTATCCTATCTGATGGTCGAATTATCCAAAAAATTACTTCGAATCTTTTTACTTCAAAAATTCCCTCAAATTCACTTTGACCCTTAGTAAATCTGCCCCTATATGTGTATAATATATTAAATATAAAAATCATATATCAGCATTAGTGTTGAATTGTGTTTCTTCTATATTAGCTGTAATAAGGAAAGAAACATCATTTTGTTCCATCATGTCAGCTGCATTTGCCGCATGTAAATGAACACCACACTGACTTACAAGATGGTACATCTAATTACTTCAGAAATATTTTATGAAAGGTCTAAAATTTGCATGGAGCGCTATTAATAATTAAAGGCTATCTCAGATTGTAAGTAGTAGTTTTTCCTTCCACCGTATTACCAAAATCAAACAACTTTTCCACTAAAAGCTTCTTCTCTGAAATAAAGTATACTATTTTATGTTTAATTCTGTTTCTTCTTTGTCATCTTTAGAATGTTTTTCTTTAACAACGGGAACTGGATTAGCTGTTATTGTGGAAATCTTGGTTTTTTTTAAAGCTCCAGTGAATTTTCTTATCAAAATTGTTATTTTAAAGGTAACACATGCAAAGGTAAACAAGTTAAATGCCATAATGATTGTGTTGCTGTAGTTGCAAAGCATAAGGCAAACCCATCAACTATGTCACTCATTTTCAAATGAGGATAGTTAAGATGATTAAAAAAGATACAGGAATACTGACATCTTCTACAATTCCTGCAACAAAGCAAGACACCAAAAATGATTTTCAACAAAACCGATTTATTAAACATCCAGTCAGTTTTCATTCATCTCTATAGTAATGACAGTTGTTTCCTGATCATTGAAATGGGTGTCAGGCAAGCCATGGCATGGGATTAGTGGCAGTTAGTGGTTCATTGATCAGTTCCACAGGTAGTTAATGCTACTTGTATCATAACTATTACATTGACCTGGGCTGAAAGGATGATGGTATCTACAATGTTGGGATGCATCTTATCTCTTCATTTTAAAACAATAAGCACTGAAGCCTTGGCTGCCAGTGTCAATGCTAATGTTGTAGGGATTTGTCTTGATAATTTGATAATATCCTTGATGTTTGCCCCAAATATAATGGTTTAACTGGTTATACTTTCCCAATCATTTTCATAGAAATCTAAATGGTGCTTCAGGGTTAGTAGAAACATCTAAGACGGATCCCCAACCTTTTTTTGCCAGTGAGCCTCATTCAAATGTAGAGTTGAAGCTCTACACAAGCATGAAAAAAGTCCCTAGGCATGCCAAATAATGGCTATTATTGGCTATTTGGTTGCCCCTATGTGGAATAGTAGCCTACAGGATGCTCTACTTGGCAATACATCTGGTTCTTAAAAGAGAAGGAAAGGAAAGGTCTATATAAATACACCAGTAACGCCTCAAAGTAATTCTGCTCTGAGTCCTCTGTCAAAAGAAACAGCACATGTCTTTCCTTCTATTGTGTACTCATGGGCTTCTGTATCAGACTTCCTTCTTTCAGCTTGAACCTCCAGGGCTAGGGCTTGAGCATGCTCAGTTTGCTCCTCTCTCTCTCTCCCTCCTCCTCCCCCCTGCTGTAATCTGAGCCCAGAGCTATGAGTGAACAAGGAGAGACTCAGACAGGAAGTGATGTCACACCAAGCTAATATGGCAGCTGCTAACCTAAACAAAGAGCTTCTAGAGCTGTTACTCAGATATGGTAAAGCATTCTGCAGAATAAATATAGTGTATTAGCTTTCACTATTGTGGCTAATCTATTGGCTTTCCTTTTCATTGAAGCAAATAAAACTTGCCTCCAGGCCTGGAATTCAAAAGTAAGCACCTGTTTTAATGCCACTGGGAGCAACATCCAACAGATAAACGACTCATTTGCAAACAGGAAGATGGGGGGCAAAGTGCACAAAATGGGCTCATTTTAGTATTGGAGACTGTACAGTTCATTGGTTTACTATTACAGATATACAGAGACACTATATGGGGCACATTTACTATGGGTCGAATATCGAGGGTTAATTAACCCTCGATATTCGACCATTAAAGTTAAATCCTTCGACTTTGAATATCAAAGTCAAAGGATTTACCACAATTCATTATTATCCATCGATTGAACGATTTTCCTTCGATCAGAAATTGCTAGGAAAGCCTATGGGGACCTTCCCTAACTAACATTGGTGCTAGGTAGGTTTTAGGTAGCGAAGTAGGTGGTCAAGGTTTTTTTTTTAAAGAGACAGTACTTTGAGTATCGAATGGTCGAATAGTCAAACGATTTTTAGTTTGAATCGAAGTCGAAGTCGTAATCGAAGGTCGAAGTAGCCAATTCAATGGTCGAAGTAGCCAAAAAAATACTTAAAAATTCATATTTTTCCTTCTAATCCTTCACTCGAGCTCAGTAAATCTGCCCCAACATGTTATTAGGGCCAAACAGCAATGAATTATTTGCAGATACAGCTCATAGTTAGGGATGGGCGAATTTGACCAGTTTCGTTTCGGCAAAAATTTGCTGCTGGCAAAATGTCGCAGACGCCCATTCAAGTCTATGGGCGTCAAAATTTTTTTGTTGCGCAGCGAAATTGTTTTGACGCGCGTCTTTTTTTTTGATGCACGCCGCCATACAAGTCTCTGGGCGTCATTTTTTTGGCAAAACGAGACGTAAAAATTTGCCCATCCCTACACATAGTTGGCTTAGCTATCCTTATATAGAAGGCTTCTCCTTTCCCTACTACTTTTGCATCAAATCAATCTTTCTGTAATGATTAAACTTTCATTTAGATGAGTAACACAGGCCCCATTTCAGCTCTGCAATGGTCAAAAAGAGCAAAGGATCCATTTGTAGACATATTAATTTGATCAATAACATCATTAATTTGATTTACTGGAACAGATTCTCCCAATGAATTGGAGAAGCTTTAGTAGAAACTTTATAAAATATATATTCATGTTTTAAGCAAAGAGAAAAGAGTAAAGCAAAAATAAATTAATAAAATTGTGTGTGTACACAAAATATAGGCTTACTAAAATATTTTCTGGTCTTTACTTGCTGTGTCTGTGGCATTGCTTGTACTCGGCAAGTAAAAATACAGATTATGGTTTCGTTTTACAGAAGAACATTTTGCAACTAGAGGAAGAAACCACGGGATGTTGGCTATGAAACGCTATAGGTGTCTTGCCCAGTCGCCCCCGGTGCCTAGAGAGTACACAAAGTCGGTAGAATCCGGATTAAAAGGGTGAAATTTAAAGCCAATCCAATTTTACCATTGAAATCCATTCAAACAAACTGGCTATTTTTGGCTCCGCCCACTTTTAAAAATTTGCATCCCAGTCACCCCTTCACCAAATGGACCAAGTTTGAGCACTCTTACATTAACAGTGTAAGATTGACAGGAATTTAAATATTCCCATTGAATAGCGTTTGGTAAAATGTGATTGGCTGTCTTAAGCTCCGCCCAGTTTTCTGAATTTTAACCCCAGTTACCTAGTCATGGTCAGTGCCAAGTTTGGGGCCTCCGGTTTTAAAACTGTGAGAACGGCGGTAATACAAAATTTTACATGAAAGTCAAGAGGTGAAAACTGATTGGCTGTTTTTGGCTCCACCCACTTTTCCTAAATTTTGACCGCAGTCACCCAGTGAGTAATTGAGTCAAGTTTGGTACGCCTAGCATTTAAACTGTGATAATAGCAGCAGTTTATCATTTTTCTTTAAGGTCAATGGCTGAAATCTGATTGGTTGTTGTTGCCCCGCCCCTTTTTTTTCCTAATTATGAACCACAGTCACTCAGTGATTAACATTTCAAAGTTTGTGAATGCTGTCATTTAATGTGTAAAAATGGCAGCATTTTTATTTTTTTCTAGTGAAAATCAATGAATGAAATTCGATTGGTTGTTGGTGGCTCCGCCCACTTTTTCGAAACTTGAAGTGGAAACCCCCAGCGGCCACATTTGTGATATTCAAGGTCCCTGACATCAATACTGTGAGAATGGCAGCCTTCTTAATTGTTCCCATTAAAATCAATCAAAGAAATCTGATTGGCTGTCTTAAGCTCCGCCCAGTTTTCTGAATTTTAACCCCAGTTACCTAGTCATGGTCAGTGCCAAGTTTGGGACCTCTGGTTTTAAAACTGTGAGAACGGCAGTAATCAAAAATTTTACATTGAAGTCAATAGGTGAAAACTGATTGGCCGTTTTTGGCTCCACCCACTTTTCCTAAATTTTGACCGCAGTCACCCAGTGAGTAATTGAGCCAAGTTTGGTACACCTAGCATTTAAACCGTGATAATAGCAGCAGTTTATCATTTTTAATTAAGGTCAATGGCTGAAATCTGATTGGCTGTTGTTGCCCCGCCCCTTTTTTTTCCTAATTGTGAACCACAGTCACTCAGTGACTAACATTCCAAAGTTTGGGAATGCTGTCATTTATTGTGTAAAAATGGCAGCATTTTTATTTTTTTCTATTGAAAATCAATGAATGAAATTCAATTGGTTGTTGGTGGCTCCGCTCACTTTTTCTAAACTTGAAGTGGAAACCCCCAGCGACCACATTTGTGATATTCAAGGTCCCTGACATCAATACTGAGAGAATGGCAGCCTTCTTAATTGTTCTCATTAAAATCAATCAAAGAAATCTGATTGGTTGGTTTTGGCTCCACCCACTTTTCTTAATTTTAATCCCAGTCCCCCAGTGACCAACTGTGCCAAGTTTGAGGACCCTGCCATTAACCGTCTAAGAGCGGCAGCAGTTTAACATTTTCCTATTTATTTGAATGGCTGAAATTTGATTGGCTGTTGTAGACTCCGCCCACTTTAGGTACATTTTAGCCGAGTCACCCAGTGACCCACGGTGCCAAGTTTGGGAGAGCTCTAGCTTTAATACTGTGAGAATTACAGCTGTTTACATTTTCTCATTGAAGTCAATAGGGAAAATCTGATTGGTTGTTTGCGGCTCCGCCCCCTTTTTTGGGTCCCCAAAATAGGACAGAATTTTTCAGCTTCACCTCATGACTAAATGAGCCAAGTTTGGTGAGTGTAACTTCAAAGCTGTACAAGTGGCAAAAGTTTCAAGTTTTCCAATGAAAGTCTATGGGGAAAAATGGGGTCGTCGGGGGGTCGCCACAGGGGCACGGAGGTTGGGATCGCTTAACAAAGCACAAGCAACCTATTCGGGTATGAGTCGAACAAGTGTGCAAAGTTTCATAATTGTACTCCTAAAACTCTGGGAGGAGTAGTGTTTAGAAAATTGCTCAATTTTCATTGGGCGTTGGTAGCTCCGCCCACTTTGGGGTGCCCCCCCAAAATACTTATTTTTATTCGGGGTGACATCAACAATATGTGGTCCGAGTTTGGGGACTGTATCTTCAAAACTGTACGAGTGGCGGCGATTTGAAATTTTTCCCTGTCAAAGTCAATGGGAAAAAAGGGGTCGTCGGGGGGTCGCCACAGGGGCGGGGTGGGTGGGATCGCTTATTAAAGCACAAGCAACGTACTTTGCTATAAGAGGAATAAGTGTGGAAAGTTTGGCGCTTGCACCCCTAAAACTGTAGGAGGAGTAGCGTTTAGAAAATGGGGTTCGCCAATAATAATAAGAAGAAGAAGAAGGAGCTGAACTCGAAGAACAGTATGTTGGCTATTTCATAGCCAACATAATGATAATTTGTTGGGGGAAAGTGTCTGTGTAAAGATATCCACATTTATTAGCAGAAAGTATATTTTGTGAATCTTACTCATTCAGTGCAAAATTGAATTCCGTGTTTCTCTATTGAAGGCTCCGTTCTGCTAATAATGAATTAAGGTTACTGCTCATGATATCATTCTGTGGTTTACAGAATCCATCTTTTTGAAAATCTATCACTTTTTATATACTGTATATGTTGTATTCCTTCATTTCCATATCAGTCAAAATTGACCAATCACAGGAAAACTTTCCAATCCAGATCAAAAACTGCCTGTCAACAACATAGCCCTTTGCCTGAACTCTATGAGAATTTGACATCGCCACTATCCCGTAATACAATAGGGAGAGAACAACCCACCAAGTCTCCTTCCTTTCCATACCAGTCAAAGTTGACCAATCACAAGAGGACTTTCCAATCCAGATCAACAACATAGCCCTTTGCCTAGACTCTATGACAATTTGACATTGCCGCTATCCCATAATACCATAGGGAGAGAACAACCCAACAAGTCTCCTTCATTTCCATATCAGTCAGAATTGACCAATCACAAAAGGACTTTCCAATTCAGGTCAAAGACTGCCTGTCAACAACATAGCCCTTTGCCTAGACTCTATGACATTGCCGCTATTCTGTAATACCATAGGGAGAGAACAACCCACCAAGTATCCTTCATTTCCATATCAGTCAAAGTTGACCAATCACAAAAAGACTTTCCAATCCAGGTCAACAATTGCCTGTCAACAACATAACCATTTGCCTAGACTCTATGACATTGCCGCTATCCCGTAATACGATAGGGAGAGAACAACCTACCAAGTCTCCTTCATTTCCATATCTGTCAGAATTGACCAATCACAAAAGGACTTTCCAATTCAGGTCAAAGACTGCCTGTCAACAACATAGCCCTTTGCCTAGACTCTATGACATTGCCGCTATTCTGTAATACCATAGGGAGAGAACAACCCACCAAGTATCCTTCATTTCCATATCAGTCAAAGTTGACCAATCACAAGAGGACTTTCCAATTTAGGCCAAAGACTGCCTGTCAACAACATAGCCCTTTGCCTATACTCTATAACAATATGACATCACCGCTATCCTGTAATACCATAGGGAGAGAACAACCCACCACGTCACCTTCATTTCCATATCAGTCAAAGTTGACCAATCACAAGAGGACTTTCCAATTTAGGCCAAAGACTGCCTGTCAACAACATAGCCCTTTGCCTATACTCTATAACAATATGACATCACCGCTATCCTGTAATACCATAGGGAGAGAACAACCCACCACGTCACCTTCATTTCCATATCAGTCAAAGTTGACCAATCACAAGAGAACTTTCCAATCCAGGTAAAAGACTGCCCGTCAACAACATAGCCCTTTGCCTAGACTCTATGAGAATTTGACATCACCGCTATCCCATAATACCATAGGAGAGAACAACCCACCAAGTTTCCTTCTTTTCCATATCAGTCAAAATTAACCAATCACAAGAGGACTGTCTAATCCAGGTCAAAGACTGCCTGTCAACAACATAGCCCTTTGCCTAGACTCTATGACATTGCCGATATTCCGTAAAACCATAGGGAGAGAACAACACACAAAGTATCCTTCATTTCCATATCAGTCAAAGTTGACCAATCACAAGAGGACTTTCCAATCCAGGTCAACAACATAGACTTTGCCTAAGCTCTATGAGAATTTGACATTGCCGCTATCCCATAATACCATAGGGAGAGAACAACCCACCAATTCTCCTCTAGTTCCATACCAGTCAAAGTTAACCAATCACAAGAGGACTTTGCAATCCAGGTCAACAACATAGCCCTTTGCCTAGACTCTATGCGAATTTGACATTGCTGTTGTCCTGTAATAGCATAGGGAGAGAACAACCCACCAAGTATCCTTCATTTCCATATCAGTCAAAGTTGACAAATCACAAGAGGACTTTCCAATCCAGGTCAACAAGATAGACTTTGCCTAGGCTCTATGAGAAGTTGACATTGCCGCTATCCCATAATACCATAGGGAGAGAACAACTCACCAAGTCTCCTTCATTTCCATACCAGTCAAAGTTGACCAATCACAAGAGGACTTTCCAATCAAGGTCAGCAACATAGCTCTTTGCGAATTTGACATTGCCGCTATCCCGTAATACCATAGGGAGAGAATGACCCACCAAGTCTCCTTCATTTCCATACCAGTCAAAGTTAACCAATCACAAGAGGACTTTGCAATCCAGGTCAACAACATAGCCCTTTGCCTAGACTCTATGAGAATATGACATCGCCACTATCCCATAATACCATAGGGAGAGAACAACCCATCAAGTCTTCTTCATTTCCATACCAGTCAAAGTTGACCAATCACAAGAGGACTTTCCAATCCAGGTAAAAGACTGCCCGTCAACAACAAAGCCCTTTGCCTAGACGCTATAAGAATTTGACATCGCCACTATCCCATAATACCATAGGGAGAGAACAACCCATCAAGTCTTCTTCATTTCCATACCAGTCAAAGTTGACCAATCACAAGAGGACTTTCCAATCCAGGTAAAAGACTGCCCGTCAACAACAAAGCCCTTTGCCTAGACTCTATGAGAATTTGACATTGCCTGTCAACAACATAGGACTTTCCAATCCAGGTAAAAGACTGCCCGTCAACAACAAAGCCCTTTGCCTAGACGCTATGAGAATTTGACATTGCCGCTATCCCATAATACCATAGGGAGAGAACAACACACCAAGTTTACTTCTTTTCCATATCAGTCAAAATTGACCAATCACAAGAGGACTGTCTAATCCAGGTCAAAGACTGCCTGTCAACAACATAGCCCTTTGCCTAGACTCTATAACAATATGAAATCGTCACTATCCCATAATACCATAGGAAGATAACAACCCACCAAGTTTCCTTCATTTCCATATCAATCATAATTGACAGTGTAGAGAATTTTCAGTGTAGAGAATTTTCCAATCCAGGTCAACAACATAGCCCTTTGCCTAGACTCTATGACAATTTGACATTGCCGCTAATTACCATAGGGAGAGAACAACCCACCGAGTCTCCTTCCTTTCCATATAAGTCAAAGTTGACCAATCACAAGTGGACTTTCCAATCCAGGTCAACAACATAGCCCTTTGACTAGACGCTAAGACAATTTGACATTGCCGCTATCCAGTAATACCATAGGAAGACAACAACCCACCAAGTCTTCTTCATTTCCATATCACTCAAAGTTGACCAATCACAAGAGGACTTTCCAATCCATGTCAACAACATAGCCCCTTGCTTGACTCTATGAGAATTTGACATCACCGCTATCCCATAATACCATATTGAGAGAACAACCCACCAAGTCTCCTTCATTTCCATATCATTCAAAGTTGACCAATCACAAGAGGACTTTCCAATCCAGGTCAAAAACATAGCCCTTTGCCTAGACTCTATGACAATTTGACATTGCCGCTATACCGTAATACCATAGGGAGAAAACAACCCAACAAGACTACTTCTTTTCCATATCAGTCAAAGTTGACCAATCACAAGAGGACTTTGCAATCCAGGCCAAAGTATGTCTGTCAACAACATAGCCCTTTGCCTAGACTCTATGAGAATTTGACATTGCCACTATCCCGTAATACCATAGGGAGAGAGCAACCCACCAAGTCACCTTCATTTCCATATCTGTCAAAGTTAACCAATCACAAGAAGACTTTCCAATACAGGTCAACAACATAGCCCTTTGCCTAGGCTCTATGACGATTTGACATTGCCGCTATCCCATAATACCATAGGGAGAGAACAACCCACCAAGTCTCCTTCCTTTCCATATCAGTCAAAGTTGACCAATCACAAGAGGACTTTCCAATCCAGATCAACAACATAGCTGTTTGCCTAGACACTTATATATATATTTACAGTCCCAAAGGTGCACACCATTTACAGTATAGAGTACCCGGGCACCCGAGCCAGCAGGGTAAATATATAGGTGAAGAATGGTGCCACTCACAGGATATATATATATATATATATATATATATATATATATATATATATATATATATATATATATATATATATAGACTGTGTTAAGTATTCCAATACAATATGTTTAATTTCTAAAACATTTGTCTAAACGTTCCTGGTGTGCACCCATTCACTCCTATATTTATTTACTCTATTTAAGGGTAGCACCTATGTCAATTATTCCTTTTGGAGTGCGGAAAAAACACAAGGACTATATATATATATATATATATATATATATATATATATATATATACTTGTGTATATAATGTTTCAATCCACGAAAGGATCTAAATCAAGTACCTTATACATATACTCTTTGCTAGCGTAAAAAGTTTGTGTGTGCACATGTACCGCTCAACTGGGTGTATGCAGCCAAATAGCTCGTTGGACATTCATATTAGGGGTGATTCTGGGAGCCTCCAGATACAAAGAAAACAGGAGAAAGGGTCTTCTGATTATTTCTTATATTAAATACCCTTTTCCCTTCTCCCTATCATTGTTCTCTTTGCTATTCAGGTTTTTATTAATACAGTATAAACAAGAATAATAACAAGTTGTTCTTTCTTATGTTGTTTATTTTTATTTAAACTAACACATGTTTTCTTTTAATAACAAAGTAAATAAGGACAATAACAATTGATGAAATGTAAATACAATAACTGATTACTGTATATCGTATTAGCAATTATAACAAAAAAAAACCAAAAAAACAAGTTGTCCAATATATTTTCCAAACAATGATTGTTACAGTCATTTTCTCATGGGACACAATAATCAATGTCAACATTGATACAACCACAGATCAATATTTTTTCATTTCTAAAACGAATAAAAGTTATCTTTTTATTTATACTCTTTTTTTTTTAAGAAACAGTAAAGCATCTTAAACCACACTAATGTACATCACAGAATATATTAATTTCATATATTCCATTTAATTAACATCTCAGTTATACATAAGCATTTGTTTATATATGTATTAAGATTACAATGTGATATTGAGCCACCAAGGTATGGCACAGGTCGAAGACAATAACTGATTGATAAAAACACTGATAATCATCATCATCATTTATTTATATAGCGCTGTCAAGATACGCAGTGCTTTACTGCAGTTATAGCAAACAGGGAATAAATGGTGGATAACAGACAAGGATTACAGAGTACAATAGGGTTTACAAACTAAAAGGTTAGGGTACAATTGAGACATTAGGATTGTATAAACAATTTGTCATTTTTGATACAGCAATGATTAATTAAGGTACATCGAATAGGCCTCTTTAAACAGATGGGTCTTTAAGGAGCGCTTTAAAGTTTGGAAGGAAGTAGAAAGTCTGACAGCTTGTGGCAGAGAGTTCCAGAGAAAAGCAGAATCCCGAGAGAAGTCTTGTAGGTGAGAATGGGCAGAAGTGATCAGAGGAGAAGTGAGGGAAGATCAGAAGCAGAGCGTAGGTTTCATGAAGGAGTGTGATAATGTTAGAAACACAGAGTTGCTCAAACATTTTCATATAAGAAAAGTTTGCTACAACCCCCCTGTTACAAACTGGTAAAAACCACACGTATGTGTGTTTATTGCTTATTCAGGAATTGTATATTTTCCATGTGTTCCACACATATATAAAGTTTATTTCCGTTTTCATTTTGATTCTTCTACAACTGTATTATCTCACCAACGTGTCCTTCTCTGACAGGGTTTTCAAAACCTGTGTTAGAGATATCTGACCATTTTTCATCCTGATATTTATTAAGCAGGCCATCTGGTGGCCCCATATATAGCCAATAACTGTCGGAATTATTCTGGAGGAGTTAGGAGCTTTTATTAGTGCAATTATGATCAGCATAACAGGGTGATCTCAATAAAAGAGCAGTTCTCTGAGCCAGTTATTGAATGATAATGCAGTCTTATGGAGACATGTCAGGTGAAGACCTTGTCAATACACTGGTGTGGCCCTTCCCCACTGTGATTTTTCAAGTCTGCCCATAAAACTATTGACACAGTCTTGAGGTGTGAAGTTTGGAATTTCTATCAGTCCATGTATGGCCAGTATAAAAGTGAAGCTGCCTATAAAATGCCCTAACCTAATTTAGACATAGCAATATAATCCCTTAGTTAAGAAACATCATCAACAAATAAGGCATTTTAAAAAGTTATTATAGAAAGTTTCACCTCCAATTGTTTTGGTGAAAAGTTTAAGCTGTCAGATAGTAGAATAGTGAAATTCCATTCCATGTTACTGAAGAGTTTAACGCAAAGTTACCCACAGTTAAAGAAGTACTGGAGGCCACAAAATTAAGAAAGCCACTAGGAGCAAATGTTGAGAGGGTGTTTTGTGACTAGTTGAACTAGTTGAACTGTCAGTGGGGCAAAGAATAAACTGTTTTTTGTCAGGGGCCTATCGGTTCCCAGCTAGAGAAGTCTGGACCAAGGAGGAAGCCCAAGTTCATGGTAACAGACAAGGAATAAGTGTAGTCAAATCCAGGCAGTAGTTCAATAGGCAGGCAGATAAATAGCAAAGTCAAGGTTCAGGCAGGGTCTTAAAGTCCAGGAATACAATAAAAACGAATTTAGGAACACCCAGGAATGCTTAAAACAAATCCTATAATTGGGCATTGAAACGGCATCCTGGGAGTCCTTTTATTTTGAATTTGCCACCAAAACACAGCGTTTGCTTGCTGACGTCAATGCACCGGCGCCCGAATCCATGCGGCAACCATGGACAACGCCATCTTGGATTTGCCGTAGACGGGAACCGGAGCGCCACTGAGCACTCCTGACACTTTTACTGTTTATTTAATTTCCAATGCTGGCAAATGGGGCTACTATTGAAATACATAAATACATTAACTTACTTTTTTATTCAATTCATTCAAACATTTGCTTTTTTTAAGATTCATTATCAATATGCTTTAGTAAAAAGGGAACAAAGACAATGTAAATAAAAATGTAGCACTTACTAAATTATTGTGTAAATGTCCCGATGGTCTTACAAACTTGTTATTAAGGCCACATTTTACCTTTCATTGTATTTATTGTAGAAAGGTAGTTTTAGACTAAATTATTCTTTGTGATATGCAGCTTGATTTCAATATGTAGGAACACAAAGATGCCCAAGAGTCTTAGCTTTAAACATAAGAGACAGCTGGTGGATAAACAGGTCAATTTCTCATTAAGGTGCTGAGAATATCACCTGCTGTGCACAGCCTGCCCTTCTCACTTGCTTCAAGAAAAACAGAAAAGTCCTATCAGGTAAGGTCATTCCGTGTGGCAGTTTTGCAATTTCTGTTTCACCCTTGATTATTCCAGAGAGGAAGGTGCTGCAAATCCATTACTAGTGTTCCAGTATCATTACAGAAAGGTCTTAACAGCTATATCTAAAATTTGCATTGATTTACCAAGAAGGCCATGTAACTACTGTGTGCTAACTATTACAATTGTCTCACTTGCTGTATCTTAAGCTAAGTTTTGATTGAAATTATTATTTCAATGAATTAAAAACTCTTACCCATCCCAGGTTTGGAAGTAAAAAACGATTTCTGTAAAAATAAAATCTAGCTTGCTTCCTCTCTGATCTGTGATAGGCTTCAGTCTATTTAAAACACATATTATTTGCTACTCCAAAAATAGAAACCAACCTGAAATCATGTTTTATATGTTTTCATACATTATTATGCAATGCACCATTACACAACAGAAAAGCAATGTAACAATGGCAACAGCCAGAACAAGTCTTGGTATCATCGGACTTGTGCATTTTATCACATGTTGGGGCCATGGTGTTGCTTCTCCAACTAAACCTGCTCTATCTGAGTCCATTATATATATATTGGAATGTAGCCAGAGTGAGCTGGGCAGTGTGATGACAGCCTTGTGTTGATTAGGTCAGTTAATTATCCTGCTAATCAGAGCAAAACATCAGGAAAATCAATACTATAAGGTCCATCTTGGTATTTATGTCTGGATTTTGTGATGTTTCTTGGCCTTTGCATCTAGCACATAAATGTTCCTCAGTATTTTTAATGAACTATTTGTTTCATAATCAATGTAAAATGACACATTACACAGTTATCTAAAACAAGAATGATAAGCATGCCATTCAACTCCTTGGGCTAGGGTGAGCTTTTATTTCATCTGTTTAAATTACATGCATATTATTTATCAAAATATCATGCATATTTTATGTGCTTTAAACACACATTCATTTGAGCTGAACGTAAATCAAAAATCCACCGGCACAAAATTGAACCAAAGCAATAATACAAGTAGAACTAGACATTGTATGTATAAACTCTGTTTCTAATAAAAATGTCGAAAAAGTTATTATGGAACAGAAAGGCCATGTTCTTGACATTTTGCAATAAGATAAACTGACAAGAAAAATTTCAGTAGCTCAGATGTAGAGAGCACAAACCCTGTAATGTTTAGCTTAATCTCAAAGCATTTAGGCAGAAAACATTCCCTGTTGCTTACTTCTTTATGAGCAGGAGCTTGTTTTTTATTTATTTAAAGTGTTACAAATAGTGATGGGAGAATCTGCCATCATTTCACTTGGTCGAATATTTTTTAAACCCGCCAAAAAAATTGCGGAACGTATTGAAGTCAGTGGGTGTGAAAATAATTTTGACGCGCAAAAATTTTTGACGCGAGTGACAATTTCTTGCATGCAACGGTTTTGTCCAACTGCATTAAAACCAATTTTTATGCGCGCATACATTTTGATGAGCAACAATTTTCTTTTTACGTGGCTGATTTTCCGCCGGAGAATTTTTGCCTCAAATCAGTGCCTTCCGAATGTAATCGCCCATCACTAGTTACAAGTTTAAATATTAACAACCTTTTTTTGATGACTTTTTGTGTCCCTTTGTGTTCTCCACTAAGATTAGGGGAGCTGAAAAAATGTAGCCTCCCCTTGGATCCATTGCATAGTGCCAAAACTAGTTACTGGGCCCCAAAGCCAATTGTTACTAGGGATAACGCCAGCAACAAACCAGGACATTCTTGTGTTTTAAAATGAAATAAATATTTGGAAATGATAAAAATAATAAAATAAAATAAGGTCTTGATTCAGAAATATCCTTCTACTTGCAAGAGACTGAGTAAGTTAGCTCAAATACATTTCTGGTCTGTTTGCCCCTTACTTGATATATTAGTGCTAACTCTTTCAAATAAGCAACTCCAACAAAAAAAACCTCCATGTATAACGGAATAAAGAAAATAGAGCTACTGCAGAATTATATTTTCTTTCTATATATTTCTAAAGATCAGTTTTTTTGGGTAAAGACCCTCCCTAATACACATAATCTTCTTTAAAACTCAATCAACAATTATCTTCTGGCACTTTGACTAACAGCCCTTTTGGGCAAGCTGAATTGGCAGATCTATGCTATACAGTAACTGTTTTTTCAAAGGTAATTTTAACTGGGACTTCTCGGCTTTCTAGGGCCATAGGCAGTTGCCTTTAAGGGGTTTGGTAACCTCCTTTAAGTTACCTTTTATTATGTTATAGAATGGTCAATCCTAAACATTTTTTCAATTGGTCTTCATTTTTTCTTAAGTTTTAAAACTATTTTCCTTCTTTCTCTGCCTCTTTCCAGTTTTCAAATCGTGGTAAGCTGTACCCAATCAACAGGTAACTGATGAAATTCCATGCACAGAAAGCTAAATAGCTTATAAAAAACATAAAAAATGAAGAGTAATAGTAAATTGACTCAGAATCTTACTCTCTACATAATACCAAATGCTAATTTGAAATTATACCACCCCTACTGGATCTGGATCCCTTCTCGCTGTGGTTTGAGGGTTTTTTGCAAATTCCAGCTGACTGGTGATTGGTGATTGGTGTTCTATCAGTAGTGATGAGCAAATTTATTTGCCAGCCATGGATTCGCAACAAAATTTTCAAATTTTGCCATGTGCAAATTTTTTTTTCAGGATACAATAGCGAAATTTTGACGCAGAAAAATTTGCAGAGAAAAAACGCCTGTAAGAAAAAATGTCCTTTGACATTTTTGCCACCCATTGACTTTAATGCATTTGTACAAAAAAAGTCGCCATAAGAGAAATGCCCATTGACTTTAATGCATTTGAAGCAAGAAAATTTGTTGCACGCATACAAATTTTCATGGGTTAAAACGCCCATTGACTTCAATGCATTTCGCAAAATTTTCACTGTGTTGCAAATTTTTTGCGCAGTAAAAAATAAAAATAGCTATGTACAGTATAATTACAAGCTAATTACAAATAGCCAGTTAAACATATCAACAAATGTTTTTCAGCCAGTAGGAAAGAACATTTTCCTGTGCATAAGGTTCCTAAATGCTCAGAGATTTCACCAGATATTGAAAAGAAAAAAGCTCCCACCCATTAATGGCATTGGGATAAAAGACATCACATTTAATACCACACTCCAAACGTGTTGAAATAGAAAGTAAAATCTTAAAGGTTACAATAAATTATCCCTGTCACTCAACTAGGAGGGAAGAAAAATAAGTTTGGGCTCCAACACATATTACTAGCTAGCGATGGGCGAATAAATTCTCTTGTCACAAGTTTGTGGTGAATTTCCAAATTTCACAGAAGGCAAATAAATTTGCAAAAATTCACCTGCGTCGAAAAATTTTGGACTCACATCAGAAAAATTGATCGCGTCAAAATCGTCACGCATCAACACTATTCATGCTCCCATTGACTTTAATGTCAATTTCAGTTTTCACCATTTTTTGCAAAGCGAAGCGGGAGAAATTCGCCCGTCACTGCGTGGAGCATAAAATGGCTTCAGAGGCCAGTCCATACTTCTATAGCACCATACAATGTGCAGTACCATGCTTCAACGTGGAGCATCCAATTTCTAATCTCCCAATCAGACTTGTGGTTTGGTATGGTGCTTAATCATTGTGTTTTAATGAAGGACTCCACTTTACAAGTACAAATTCAATATTCTGTCTAGTGAAAGAAAAAGTAATTCTATGCAACTTTCCATTGTCGGTTGATTGAGAATTTACAATGATTATATTATTTGTACATTCTGGTAATCTGTCTCTTTCAGTTCTCTGCACTAGTCCCTTTCAACCAAGGCTCCACTTGTAACAATGCCTTTAGAGTTCTGTAGTGATGAGCAAATCTGACCCATTTTGCTTTGCCGAAAAATTAGTGAAAATAAGAAAAAATTTGCGAAACGCAGGCATTTTGGGAATCGCATTGAATTAAATAGGCATGTTTACATGCGGCAACTTTTTATGTGTGCACCATTTTTTCTCGCTCCAAATGCATTAAAGTCAATGGCCATTTTTTCTTGTGATGACTTTTTTATTCTAATGCATTAAAGTCAATGGGCATTTTTTCTTATGGCAACTTTTTTGTCCTAATGCATTAAAGTCAATGGGTTTTTTGGTGCAACTTTTTTTGTCCTAATGCATTAAAGTCAACAGGTGTTTTTTCTTAGGGCGACTTTTTTCTCTCCAAACGCATTAAAGTCAATGGAGGTTTCTTTTGATGCGACTTTTTTTCTCCTAATGCATTAAAGTCAATGCGCGTTTCTTTCTTATGGGTGTTGCAAATTTTTGCCACAGCAAATTTTCGGTGCTGTTGCGCAAAAAAAATTCACACATGGCAAATCCATTGCTGGTGAATACATTTAAGAAAAAAAAAATATATATATATATAGATATATATAGATATATATATATATATATATATATATATATATATATATATATATATATATATATATATATAGATATAGATATAGATATATATATATATATAGATATATATATATATATTTTTTTTTTTTCTCTTAAATCCCATTCCTTACCTTCTCTGAAAGCAAAGTAACACCGATAGATAATCGGAAGAAATTAAAGGATATTAATAACTGCAACATTAACATGCTCAGACCTTATTTTCATTAGCCTAGAAAAGATGGCAGGATTAATCTGTCTAGAAGGAGCATGACTTGATTTAGATCTGCTTGAAGATTTTTGCCTTAGCAAATGTCAGAAGATGTAGAGAAGAGATTTAATAATTATTTGCATCCAATGTGCTGAAGGCGTTTCTCTTCAGTTGAAGATGTGTAGTAAAGTACAGAGTACAATGCAGAACAGTAACATTTGTTCCCTGCTCAGCACAACGGGGAAAAAAATGAAAACCAAGATCGTTCCGACATATTTGTATAAGTATTGGGTTAAATAAAAACACACGTATTCTTCAAAAACAGAAGAGGCAGTTTTGCTGAGAAGTTATTTCATGTTAATCGCTTTGCATTTACTGCATCTTGAGAAAAGCCCATTTGTTATGCAGACAGTGTTCTTGGTTGTGGCTTGATCATTAAAGCAGCGCTGGCAGCAGCAGAATGAATGAACTTACTGAATACTAAACTCAGGAGCCAATGTGAGAGGCAGAATGATAGTGGCAACATTCAAATATACTTGGAGGCTACACAATTATGTATTATGACCTCTCATGTCTGATGGCTATTTTAATTTTGTTTTCCTTATTGGGGGGGGTAGGAGACTGATTAGATAGTTTTTAAAAAGCTTTAATTATTGAATAAAACATTCTTTCACAAAATCAATATCATTCATCACTTCTGCAGCCAATTATGTGCTATGAATGTTTTTCCCTGCTGCTTCTGTATCATGCTATAAAACAATGGAACCCAAATACGATACTATTCAAAATGTGTGACAGATATAAGTACATAAAAATAAATAATACTATTGAGTTTTATTGTTTTTTTTATATCATTTTATATAATTTAGGTTTCTATAATAAAAAAAAGTTGATATTAACGAGCTGCAAGTTCTCCTTCAAATGTCTCAGTCACCTATTTTTATTATAATTTGCATGTTCTACATTCTGGGAATCTCAAGTGAATATATTTAATGTATTCCTATAAATGCCACTGTAGTCTTCATTTTTTTGTATAAATGTGGCTTCATAAGGTCTTAATTCAGGTATAAACTATGCTGTAGGCTAAAGAACAATCACATTGTATTAGCTGATAAGACAGATGCACAATGAAACAAAGATTTAAAGCATACTCTACCTGTCATGAATGGGTTAATAGGAAATATAGGAAGTACCAGTAAAGATCTGTTAAAAAAGAGAAGGTTCCATTTCTGTGATGCAAGTCTTTCACTGATTTGGATGGGATTCAGTGTTTGAACAGAAAACTGTTTGTCCCAGATGCCATCTGCTGACAGTGTTTTACAGAACAATTTGCAATGGAAATACTTTTCAGCTTTAGACAGACAAATAGATGGATACATGATAGAAAGATGATAGATAGTGATGGGCAAATTTATTAGCAGGCGCAAATTCACAGCAAATTTTTGCGTTTCACCACCGCTGATTAAATTCATGAATTTGCGACAAAAATTAATTGTCAGCAGAAAAAAAATTTTGCGTGAAATTTGCTAAGCTTGTGGCGAGAGAGAGTGATAAAGAGAGAGAGGGGGGATAGATGGATGGATGGATAGATAGATAGATAGATAGATAGATAGATAGATAGATAGATAGATAGATAGATAGATAGATAGATAGATAGATAGATAGATAGATAGATAGATAGATAGATAGATAGATAGATAGATAGATAGATAGATAGATAGATAGATAGAAAGAGAGATAGATAGATAGATAGATAGATAGATAGATAGATAGATAGATAGATAGATAGATAGATAGATAGATAGATAGATAGATAGATGATGGATGGATGGATGGATGGATAGATAGATAGATAGATAGATAGATAGATGATAGATAGAGAGAGAGAGATAGAGAGAGAGAGAGAGAGAGAGAGAGAGAGAGAGAGAGAGAGATGATATAGATGATACATAAATAGACAGATAGAAAGACAGATAGAAAGAGAGAGAGATAGATAGAGAGATAGATAGATAGATAGATAGATAGATAGATAGATAGATAGATAGATAGATAGATAGATAGATAGATAGATAGAAAGAGAGATAGATAGATAGATAGATAGATAGATAGATAGATAGATAGATAGATAGATAGATAGATAGATAGATAGATAGATAGATGATAGATAATAAATAGATAGATAGATAGACAGACAGAGAGAGAGAGAGAGAGAGATGATAAATAGATAGATTATAGATGATACATAAATAGACAGATAGAAAGAAAGAGAGATAGGAAGATAGAGAGATAGATAGATAGATAGATAGATAGATAGATAGATAGATAGAAAGAGAGATAGATAGATAGATAGATAGATAGATAGATAGATGATAGATAGATAGATAGATAGATGATAGATAATAAATAGATAGATAGATAGACAGACAGAGAGAGAGAGAGAGAGAGATGATAAATAGATAGATTATAGATGATACATAAATAGACAGATAGAAAGAAAGAGAGATAGGAAGATAGAGAGATAGATTGTTTATTATATTTTGTCTAAATGCATTAAAGTCAATGGGCATCTGAATCACTAGCCAAGAGCAAGTGCGTCCGTCTAGTCTGTGCTGAATAAATGCAAACGAGTGTGCCAGGGAACCCTAAACCAAAGGTGTCAGTAATTCCAAGGTCCCCACTGTGGACTGTGATTGTGCAGTAGACTTGTAGCTGTACAGTCATGGGCAGAAGATGTGGTTTTAATGCCAAGGACAGACAACTACAATTACATTTGGTACTAGAAAAGACGGACTAAAATACTGACATTTCTGTGAAATGTTTTTCATTTCACAAATATTTCTGGAGCATTACAAAATTTTGGAGAAGCAAAGTGGGGCAGTTTCACTCGTCACTTATATCCGCTGCTGATTCCCTCTAGATGGAAGAGGTGAACAAAATGCTCCATATCCATAGACCAGGACTGCCCATACTTTACTAATACGAGGTCTACTTTTAGTGATGTTGTCCCATCTCGATCTACATCCAGAAAAGCATTGTTAGCATTCTGTTCCATGGAAAGTATTTCTTAAATATTATATTGATTCATGAGAGACTTTATATTGCTATATTTTATTTGTATATCAGAACAGGTCACGGTATTAGATAAAACAAACAAGGAGCCAGACTATATGGGATCTGTTCAGTATTCTATAGTTGGAAGATTATGATGTACTGTATGTTAAAACTAAATAGTTATAAATATGGTATAGATTGTATTTAACTAATACTTACTAGGGGTTATTTACAACCTATTTTCAATTAGATTTTTACTTTATTTGACATTATTCTCTATATTTTTAGCTACAGAGCCACTAGGAAACCTTAGAGCTGTTAACTTTGTTTATATTTCAGCACATACATATCAGATAGAACTTGATACACTCACTGCAGAGCAACTGTACACATCTATGCCATGTGGCACACTGAGGGGCCGATTCACTAACTTCGAGTGAAATTTTGAAGTTTTTTTTGGGCTATTTCGACCATCGAATGGGCTACTTTGACCTTCAACTACGACTTCGAATTGAAGGATTCGAAGCAAAAATCGTTTGACTATTCGACCATTCCATAGTCGAAGTACTGTCTCTTTAAAAAAATCTTCGACCCCCTAGTTCAAAGTCAACGTTAGCCTATGGGGAAGGTCCCCATAGGCTTGCCTAACTTTTTTTGATCGAAGGATATTCCTTCGATCGTTGGATTTAAATCCTTCGAATCGTTCGATTCTAATGATTTAATCGTTCGATCGAAGGAATAATCCATTGATCGTTCAATCGTACTATCTGCGCTAAATCCTTCGACTGCGATATTCGAAGTCGAAGGATTTAACTTCGACAGTCGAATATCGAGGGTTAATTAACCCTCGATATTCGACCCTTAGTGAATCAGCCCCTCAGTTTCGATTAAAACAGAAATAATATGGAGGGCATAAAAACCAATGTTTCAGTCTCAGCCATCAGAATGTTTTTATCAGCAATATAATAACATCCTTTATCCAGCTCTGAGTAGCAGTCACAGACCAGTGAGATAAATAAACCTCCAGCTGCTAAAATGAACAAAAAAAAAGAATCACAGAGCTTGAATTGTATTAAAAAAAGAGGAATGCTCAACACAGACCAAAGGTACTAGAGCCCTATAGCAGTGGAGGCTACTGTCAATCACCACCTGAGCTTATAGATGTAACCCTATCTTGGCTAAAAGTGGCTTTCCAAACTAGTACACACTGTCACCATAGACTTCTATACCCAGATTTGTCCTTGCTTAGTGGAGGAGGAAGGGTGAAAGTGTTGTGCAACTACAGCTCTATTCTCTCTATATAGAAATAAAAGTAGGATGCTAGTGGCTCTTGCAAACTTGATTTGTTGTCCAAGATAATCCACAGGGTTAATATTCAATAATTATGCAAATTGTGATTAAAATGAGAACAGAGACTTATGACAACACTATGGAGATGGCTTGGTAGGTTTTAAGGTGCAAGTTACTATCAATAGTGGTCCAGATCCCCCACAGAAGAAATGGTTTAGGGTGTAGAATAAAACCGGAATCCTCCTTCAGTACTAGTGTGGTCCCTTCACTTTAGGCCAGTAATGTCTAAGTGAGTGCTACCTCCAGCTATCAATGCTTGTTGGAGCACAGGCTGCATATACTAACTTACCTTATTTTTTCTTACGTTCCTAGAATGTACTTCTGAGAAAAGCTAGACTTGACCTTATTCACAGGCACTCTGTTCCCCAACCTTCACTACATTGATTGTCCTCAAGGGCAGACCTCTTAGCTGGGCCATGTTGACACAAGGCTCCCTAGACACATCCACCTGAAGAGAGGTTGGAAGACCAAAGAGGAGGAATTACCATTTCCATTTATTAATAGTAATTCAGTTTTTATTTTATAGAAAATGGCCAACTCATAAAAAATTAATCTTGCAGGATGGCACTGCATTCATCTATTTTCAAGAAAGGAGAGATGTATGCATCCATCTATTTCCTTAGAGGGAAGAGAAGGTCTTCAAATGGAAATTTCCCATAAGAGTTGAAAATCGTATCCTTAAATTATTGCAATTCCATCTCATTAACTGATGAGTTTAGCATATATCAATGGACATGTAAATAGCTTGTAATAGGGTCACCTGTTGCTGGACTTTTGCATGTAGGTGCAATAACCACCAACATGGAAATGACAATAGTAGTACATTGACAATCAAAAATGGCAACACTACAATGAACACACAATGTTGCTTTTTGAAGCATTGGGGGCAAGTTGTGAACAAAGGGTAATCATTGAAAAGGATCAAAGAAAAAATACTTCAGCAGCAACCCAATTCATTTTTAATGCACACTGTTTACCATAACTTGAGCATCCCACTCATTTACTCCTCTTTGGGGCCATGAGCTTCCCTTACTTATCTAACCTAGCTGACTGTTACTTCAAATAGTAAATAAAAGATCTCACTATAATGTAGCTACCAACCTAGCTAGGAACAGCCTCCCCACATGAGCTGACATCCTGCTGTCCTGCCATTAGAAGCCTTCCATGCTCAGAATACCCCTATATAGGTATTATGAGTATGGAACCTCCACATTTGAGAAGTTCTATGGAATTCTTATAAAGGAACAACTTTATGAGGTGGTTGCACCTGTTGGACTTTCTTATCCTTACATTACCTTTTTACATTTATACGTCACCTACATACAAACCAGCAATCAGTAAAGGATTTTGAACGGATAAAAGGTTTGCATACTGTATGTTGATCACGGATATATTCATGTAAATATGTATATTTATCCAGATATACATTTATAAAGAAAATTACAAATATGTATATGTTACATCTAAATCCATTGCCTCCCTGATGGGAGAATCGGTGCCAGTTCGCCGAAAAATTCTATTTTGATGTGAGTCAATTTTGACGCAAGCAACACTTTTTATACATGAGACTATGTAGTTCAAATGCATTAAAGTCAATGGGTGTCCGAATAATTTTGACACGTCATTTTTTGCGAGTAATTGATACGTTTGCGGCGAAATACTGAAATTCATGCCAAATTAGTGTCTGACTTTATTGGTCCATCACTACTCCCTGATACTTATCCTTCCATTGGGTCTGGCATCAGTGTCCTCACTGCTCGATCTCCAGGAACTTTCTGATTAATTTAAACTATTTTACCATAGAGACTGACCATAGGTACGTGTCAGATTCTGATTGGACCATTAAATTAATCTAAGGATTTAGGCATAGATTTCTGAGCCAGTTCATTCAAGAATCAAGACAATGGAAGGTGAGAAAGTCAGTACAGAGACAGGAAGGTTAGATTTCTCAACTGCCCTTGGTCCAATTGGAGCGGATTTAACAACTGTGCTAAATAGGGTATCTTGAAGTTTACCTCTGTTATGTTCTTATACCATCTAATATGTAAATGACACAACATTCACAGATACACAACACAACATATGTAAAATATACACACAGGGGCTCATTTATTAACACTGGGCAGTAACCCATAGCAACCAATCAGTGAGTATCTTTTTTCAGCCAGCTGCAGGTTGAGCAATGAAAGCAGATCTCTGATTGGTTGCCATGGGTTACTGCCCAGGAGCAAATTTGCCCAGTGTTTATAAATGAGCCCCACATTGTTTATTATAAAGTTATTATAGAAGCAAGTCTTCCTAAGGTTACACTGTACATTGTTACATAATACTTTGTTTATTAGGTGCGCCTGACCTGTGCTAAATTTTGTTTCTACTACTCTCATCTACATATTGCTCTTTTTTTATATTATGCTGGTGTGTGGTTTTTTATGATATATAAGCAGTGAATATATATTGTCTTACGTTCCTATGAGAAAATGTTGTGGAGCTGACCCAAATATAATGTACTGTAGATAACAATCAAACGAGAAAGCATAATGAGATTACTTCTAAGCAGTTCTGATTTTGCCATAAGAAGGTGGATCATTTAGAAATATATACACAGTATATATACAGCATCTATCTATCTATCTATCTATCTAATCTATCTATCTAATCTATCTATCTATTATCTATCTATCTATCTATCATCTATCTATCTATATATATAAACAGTGGCGAATGCGAGGTGCTCAATCAGTGTTTGAAGTATAGGTAATAGAGGATCCGCACTCTCATTTTCATTTTCAAAGTGATAGTTTTTATTTTCACATCACAATCCATATATATATATATATATATATATATATATATATATATATATATACAGTTTACATTTTCAGAAGAACCAGCACTCCCATATATAAAAAATATTTGTTTTTATTTCTGTTGCATTCCAAAGTTTCGGTCCCTGTCTCAAGGATATATATATATATATATATATATATATATATATATATATATATATATATATATATATATAAAGTAAATATTTTAATATCTATTACATCAACAGATTTGTTCAAACAAATGACAAAGAACAGGTTCCTTTTTCTCTAGGGACACTACAGTTACCAACATTTAAGTTAAAAGGTTATACACTAATAAGATATGATGTTATGCAGTTGCTTTTCCTTCTTCTTGGGAGTGAGCCTTGTGATGTGTAATTGAGTTTATATAAGACTTTACAGTCTTCACATACTCTGTGATGGGATTGCGGTTTGATTTGATCTTTCCTCTGGGATAGCTAACTCTAGATAAATGTGTAATGATAATGAAATTTGTGGCATTGAGCATCTGGTCACACAGTTGGAAAACTCGAAATATCTTCGTAGTGTACTCTACAGTGACCTGCTGTGTATCCTTAACTCTGTATACAAGGGATAGATAATAAAAATCCAATACCAGTTCAGTCATTAGAGGCTATAATATTCAACAAGCTTGTACATTAGGAATCCATGTAAATCAATCCAAACCACAGCTGTACAGTGTTGTACCAATTTGCATATACCCATAGTCTGTCTTGTTGCTGTTTCATTGCCCTTGGAGATCATTTATCTTTGTGCATACACTTTTGTGTATACACTTTCTATTGCTTAGTATGTATATATTGCCATGGTTGACATCTTTCCCTCCGAATGAAAACGACATCAAAACATTATTCTTGCAACTTTTTTACAATTCAATTGAAAGGAGCATCCTTGTTAACATGAGCCTTACTTTTTACCCATTGTTATAATCAGATTTGTTTTTGTTATTTCATGAGCTAAATTGGACAAACAGAGAGATTGACTCTACATCATACTTTGCAAGGTAGATAATTAGATAAACAAAATCTCAATATGCAGGGAGAACCATAGAGTTTTTTTGTGATTAAAGCAACAGGCAAAACATATTCTCAATTGAAGCCCTATTCATTGAACCACATTTTAAAAAAGGGGCTATACTGCCTGTTAAAAATGTATTGTCTCTTTTTGTCACTTTACTAAGCCTGGTGATTTATTTGGAAATTAGACATGTTGGTGAATACTTTAATAGGTAAAAATATTAGGTTATTAGTCAAGAATATTCTGGGCTGGCTAATAGTATACATATGATTTAATCTGCAAATGTAGTTATTTACTTTATAGCCTCTGTTTTTTTTTTAATTATGTCCATAAATACTTGGGCATGGCCTTATTGGCGATTGAACAAATAATAATAACAATAAGGTGGAAAGAACAACCCTGTCTAGTTCCATTTTTACAGTGAATAGTAAGGGACCTTTCATTGACACTGAGCTGGCATCCTTCTTGTTGAGCATCTAAGAGTAATTCATCTGCATAAGTAAATATGCCTTGTGTCTGAGAATTTCTTAGTCTCCTTTATCTCCAACAGCAGTAAACCCAATAAGAGGTCTCCAAAAAGCAGTAAACCCAATTAGGGTTAAAATATTCAATGTACTTTTGTTTTCTCTCTCCCTTATAGATGTACCAACCACATTGATTAATATGGTTAAAACATGCTTTATCCCCTTTAGCGGTTTTTCTTATCTAGATTTATAACATAAAAGTGCCTATAGCTTGCACAGTCTTGATGATTAGGAACAAAATGAACTGGTAACAGGCTATGAAGTATTTATAGTATATATTAGGCACAGACCTTTACTGTTGATCGTGCTCTAATGAAAGGATTTTATCCAATTTATCCTGGTCTTTGTGTTTTTACTTGAATATAGGCAGAATGCTTTATTAAACATATTTCTCATCCTATCTGGCTTAATGGATGCTTTAGATATAATATTAGATTCAATTTATCAGTACAGATAAACAAAACTCCAATATGAAGGGAAAACCATGGATTTTTGTGAATAAAACAATAAGCAAAAAGTATTCTCAGCCTGATTGTATATAACCGAAAACAACTATTTCCTATGTTTTGGTTATTTATTGTCTCCTCTTTTTACTGTATATCTAAAAATGTATGGAAATTACCTATAATCTCATGTGCTTATAATTTACCATATTTGTTTTGTTCTGTTCTGTGGTCTTTGTTTTTCATTTAGAAATTTGTTTTGCATTTAGAAATTCACTTAGATATAGACTGCATATTGTAGGCCTTAGTTCTTGGCTCAATTCTTGCCATTTCAGTATGAGATCTGACCATATAGAGAGATACTGTATATTCTTTCTTGGGTTTCTAGATATGCTACTGTATGCCTACATACAACCAAAGAAGAGAGTTGTTCCATTCAAGTCATAGCTATTGGCTAGCTGATAATGTATTCAGGATGCAACATTTTTATAGCTGAAATTAAAAACACATGCACACATAGAGGGTTAAGATTTATTGTTTACAACTAGGGATGCACCGAATCCAGGATTCGGTTTGGGATTCGGCCAGGATTCTGCCTTTTTCAGCAGGATTCGGCCGAATCCTTCTGCCTGGCCGAACCAAATCCGAATCCTAATTTGCATATGAAAATTAGGGGCAGGGAGGGAAATTGCGTGACTTTTTGTCAGAAAACAAGGAAGTAAAAAAAATTTCCCCTTCCCACCCCTAATTTGCATATGCAAATTAGGGTTCGGATTCGGTTCGGTATTCGGCCGAATCCTTTGTGAAGGATTCGGGGGTTCGGCCGAATCCAAAAAAGTGGATTCGGTGCATCCCTATTTACAACAGTAAAACAGAATGCCCAATTGTGGCAAAATTCAGCCATGCCAATCACAGTATTAATTATCTTGGGTCACTGCGCTAATTACTACTAGTGAGAAGCTTTAAAGCACAGAGAGAGACAGAATGGTGTGGATTATTTAAAAGTCAATGACACTACGGGGCACATTTACTAAACTCGAGTGAAGGATTCGATTATAAAAAACTTCGAATTTCGAAGTATTTTTTTGGGTACTTCAACCATCAAATAGGCTACTACGACCTTCGACTTCGATTCAAACGATTCAAACTAAAAATCGTTCGACTATGTGACCATTTGATAGTCGAAGTACTGTCTCTTTAAAAAAAACTTCGACTACATACTTCGGTAGTTTAAACCTACCGAGGTACAATGTTAGCCTTCCCCATCACTTTGCTAAGCTTATTTTGATCGAAGAAAAATCATTAGATTGACCGATTAAAATCCTTCGAAACGTTAGATTCAAAGGATTTTATCGTTCGATCGAACAATTTTTACTTTGATCGATCAATCGAAGGATTTTCGCTAAATCCTTTGAATTCGATATTCGAATTCGAAGGATTTAACTTTGAGGATCAAATTCGAGGGTTAATTAATCCTCAATATTCGACCCTTGATAAATGTGCCCCTTCTCCTAAGCAGATGTATACAATATTTTTTCAATTTGAGTTTTTCTAATTTATTTAAGAGTTGGTAGACCCATTGAAAATGATGAGTAGAATGTGAATTTAGTGCACTTGAGATTTTGTTCTCATTTTTATTAATTAAAATTTTTAGATTCAAATTTTTTCACAACTATGAACCTATTGAGTTTAGTGGGTTTTTCAAGGTTTTTTTTCAAATTACAATTCATATGGCTATTGTTTATGTCCCTATCAGATACACATAGGGCTCTTTATTATGTAAAACGAAATTTTCTGAAAAAACTGTGTAAAAAGCACTATATACCACTATATCAAGATGTGCTTTATTTTACACCATGTGAACCCCAGATTTGCCACTGTTATTTTACACTGTTTCTGACCTTTGTAAGTAAATTTTTTCAGAATATAATAACATAGTAAATCTGCCCCATGCTGTATAGTCTGGTAAAAATACAATCAACAGATAATCATCATCATCATTGATTTATATAGCACAAGAAACTCAGTGCTTTACCTTAGTTATAACAAACAGGGAATAAATGGAGGATAACAAACAAGGGTTACAGATACAATAGGATTAGAGGGCCCTACAACTTAGAGTTTACAAAGTAAAGGTTGGGGTACAATTGAGACATTTGGATTTTGGAAACAATTTGTGATTTTTGATACAGCGATGATTGATTAATTAAGGTACATTGAACCAATGTTTTCCAATTTTATGTTACAGGTATGTGAACTATTTTTTTTCTGGAATGGTTGAGACCTGGGGATTCCGTTCAAGAGGTTTTCTGTAATTGTGTTCCCAATTTAACGTCTACTAAAAACATTTAAAGTGGTAGTTCACCTTATTCTTAACTTTTAATTTAGTATGCTATAGAATTCTTCTGAACTTCTGAACTTTTCAATTGTGAGGATACAATTTTATTGTTACTTTTTATTACTTATGACAAAAATTGCTCAGTGCCTCGGGCTTTTCACAATTTGTCCTTTATTCCAGTGTCATAGGGGCAAATTCACGAAGCCGAAGCGCCGAACGCTAGCGTCAATTCACTAGCGTTGGGCATTTTCGTTACTTCGCAAATTCACTAACGAACGCTGGCATAAATTCGCTAGTGTTACTTCACACCCTTACGCCTGGTGAATTTTTGCTACGGACGTAACTATGCAAATTCACTAACGCGCACATTGTACTAAACGCTACCTTTTACGCTAGACTTCCTTCGCCACCTCAGACCAGGCGAAGCGCAATAGAGTAGATAGGGATTGCTTCAAAAAAAGTTCAAATTTTTTCTAAGTCCCAAAAAACGCTGGCGTTTTTTCTATATTATGGGTGATAGGCTGAAAAAGATCGAAATTTTTTTGGAGCTCCCTCCTTCCCCCCTAACTCATGGCAACTTAACTATGCAGTGGGCACATGTGTAGGGCAAAATAAAAATTTTATTTGATGTTTTGAAAGTTTCCCAGGAATTTGTAGTGATTCTACGTATCCCTCCATTGAAATTTGAATTTGGTGCCGTATGCAAATTAACCATCGCTAGCGTAACTTCGATTCGCTTAGCGATTCAACGCTAGCGCAACTTCGCAACCTTACGCTACCCCTGTGCTCAACTTCGGTTTTTAGTGAATTTGCGGAGTGCTGGCGAAACTACGCCTGGCGAAGTGTGGCGAAGTGCAGCGAAGTGCGGCGAAATTACGCCTGGCGCAACTACAAATCTTAGTGAATTTGCCCCATAGTACTTATGAGCTGGCTTTCAAATGAAGCGATTGTAGATGATAAAATACGTGCAATTGTGCCTGCATTTCATTGTGTATCAGATCTACTTACATTCAAAATATATTGTGCTTGGATTTAATCACTTCCAGCGCTCCACATCAAAATGACTCCTGTGTCCAATTTTTTAGATTTCTGTGCAGGCTGTTTTGGGAACCCTGAACCTACTATCACCTTCAGAGATGGCAGCAGTTCTATGGATTTTCTGTTTCAATGCAGGTGCACTGTTCACAATTTAGCACAGCGCCTTTTAATGTAAATGCCTTTAAAAGATGGAATAATATGTCCAATTATTTTGTATACTTTTGTGCAACTACACTTTGCAAACCTATTATAATATTAGATTGACCTGTTTGCCTTACCTGTGCCTTTTACTGTTGATATGAATATTTGTAAAAGGCGATTTGAAAAAAGTAAGTGGAATATTCATTGAATAGAATTACATGTTTTTGTAAACAGGATCCTGACATCAAATAATTATCCTTTTTATTATAATTTAATTAGTACAAACATAAAATAAATATTACCATGTTCTATTAATGGTTCAGATTTCAAATCGCTATATACTTTTATAAAAACATCTGTTTACTCAGTCTAAGATAAGCTTAACTCTTCACTGTAATTGCTGAATCTGCTTCTATTTAAAGTCACAGAGTTTTACACATATACATTACTTTATATTATATTACATTTTTCTTTCAGGCAAAAGTAAACACAATTTATTCTTAGAATTATTTGCATAGCACAACACAAGCAAAGTCGTAACTATAGAGGAAGCAGACCATGTGGTCATGTGGGGGACTACACCATGGAGTCTGCTTCCTCTATAGTAGTAAAAAACATCCACCTCCTCGGTAGCTTTCCAACAAGACACAGTGAGCAGAAGACACCCGCGAAGGTCAAAGAGTGGACCGGTGGGAGGTGGGGAGTAGGCAGGCAGGGGGTCGGGGAAGGGATCTCTGTGCACTGGTTTTTTGTTGGGGGGCCCAGAGTAGTAGGATGCATATATATGTAGTTAGTTGTATTCTACATACAGTACCATAATAACATATCTGTCAGGTTCCCAACTCCAGATTCCCGAATCATTTAGCACTAGATTTTTATAACATACACAATACACTGTATATAAAATGTAGAGTACTTTGTCTAAAGACAACATTATATAGAGATAGGCCACTTTCTCTCTTATTACTCTTATTCTGTTTTATTTTTTAAATACAAATTTTAATCTGTATATTTCAGTAGTCCCTAAAATAAGTTATCTTTTACCTGGGGTCTGCCTAATATTTTCTTCTATCTTCATTGCTTTGATAAGAAAAAAATAACATAAACCAAGACACCATCTGATTTTCCATAATAAAATACCTGTCATTCCTAGTTCTTTTGATTTCCCACATGATCTTTGTACTCTGTATGCGATGTTATATTTCTACTTTAATACAGTAGCTTTTCGTGTAGAAGATGCACAATTTTCTCTCTATAAATCAGACATAACCTCATCTATCAACTCCAATGTCAAAACTTTCTTTCAGTTCTCTAGGAATACGCAGTGTGTTTTATTTTGGGCAAAATATGCGTAAAATACATTAACCAAATAGTGGAAAACATGCTTTTAAAAAGGTTAGTGGATTTTCCAAGTTTTACATTACTGTAAATATATAAATAAGTTTTATAGCTTTTGAAATATACTTTTTGAAAAGTTTAAAGTTTATGTGCCTATTTTAGGGATGTAGCGAACGTCGGAAAAAAAGTTCGCGAACATATTCGCGAACTTGCGCAAAAATGCGAGCGGTTCGCGAACGGTTCGCGAACCCCATAGACTTCAATGGGAAGGCGAACTTTAACATCTAAAAAAGACATTTCTGGCCAGAAAAATGATTTTAAAGTTGTTTAAAGGGTGCAACGACCTGGACAGTGGCATGCCAGAGGGGGATCAAGGGCAAAAATGTATCTGAAAAATCTGCCTGTGTGTGCTTGGAAGAGATAGTGTAGGGGGAGAGCTGTTAGTGATTTCAGGGACAGATGATAGTAAGTTTGCTGGCTAGTAATCTGCTTGATACTGCTCTGTATTGGAGGGACAGAAGTCTGCAGGGATTTGAGGGACATTTTAGCTTAGGTAGCTTTGCTGGCTAGTAATCTACTGTTCTCTTTAAACAACTGCCATACGTTGACCTTGTAGGCATTGTTTGCCCAGTTTTTTTGGCCGCAGCCACTGAAGCACAGAGGCCAGAAAAAATATGCCATATAAATGCTGAAAATAGTCATTTTTTTGGTCGCAGCCACTGAAGCACAGTTGCCAGAAAAATTATGCCATATAAATGCTGAAAATATAAATTTTTTTGGTTGCAGCCACTGAAGCACAGAGGCCAGAAAAATTATGCCATATAAATGCAGAAAATATGCATTTTTTTGGTCGCAGCCACTGAAGCACAGTTGACAGAAAAATTATGCCATATAAATGCTGAAAATATAAATTTTTTTGGTTGCAGCCACTGAAGCACAGAGGCCAGAAAAATTATGCCATATAAATGCAGAAAATATGCATTTGTTTGGTCGCAGCCACTGAAGCACAGTTGACAGAAAAATGATGCCATATAAATGCTGAAAATATAAATTTTTTTGGTTGCAGCCACTGAAGCACAGAGGCCAGAAAAATTATGCCATATAAATGCAGAAAATATGCATTTTTTTGGTCGCAGCCACTGAAGCACAGTTGACAGAAAAATTATGCCATATAAATGCTGAAAATATAAATTTTTTTGGTTGCAGCCACTGAAGCACAGAGGCCAGAAAAATTATGCCATATAAATGCAGAAAATATGCATTTTTTTGGACGCAGCCACTGAAGCACAGTTGCCAGAAAAAATATGCCATATAAATGCTGAAAATAGTCATTTTTCGCCATACGTTGACCTTGTAGACATTGTTTGCCCAGTTTTTTTGGTTGCAGCCACTGAAGCACAGAGGCCAGAAAAAATTAAACCAGTAGGGTTTGCACCCTAGTTTGTAACGGTGGCGGAGGGAGGAGGACGCTAAAGGACAGCTGTGTGTGGAGTCATGAGGCTTGAAGAGAAGGACAGCTGCATAGAAGTCAGAACAAGTCTTCCGGCGTGCAGTAACCCTCCGAGATCCACCCCTCATTCATTTTAATAAAGGTCAGGTAATCGACACTTTTGTGACCTAGGCGAGTTCTCTTCTCAGTTACAATCCCTCCTGCTGCACTGAAGGTCCTTTCTGAGAGCACACTTGAGGCTGGGCAAGACAATAGGTTCATGGCAAATTGTGACAGCTCTGGCCACAGATCAAGCCTGCGCACCCAGTAGTCCAGGGGTTCATCGCTCCTCAGAGTGTCGATATCTGCAGTTAATGCCAGGTAGTCCGCTACCTGCCGGTCGAGGCGTTCTTTGAGGGTGGATCCAGAAGGGTTGTGGCGCTGCCTTGGACAGAAAAACATTTGCATGTCTGACGTTACAGACCGGCCAAAGGGCTTTGTCCTTGCAGGTGTGCTCGTGGCAGGATTACTGGCACCTCTGCCCCTGGAATGTTGATGAGTTCCTGAAGTGACATCACCCTTAAAAGCATTGTACAACATGTTTTGCAGGCTGGTTTGTAAATGCCGCATCTTTTCGGACTTGTGGTATGTTGGTAACATTTCTGACACTTTATGCTTGTACCGAGGGTCTAGTAGCGTTGCGACCCAGTACAGGTCCTTCTCCTTAAGCCTCTTGATACGGGGGTCCTTCAACAGGCATGACAGCATGAAAGACCCCATTCTCACAAGGTTGGATGCAGAGCTATCCATCTCCGCTTCCTCATTATCAAGGACTGCATCATCCACGGTCTCCTCCCCCCAGCCACGTACAAGACCAGGGGTCCCCAAAAGGTCACCACTAGCCCCCTGGGAAGCCTGCTCCTGTTGGTCCTCCTCCTCCTCCTCCACAAAGCCACCTTCCTCCTCTGACTCCACTTCTGGCACCTCTCCCTGCGTTGCAGCAGGTGCCTGGGTTCGTTCTGGTGATTCCGACCATAAATCGTGCGCTTCCAGCTCCTCGTCACGCTGGTCTACAGCCTCATCTGTCACACGCTCCAGGAAGAAAGCGAAGGGTATTAGGTCGCTGATGGTGCCTTCGGTGCGACTGACCATATTTGTCACCTCTTCAAAAGGTCGCATGAGCCTGCAGGCATCGCGCATAAGCACCCAGTAACGGGGGAAAAAATCCCCAGCTCTGCAGATCCAGTCCTACCACCCAGTTCAAAAAGGTACTCGTTGACGGCCCTTTGTTGCTGCAGCAGACGTTCCAACATAAGGAGCGTTGAATTCCAGCGAGTCTGGCTGTCAGAAATCAAACGCCTGACTGGCATGTTGTAGCGCTGCTGAATGTCAGCAAGGCGTGCCATGGCTGTGTAGGAACGTCTGAAATGGGCCGACACCTTTCTGGACTGGGTGAGAACGTCCTGGAATCCTGGGTACTTGGAGACAAAACGTTGGACTATTAAATTTAACACATGTGCCATGCAGGGCACATATGTTAAATTGCCCAGTCTCAACGCTGCCAACAGATTGCTTCCATTGTCACACACCACTTTTCCGATCTGCAGTTGGTGTGGGGTCAGCCACCGATCGGCCTGTGACTGCAGAGATGACAGGAGTACAGATCCGGTATGGTTTTTGCTTTCCAGGCACGTCATCCCCAAGACAGCGTGACAACGGCGTACCTGGCACGTCGAATAGCCTAGGGGGAGCTGGGGGTGCACAGGTGTGGAGGAGGAGAAGGAGGACCCAGCAGCAGAGTAAGAAGAAGAAGAGGAAGAAGACGAGGTAGAGAGCGATGGAGGAGTAGAGGTGGTGGCAGAACCGCGTGCAATCCGTGGCGGTGACACCAACTCCACTGTTGTTGTTGTTGAGCTACCCATTCCCTGCTTCCCAGCCATTACCAAGTTCACCCAGTGGGCAGTGTAGGTGACATACCTGCCCTGACCATGCTTGGAGGACCATGCGTCAGTAGTCATATGGACCTTTGGCCCAACACTAAGTGACAGAGATGCGGTAACTTGGCTCTGCACATGTTGGTACAGGTGTGGTATTCCCTTTTTAGAAAAAAAATTGCGGCTGGGTACCTTCCACTGCGGTGTCCCAATTGCTACAAATTTGCGGAAGGCCTCAGAGTCCACCAGCTGGTATGGTAAAAGCTGGCGGGCTAAGAGTGCAGACAAGCCAGCTGTCAGACGCCGGGCAAGGGGGTGACAGTCAGACATTGGCTTCTTACGCTCAAACATGGCCTTCACAGAAACTTGGCTGGTGGCAGATGACTGGGAATGGGAACAGGTGGTCAAGGTGGAAGGCGGAGTGGAGGGTGGTTCAGACGGGTCAAGGAGAGCAGAGGTAGAGCAGTAAGATGCTGGACCAGAAGGAGTGTGGCTTTTAGTTTGCCTGTTGCCTTTGAGGTGTTGCTCCCAAAGTGCTTTGTGCTTGCCGCTCATGTGCCTTCGCATAGAAGTTGTACCTATGTGGCTTTTGGGCTTACCAAGGCTCAGTTTCTGACTGCACTCATTGCAAATTACAATGCTTTTGTCAGAGGCACACACATTAAAAAAATCCCACACTGCTGACTTTTTGGAAGTGTGCGATCTGGCGGTAACAGTAGAAGTTGGCGGCATTGGCGGCAATGGCGGGTGCGTTGGCCGGCTGAACACAGGTGCCGATACATGTTGTTGCCCTACTGATCCCTGCGGGCTGTCCTCCCTGCTTCTTCTAAGTCTTATTCTCCTACTGCCTCTCTGACTCTCCGTCTCTCCATCTGAACTACCCTTCTCTTGCTCTCTTCTACTAGGCACCCACAAAACATCAATCTCCTCATCATCATTCTCCTCAGATGCATCAATTTCTTCTGACACATCACAGAAGGAAGCAGCAGCGGGGACCTCCTCCTCATCACTCATCATTATGTCCATCTCCGTCGTGTTCTCTGCCAGAATTAAATCTGGTGTAACGTCCTCATCATCTTCATCTTCTTCTGGCAATAATGGTTGCGCATTACTCAGTTCAAGAAACTCATGGGAAAATAACTCCTCTGACTCCAGTGAAGAAGGGGCACCGGTGGTGGAGGAAGTGTTACGTGGGGTGGCCATAGCAGTGGAGGATGAGGAGGATGTTGTGGTAAAGTTAGAAACGGTAGAGGATGGGGTGTGCTGTGTAAGCCAGTCAACTACCTCTTCAGCATTTTGGGAGTTCAGGGTCATTGGCTTTTTAAAACTGGGCAATTTGCTAGGGCCACAGGATTGCATAGCAGCACGGCCCCTAGCACGGCCTCTGCGTGGCGGCCTGCCTTTGCCTGGCATTATTTTTAAAAAAACAACAACAACAAAAACTCAGTTGGTTTTTCTGGAAACGATAATACACACAGCTAGATGGCAGTTTGAAGAAAACAGTATGCAAATAATGCCTACAAGATCAACGTATACACTACTACAGCGGTGGATACGGATTACATAAAATATATGAATGCTGCTTGAAAAAAAGTAACTCAAGCGGTTTTTCTAGAGACGATAATATTATCAATATTTAGACAGAATGTGAACAAGCTCACACAGCTAGATGGCGGTTTGAAGAAAACACTGTGCAAATAATGCCTACAAGGTCAACGTATACACAGCGGTGGATACGGATTACGTAAAATATATGAATGCTGCTTGAAAAAAAGTAACTCAAGTGGTTTTTCTAGAGACGATAATATTATCAATATTTAGACAAAATGTGAACAAGCTCACACAGCTAGATGGCGGTTTGAAGAAAACAGTGTGCAAATAATGCCTACAAGGTCAACGTATACACAGCGGTGGATACGGATTACGTAAAATATAAGAATGCTGCTTGAAAAGAAGTAACTCAAGTGGTTTTTCTAGAGACGATAATATTATCAATATTTAGACAAAATGTGAACAAGCTCACACAGCTAGATGGCGGTTTGAAGAAAACACTGTGCAAATAATGCCTACAAGGTCAACGTATACACAGCGGTGGATACGGATTACGTAAAATATATGAATGCTGCTTGAAAAAAAGTAACTCAAGTGGTTTTTCTAGAGACGATAATATTATCAATATTTAGACAAAATGTGAACAAGCTCACACAGCTAGATGGCGGTTTGAAGAAAACACTGTGCAAATACTGCCCACAAGATCAACGTATACACTACTACAGCGGTGGATACGGATCTCGTAAAATTTATTATGGCTGCTTGAAAAAAGTCACTCCGGTGTTTTTTCTGGAGACGGTAATATTATGGATATTTAGACAGAATGTGAACAAGCTCACACAGCTAGATGGCAGTTGGTTGAATAACACACTGGGCAAAAAATGCCTACAGGGCAAATAATGCCTAAAAGGTCAACTTATACACTACTACAGCGATGGATACGGATTACGTAAAATATATTATGGCTGCTTGAAAAAAGTCACTCCGGTGTTTTTTCTGGAGACGGTAATATTATGGATATTTAGACAGAATGTGAACAAGGTCACACAGCTAGATGGCAGTTGGTTGAATAACACACTGGGCAAAAAATGCCTACAGGGCAAATAATGCCTAAAAGGTCAACTTATACACTACTACAGCGATGGATACGGATTACGTAAAATATATTATGGCTGCTTGAAAAAAGTCGCTCCGGTGTTTTTTCTGGAGACGGTAATATTATGGATATTTAGACAGAATGTGAACAAGGTCACACAGCTAGATGGCAGTTGGTTGAATAACACACTGGGCAAAAAATGCCTACAGGGCAAATAATGCCTAAAAGGTCAACTTATACACTACTACAGCGATGGATACGGATTACGTAAAATATATTATGGCTGCTTGAAAAAAGTCGCTCCGGTGTTTTTTCTGGAGACGGTAATATTATGGATATTTAGACAGAATGTGAACAAGGTCACACAGCTAGATGGCAGTTGGTTGAATAACACACTGGGCAAAAAATGCCTACAGGGCAAATAATGCCTAAAAGGTCAACTTATACACTACTACAGCGGTAGTAAAATAAAAAAAAGTAAAATAAAAAAAAAATGAATATTAAAAAAAAAAAATTACAGTTGGTGCTGCTGAACTACTAGGAGCAGCAGATTAGCACACCAGTCCCACTCCCCAACACTGCTAGACTAATAGCACTGGGCTCTTATAGTAGTAGTAGTAGTAGTAGTAAAACAACAAAAAAATAAATAAAAGCAGTCCTTACAAGGACTACTGTTATTGCAGCAGTCAGCAGATGAGATCAGAAGCAGGACAGCTGCCCACTGCACCTACATACAGAGCACTGCAGTAGAAGGTAGATTACTAGCCAGCAAAGCTACCTAAGCTTAAATGTCCCTCAAACCCCTGCAGACTTCTGTCCCTCCAATAACAGAGCAGTATCAAAACGATTACTAGCCAGCAAACTTTCAACTGTCCCTGAAATCACTAACAGGCAGCAGCTCTCTCCCTACACTATCTCTTCAGCACACACAGGCAGAGTGAAAAAAAGCTGCAGGGCTTCGGTTTTTATAGGGAAGGGGAGTGGTCCAGGGGAGAGCTTCCTGATTGGCTGCCATGTACCTGCTGGTCTGGGGTGAGAGGGCAAAAAAAAAGCGCCAACAATGGCGAACCCAAAATGGCGAACGTCGCGCGACGTTCGCGAACTTCCGGCGAGCGCGAACACCCGATGTATACTCATATCTTGTTGAAAAACAAACAGTTTAAAAGCATAACAATAGGATACCGAAATCAAGTGAATAACATAATATAAAAATATAAATATGAAAGACCAGAAAAGACAGGAACAGAAAAAGAAAAGAGAAAAAGAAAAGTCAGAAAAGAAAGAGAGTCGCTCAGCCGTTATAAATTACTCTAATGATATACAAGTATGTCCCAACATAGATTTACCAAGTAAAATATGACACGCATCCAAAACAGATAAGCTCCTAGTCCGAATACAAAAGTTTATATTGATCTGATTCCAAAAATACAACCCATGTCGTCCAGGTCTTAATATATACCTCATGTTTCTTATACACATAACTAAGTAACTCTTCCATACGCTGAATCTCACCCATTTCTTTGAACCATTCCTGTAATGTAGGAGGAATTAGGGACTTCCAGTGACGGGGGATTACAGTTCTCGCAGCACTCAGACAAAAACCTACTAACGACCGTTTATATTTAAACATATTTCCTGGTAGCATAGAGAGAATACCTATTGAAGGAATTGTTGGGATATCCAGACCCGTTACCATGTTAATAACTTTAAACACTCCTTCCCAGAAGGGTTTTAACACCAAACATGACCACCATATGTGTGTGGGGGAGCCTAATGCTATTTCACACCTCCAGCAAAGAGCAGAAACCGTAGGATACATTTTGTGCAAAAGCTCAGGACACCTATACCATCTAGAGACAATTTTATAATTTGTTTCCTGTGGTTTACACGCTATGGAGAATTTATGGGAAAGGAAAAAGCACGATTTCCATTGTTCATCACTAAATGTAGTAGTAATTCCTTTTCTCAGCTAACAGTATATTTAGGAGGCGCATTCACCGCTCTGGGACCTGACAACTTATACAGTATAGAGATCCCGTGCCTAAGATGATCTGTTTGTAAACAGAGATCTTCGAAAGCAGTAGAGGGTGTGGGGGTAACATTTTCTATTGGCTGAGTCCTTAAATACCTAAAGCTAGCCATAGACTTTAAGGGGCAGATTTACTTAGGGTTGAATATCGAGGGTTAATTAACCCTCAATATTCGACTGTCAAAGTTAAATCCTTCGAATATCGTTCAATCGAACTATTAAATCCTTTGAATCGAACTATTCGAAGGATTTTAATCCATCGCTCAAACAATTTTTCTTAGACCAAAAAAATCTTAGAAAGCCTATGGGGACCTTCCCCATAGGCTAACATTGAGGTTCAGTAGGTTTTAGGTGGCGAAGAAGGGGGTCAAAGTTTTTTTTTAAAGAGACAGTACTTCGACTATCGAATGGTCGAATAGTCGAACGGTTTTTAGTTCAAATTGTTCGATTCAAAGTCGAAGTCGTAGTCAATGGTTGAAGTAGCCAATGGTTGCATTCAAATCCTTCACTCGAGCTAAGTAAATGTGCCCCTATGAGTTTTCTCTCCTGAATGAGCAATACTTGTTTGATATGACAAATTCGTCAAATTATTGTGAGATTAGTGGGAATTGAATGATCATGCGTCTAACGATTTTTCGTCCGACGTTGGTCAAAAATTGATTGGCCAGGCAGGCAGCTACCCTCAGTTTTGCTGGCTTCAACTAGACAACATCACTTGAATGGTCTTTTTAGTTGATGGACAAATCATACAGTTAAACAAACGTTTCAAGATAAGCTTGGTCTTACGATAACGAAGAGATCTTTTAAAAATCCTAACGTCTATGGCCAGATTTAGTATAGCTGTACATATAGGTATATTGGAAATAAATAATAATTATAACTAAAAGAGCACAGATCCAAAAGGTTTTGTTAACCTGTGGGCTATGGATAATACTGAGATGAGATTGGGTGCACCTATTTTAGTGCTCTCTTGCATTGCTTGCCACAGGTTCCATCCTTTTATCCAAAGAAGTCTAACAGGACAACCCCACCAAACGTATAAAGCCACCCTGTTACATTGCCACCAAACTAGTGAATAAAGAGAAGATTTTTAACATCTAGTAATAACTAAAGCTACCTACAGACAGGGGCGATGCGCCAATGAGGCACGTTGAGTGACAAATAAAATGTACTTCACGGCCTAAAGAAAGATTTAAAGCCTTCTGAGATGTATTATTGGCAAGGAGTAAATAAGTCCTTTTCCTGATATTGTATTGGCTCATATAATTAAATTAAGCCCACAAATGATAAGAGAATTACATTCATATTTGGTAGGCAATTATAGCAAACCTGAATACTTACTTTTTTAGAGCATTTTGTGTTTTGAATAATGCAATCAAAATTTTCCTTCCAGCTAGTTCTGTCCTTTTTTTTTCACTCTTATCATTCCTATGCAAGCACAAAAATGTGTGTGTGCAAAACACACTTCATATGAACAAAATAGTGACTAGAAGACTAGAGAGTACAGATATTAATTTGCATAAACATTTTAACCCATCATTATAGGAGTTATTAATTGTGCACTAAAAGAAAACATTATGGGGCTGATTCACGAAGGGTCGAATATCGAGGGTTAATTAACCCTCGATATTCGACTAGGAATTTAAATCCTTCGACTATCGAAGTCAAAGGATTTTTGTGCTATTTCTGGTCGAAGTAAAATCGTACGATCGAACGATTTATTCTGCGATCGAAGGAATAGTGCCTTCGATTCGAAGAATTCGGTCGTAGCGTACTGTCGAATAAGATCGAAGTAAGATCGAAGTGAACCTTGCCCCACTCGTATTCGAATCGATCGATTCGAAGTTTTTATGCCCCACTTCCTTTTTGCCATTTTTTTCAAACAGGAAGCCCTCTAGAGGCCATTTTAGGTGCATTTTCGGCCTAATTGCGCACTTGCTATTTAGACTGCACAGGTGGAGGAGGTGTCTGAGGCAGGTTGCTTTTTTCTTTGGAAAATTTGCCTGGAAATGGCTGGGAGGAGGAGGATTGAGGAGGAGGAGGAGGAGGGGGAACGTCTCTCCAGCCCTGGGGAGGTGCCAACGGCGGCTGGATCCCACACTATGTGGGATCTTAGTCGTCGCAGGAGGGGGAGAGAGGGGGGCACAGGCTGGGGAGTCACTGGGAGGGGTTCCTGGGGGGAGGAGGAGGAGGAAGAGAGTGGGGGGTCCCGTAGGGGAGGGGAAGAGAGTAGGTCAGGTGGGGGGTCCCGTAGTGGGGGTGAGAGTAGGGCAGGGGGGTCCCATAGAGAGGGGGAGCGTAGGGCAGGGGGGTCCCGTAGAGGGGAGGAGAGTAGGGCAGGGGGGTCCCGTAGAGGGGAGGAGCGTAGGGCAGGGGGGTCCCGTAGAGAGGGGGAGCATAGGGCAGGGGGGTCCCGTAGAGGGGTGGAGAGTAGGGCAGGGGGGTCCCGCAGAGAGGGGGAGCGTAGGGCAGGGGGGTCCCATAGAGGGGAGGAGCGTAGGGCAGGGGGGTCCCATAGAGGGGAGGAGAGTAGGGCAGGGGGGTCCCATAGAGGGAGGGAGGAGCGTAGGGCAGGGGGGCAGGAGCATAGTGTAGGGAGGGTGTCCCCCAGCCAACGCAGGGAGTCCCCCAGGGCACGCTGCGTGTCTCGCTCGCCATCTGGGGCACGCAGCGTGTCACGCACCCCACCCAGGGCTCGGAGAGGCTCCCCCAGGAGGAGGACACAGAGGCTGCCCAGCAGCGAGGAGGAGATGGAGGCACCACCAACTGCCTCAGAGAGGAGACGGGAGGAGGAGGAGGAGGAGGGTGATGATGATGACGGAGGAGAGGAGGGCCCCACCAACAAAATGGCCCGGAGATTTACCAGTGATGAGAATGGAGCACTGGTGGACGAGGTGGTAGCACGATGGGATGTGCTGTTTGGGAGTCGGTCCCATCGTATCAGTGCTGCCAGACGTCAACACCACTGGCAGCAGGTAACGGACAAGGTGAACACTGTGGGCGCTTTACACAGGGATCGGCCCACAGTGTATAAGCGCTTCAGTGACCTGAAGCGTTGGCTAAGGGCAAAGCTGGTTACCAGGAGAGCTAAAGCCCAGAAGACCGGCGGAGGGCGAGTCCCTCCACTCAGACTGAAGCCCTACGAGCGCCGGCTTCTGGACATTTTGAGCAAAGAGGGCAGTGAAGGACTGGACACAGACTGGAGAAGTAAGTTGAATTTTATAGAAACAAACATCTGACTCCTTTTTTCCACATTCACATCATTTAGATAAATGTCTAATTTCCCCTTTAGCATTTCACTTCTTTGCTAAAATATTGCTCCTGTTTTGCATTAGAGGAGTTTCTTGTGCTTTTCTTTACAGCTTTGCTGTTTGTTCATGACTAGTTATTAAGTGCAGCTGTAACATAGACAAAATGGCAGCCATTTCTTTATTAACCATTTCCCCACTATAGTACAAATGTTTAGAAACTGCATTAAAGGGGTGGTTCACCTTTAAGTTAACTTTTAAGTATGTTCTAGAATGGCCAAGTCTAAGCAACTTTTCAGTTGTCCTTCATTATTTATTTTTAAAATTAAAGGACTCTTTCCAGCTTTAAAATGTGGGTCTAGAAATGCTCTGTAAGTCTACACATGTGATGTTATTGTGAGTTTTTATTACTCATATTACTAATTAGACCATCCACTAATTATATTCCAGTCTCTTCTTCAGATGAATGCATGGTTGCTATGCTAATTTGGACCCTAGCAACCAGATTGCTGAGACTGCAAAGTTTAGATCTGCTGATTAAAAAGCTAAATAACTTTAAAATCACAAGTATTGTCATATATTACATTCTCTCCTGCTCGCACCATTGCAAATGTATTTAAAGGAACAGTAACACCAAAAAATATAAGTGTTTTAAAGTAATGAAAATGTCATGTACTGTTGCCCTGCACGGGTAATACTGGTGTGTTTGCTTCAGAAACACTACTATAGTTCATATAAACAAGTTGCTGTGGAACAGGAATTGAAAAAAGTCTATATGGCACAGGTTAAATAGTGGATAACAGATAACTCCATTATGTTCTACAGAGTTTATCTGCTGTGTAACCTGAGCCTTTTCTCATTTGAATGGCTGCCCCCATTGCTACACAGCAGCTTATTTATATAAACTATAGTAGTGTTTCTGAAGCAAGCACAGCAGTTTTACCAGTGCAGGGCAACACTATTTTCATTACTTTAAAAACACTTATTTTTTGATGTTACTGTTCCTTTAAGTTTTAACCATTCCATCTCACTTGCTGTACCATTCCATTGGAGTTAGTATTTGGAATGAGAAATAAAATAGATTTGTAGCATGTGGGAGGTCTCTTGCAATTCCATATGATTTTGTTTTTTTAATACTTTTTTTGTTTTCTTTATTCACAATTGCAGTACCGCCGCAAACATCGCGGCCTGACTCGGGCAGTGACCAGGACCAGGACGACGCCGCTCAGCAACCCCAGGAAGAGGGTGAGGCTGATGATCATGATAGAGCCCCGGAAGCTCAAGGTACAGACATGTTCAATGTTGTGGCCAATGTAGTTGCTTCCTCGACTTGTTTACAGCATTACTAATGTCCTATCTCACATTACAGAACACCGAGCTGAAAGCCGCGCCCAGTCACCAGCTGTGATTCCTGTGGTGCCCCCCAGACGTAAGAGTAATTTTATAACTAATAACCCCTTACTTTATTTGTCTGTGTGTCACCAAAGATGCCATGTATTGGTTAAGCTGAGCTCAGGAGAGGTGGTTAGGAGAATAAAATAGGATCAGACAGCTAGAGCAGAGTTTCTATGGGAACCAGTAATGATATCTGCTCAGTGGCTGTTAGACTGGAGGGTGTGTTTAGTAATCTGAGCTGAGAAGAACTGAGCATGCTCATTAGCCAACAGCCAAAGGGAATTCCTGAGGGAGGGCCAGAGTGAGTTAGAAGAGGAGAAGGAATTCTAAGTGATTAAGGGGATACTGCAGACTTTACTGTTAACCTTTTAAAAACCAGTGGCAGGTATCTGAAGCTCCTCCTCACTGGGAGGGAGGGTTTACATGTCCTTTCAAACTTTTTTTTTGTCAAAAAAAAAAAAAAAACTTGTTTTCCAAGCTACAGACTGGTGTAATTTTCACTCCAATGTTGTGTTTATGCCACCCCCCAAAAGAAAACACCACCTCCAATCTAAATGTGGCCAAACACGGGCCAATAAATGCTGCCGACAGACCGACAGCTTATTGGCCCGTGTATGGGGGCCCCCGACGGGCTTCCCCGATCGAGATCTGGCCATAAGTCGCCAGATCTCAATTGGATGGGACTAAAATCCTGTCGGATCACGGCGGCATCTGTTCGTTGATGCGGTCCTGCGATCCGACCGCCCGTTCCTATTCGTTAGGATGCGATCGTTGGTCCCTAGGGCCCACAATCGGATCAGTGCGATATTGCCCACCTCAAGGTGGGCATATCGGAGAGAGATCCGCTCGTTTGTTGTGGGTTATGCACATGTCCAATATATATATACTTAGATTTGATTTTTCTTGTAGGTCGTGCTGCTGCCACTGCTGCTGCTGCAGCAATTGGGGGACCACCACAGGAGGAAGGACGGCGACTGGGTGAGCAACCTGCGGCACAACCGGGGCTCGTTGACACGATGATGTCTGCCATGCAGCCTATGCTCCACCAGCAGTGCCGCCAGGAACTCTGGATGAGGCGGTGGATGGCCCAAATCCATAGGGATATTCGGGACACCCAGGTGACCATCCATCGTGGAATCCAGGACCTGGTGGCAGCCATGGCAGCCCAGCCTCATCGACCAGGGGGCTCTGCTGAGGGTGAAGTCCCTGGTCCACCTGCTGCTCCCCCTCCACCCCCTTAAGCTCCTCAACATCGGAGGGAAAGGGGGCATAGAAGGGGAGACGGTCCTGTCCGAGGGGACAAACGTCCCTAGCTCCAGTCTGTGTCATTTTCCATCTGACACTGGCCTCTTTGCCTGTTTTTCTCCTGGTAACAAACTTTGCCCTATTGACGCTTCAGGTATCACTTTGTCCGTTACCCAGCAATGGGACTGACTCCCAAACAACACATCCCATTGTTTACACTGTGCTCCATTCTCATCACTGAGGGGTGCCATTTTAACATCTATTGGCACCCTTTCCAATAACACCTGGAAAAGCACTTCAAAACATCTAAGTGCATTTGCTCTAACATATGTATATATGTATGGTGTTATCAGCACCAAGGTGTGCCATATCTAACACCCATTGGCGCCCTTTCCAATAACATCTGGAAAAGCACTTACAAACATCAAAGTGCATTTGGTCTAACATATTTCTATGGCGATGCTGCAGTGTTGCCGAACACATTCACTTGGCCAAAAAATGTAAGGCTCAATGAATTCTATTGCAAGCATATGACTACACTTTTTTATGGTGTATTTATCACTAGTGCAGTGTTGCTTCAAAGGTTCCATATGCTAATCAAGCTCTGTATTTATGTGGTTTACATGTTATGTGCATTCATGTAACAATGGCCTATATTCTGCAACTGTCAAAGTGAAAACAGTGTACCTTGAGTTATGTTGGCTACCTCTGGCCTACTTTGGCTACCCAGCACTCATAATAGGTGCTAACGCCTACCTCCTCCTCCTCCACCTGTGCTCATTAAATAGCAAGTCCAAGGTGTATGATATGCCTTAAAGGCACAAAGCATTGGTTGTTACTTTGCACTATCAAGCATTGTTGGGTGTCCGACACTCTATCTGGCCAGCACTAATCTCATATTGTTGATACTTTTAAACTGGCCAAATTGTCATATAGTGACAAGTGTCATTTGTAGATCATATTGATTGTTATATTATTGTTTTGGACACAAGCTTATCAAGGGCCAAATTTTTGGATACTGTTTAATGTAAAGTTTGCCATGATGAATCCTGGGGTGCATTAGCAATGTCATGCAACAAAAGCTTTGTAAAGCTTTTGCCCTTTAGTGGTCTATAGGGGCTGCTATATTTTGAAATATATGTTGAGACCAAATTCCTCCTGTGGCTTCCAGCTAAGGTACATATTTAATGGTTTAAAATAAATATTGTGTGTTCCAAAAACAAACAAACTTTATACAGATATATATTGTCTTTTTATTGTTGTTCAACTTTTTTGGATTTTGACAAAGATTGTGTCAGTAAAGCCACTAAAACATTACTGGGTGTGTTTGTTTTTCTTTTTTGCCAAGGCGCTTGTCCAAAATAGTAACATGGGTAATGTCATTTGAAACAAAAAAACAGAAGAAGCCATACGTGTAGATCAAACAAGAAAAATTCATTAACACAAATCAAAATAAATTTAAGTAGCCACACAAAAGCCGGTCATTGCTAAACAAACACTGCCACTTACCAATATGTTTTCTAAAGGTGACTCCACCCAGGTTCAAATGAGCATTGGTCGCACAATAAAAGAGGTAATCCCCCCCCCAAATGCAAATAATTGTGTGTGTGCAGATCCATTAAGAAATCATCCCCTTAACACATCACACCTGTAAACTGAATCAGGTGGCAAGAATTAAAAGCCCTAACAAAGTGAGCTGATTGAACTAAACTACAGGTCCCAAGATGCATAGTGCATCTATTGTAGCCAGACTGCAAAAAGGGAAACAATTCTTGAAAATACATACATATCACCTTTAAAATAATATTTGAAGTGTCTTTGTATGAAATTGAAAATAGAACTTACCCACAAGCCTGCCGTCCGGCATTTCTCCTCGGGTGAAGAGGCCATGGAGAGCTGACTGACGCAGGATAGTGGCATCATGGACACTTCCAGGAAAGCCAGATCTCACACTCATGATGCGCATGTTGGAATCACACACCACCTGCACATTGATGGAATGGGAGCGCTTACGATTTTGGTAGCGCTCCTGCTGATGGCGAGGTGGTGTGAGCGCAACATGAGTGCAATCAATGGCTCCTAGGCAATTTGGAAATTGGCCAATTAGGAAAAAATCCTGTTTCAATCTTATCCACTCTGCCTGAGTTGAGGGGAAGGAAATGAGCCTTTGCGAGTGCTGCAGTAGTGCCCTGAGCACTTGTATTAGTCTCCTGCTAAAGGTGGGCTGGCTCATGTCAATGAGGCGTGAAGAAACCAGCTGGAAACTGCCAGTGCCCGGGAAATGCAAAACTGCAAGCAGCTTGTACATCCCAGGCACTGCCTGAGACCGTGCCATCACAGGTTCAATGGCCTCACTGATGAGACCATAAACCTGCACTATGGCGGCACAACTCAGACGGAACATCCTCACAAGCTCATCATCAGACAACTCGTCCAAACAAAGTACAGGTCTCCTGAAGTGATCCTGCCTGATCCTAGCAGGGACAAGGTGTTCCTGCTCCTCAGCCTGCTCTTGGGCCTCAAAAATGGCGGCTGGCAAAATGTCCATTCTGAGAAAAATCTAAGCCAAATGGCATCTGGTGGGGGTTTTTATAAGTAAGCCAGTGTTTCCCAGCATTCCATGCAGCTTTAAAACATTTTAACCATTTAGTGAAGCGTAAGGATAGATAGGGCCAATTAATATTTGAAGTGATGTTTAAAAAAATAGAACTAAAAAATAATCTTTTAAGCCATTGATACTTGAAAATCTTAGCTTATATTCTGATAGATGCAAAAACTAAAAAAAACAGTTTATAAAGTGATCCCATAGGTGTCACTATACACCCACAACAGTGGAGAGCACCAGCAAAGAAAATAGTAGGAAATCGAATAGTCGAACGATTTTTACCTCGACCATTCGATTATTTTTCCTCGACTATTCGATCATCTTCGAATGTCGAAGTCCAAAATCAACTTCGGTAGGTCAAAGATGGGGTACAAAGAAAACTTCGGGGGAAAATGTGATAAATAAGGTATCCTTCGAGTGTAGTCGAATAGTCGAATAGGCGAACTAATGCATCCTTCGATAGTCGAATAGGCGAACTAATACATCCTTCGATAATCGTACTTGTCCACTTCGATCATCGAATTCGACTATTCACCTGATCGGAGGATTGCTCGACCGTTCGAATCGAAGGTCGAATTCGAAGTAAAAAAACAGTCGAGGCTTTGTGCATCTGCCCCTATATGTCATCCACTGAAATGCTAGAAAAAAACTATTTTGGTTTGTAGGGCTATTGGAGGTTATCTGTAATTGAATCGATAGGGGCCTTATTTGTTCATGACACAACTGCTTAGTTTTGCTTCACTGTCTTAATCTTTACCTTTTGTGAGCTTAAACCAGTTCTAAATTATTGGCCTGTGGTAACCCTTTCACAATATAATGTGCATGAATTGAAATCTATTTGCAAATTAAGAATGACACAGAAATGAGTCTTCATATTGATCCTTTAGAATTCTAGTTTCATTTTAAAATTAGTTTCTTAAACTTTAAGAATGTATCACACTTTAATGAATGAATGAAAAAAAATGAATTATTTTGCATGATTTACATCTCCATGTACATCATATAGTTACACACAGTAGGGCTCTTCCCCAAACACAGTGCTCTGTGCAATATTTGTATTAAAATAGCCATTTTTTTACCCACAGTGCAATATTCCAGTGGGTGTGTTCCTGCGGTACAATGTGCCTAGCAACATGTGTTTGATTCACCAATGCAGACACATAGTAGCCAATCAAGCAAAAGTGGTTTTCTTACTGCAACTGTGAGTGAATAGCCTATAATATAGAATTTTACACTGATTAGTGATTATGCCTTATTTCTTGTGGTGATTCCTCGGATGTTCCATCTCTGGCACCCTGTAAGTATCCAATATTTCATACTACATGAAATATGTGAGTGAATTGCCTCAGTCCAGCACATGTAATCAATAATGGCATTAGCAACCAACTCACCAATTCATTGGATGTTTGATGTATAGACACTACCCACTAAGGCAATGTATCCCACTTCAAAGCAAGCAGTGCCAACCAGCTGCATCAAGGGCAAATAAGATCTGGAGCTGTATTAAAAGGGGGAATTGATTCACTGGTGGAAGGGGTCATTGTTCCACTGTATAGAGCCCTGGTAGGGCCCCATCTAGAATATAGTTACATAGTTACATAGTTAAATCGGGTTGAAAAAAGACAAAGTCCATCAAGTTCAACCCCTCCAAATAAAAACCCAGCCCCATACACACACCCCTCCCTACTGTCACATAAATGATATATACCCATATCTATACTAACTATAGAGTTTAGTATCACAATAGCCTTTGTATTATGTCTGTCCAAGAAATCATCCAAGTCCCTCTTATAGTCATTAACTGAATCATCACCTGGCAGTGCATTCCCCAACCTCACTGTCCTCACTGTGATGAACCCCCTGCTCTGTTCCTTTAAATGAAACTTCTTTTCCTCTAGTCTGAAGGGGAGGCCTCTGGTACGTGATTCTCTTTATGGGTAAAAAGGTCCCCTGCTATTTGTCTATAATGTCCTCTAATGTACTTGTAAAGTCTAATCATGTCCCCTCACAAGCGCCTTTTTTCCCCCAGAGAAAACAACCCCAACCTTGTCAGTCTCCCCTCATAATTTAACTCTTCCCTCCCTCTAACCAGTTTAGTTGCACTTAGTCTCTGCACTCTCTCCAGCTCATTTATATCCCTCTTAAGGACTGGAGTCCAAAACTGCCCCCCCACACTCCAGATGAGGCCTCACCAGGGACCTATAAAGAGACACAATTATGTTTCATCCCTTGAGTTAATGCCCTTTTTTATACAAGAACTTTATTTGCTTTAGTAGCCACAGAATGACACTGCCCAGAATTAGACAACGTGTTATCTACAAAGACCCCTAGATCCTTCTCATTTAAGGAAACTCCCAACACACTGCCATTTAGTGTAGAACTTGCATTTATATTATTTTTGCCAAAGTGCATAACCTGCATTTATCAACATTGAACCTCATTTTCCAGTTTGCTGCCCAGTTTTCCAGTTTAGACAAATCACTGTGCAAAGTGGCAGCATCCTGCATGGAACCTATAGTTCTGCACAATTTAGTATCATCTGCAAAAATAGAAACAGTACTTTCAATGGCCACCTCCAGGTCATTAATAAACAAGTTGAAAAGCAAGGGACCTAGTACAGAGCCCTGCGGTACTCCACTAACAACACTGGTCCAATTAGAAAATGTTCCATTTACCACCACTCTTTGTAGTCTATCTTTTAGCCAGTTCTCTATCCAGGTACAAATATTATGTTCCAGGCCAACATTCCTTAGCGAGTAACCTTTTGTGTGGCACTGTATCAAATGCTTTAGCAAAGTCTAAGTAAATCACATCCACTGCCATCCCAGAATCGAGGTCTCTACTTACCTTCTCATAAAAAGAAATTAAGTTAGTCTGGCAAGATCTATTACGCACACAACCATGCTGGCACACACTCATAGTATTATGATTTGCTATAAATTCCAGTATCTTATCCTTTAATAACCGTTCAAAAAGCTTTCCTACCACCAGGGGCGCACCGCCAATGAGGCGAGTTGAGAAACTCGCCTCAGGCGGCAACGCAGGAGAGGTTTCCAGGGGCGGCAAAAAGCCACTCCTGGTACCTTTAAGAGCCGAATTTCCGGGTTTTAAACCGGAAATTCGGCTTTACTATAGCGAGAGAGCGCAATTGCGCTCTTCGCATTAGTGTTCCTGCCGGCGAGGGAGGGGCGGCATTGAAGGAGCCGACTCAGGCAGCGCTGTAAGGAGAATCGGCGCTGCCTACCACTGACGTCAGACTAACTGGCCTATAATTTTGAGGCTTAATTTTAACATGCCGTACAGTTTTGGTCTCCATCACTCAAACAGGACATTATTGTATTAGAGAGGGTACAGAGAAGGGCAAAATCTTAGCTATGAGGAAAGACTGGCCAAATTGGGAATGTGATATTAAGGGGTGATATGATAACTATGTATACATATATAAGGGGATCATATAATAATCTCTCTAATGATTTATTTACCAGTAGGTCTTTCCAGCTGACACAAGGTCACCCATTCCAATTGGAAGAAAAGAAGTTCCGGTTAAATATTCAGAAGGGTTTATTACCGTGAGAGATGTGGAATTCTCTTCCAGAATCAGTCACACTGGCTGATATAGTAGCTTTAAGAAGGGGTTGGATGGCTTTTAAGTAAATAAGGGAATACAAGGTTATGGAAGATAGCTCATAGTACAAGTTGATCCAGGGACTGGTCCCATTGCATTTTGAAGTCAGGAAGGAATTTTTTCCCCCTCAGAGGCAAATTGGAGAGGCTTCAGATGGTTTTTTTTCCCTTCCTCTGGATAAACTGGCAGTTAGGCAGAATATAAATAGACTTAAAAGGTTGAACTTGATGGAGATGTTACTCTGTTTATTATTGTGGTCTGTTTATCTAAGCAGACTGAATGAGCCCTAGAATCTGTTAACTCACACAATGCATACAAATGCTAAAAGTCATTAATAGAAGCAAAATGATCTCATTTGGTCATGATGGCCAAGGTCACTGCAGATTCTGATTAGCCTTTATGGTTGCCACTGGATACATTACAGTAAATCTGAGTTTAATAAAAATACAAAGCTAACATTAATGAAACTGTTTGTAATATATTCAAAAAAAGGATCTCTTTTTTTTATTTATCTCTTATTGGTTTAATGTAAATCTAATGTTAAAATATTAGTATTAATACATAAAAATAGGTTTAACGGACTAGTTGCAGAACTTTACTCCTGAATCTATGCAATTTATAACTTCACAAGAAACCAACTGGAAGTCTAACCTAAGGGGCATGATATAATGGAAGGTGGTGGTTTAATTGGGTGGTAAATTGAGTACTCCATAGTAGGGGAAAGTATTTTAAAAGCCTGCAAATTTGCATTGCTTGCCATAGACTACATCTCATTGCAAAGAAATGTAATTTAAATTACTAACTGCCAAGGAGGTTTTGTAAATTTTTGGAGTTAATTTATCAGTAGTGTTTCTGGTTTCTAAACACAAAATAAACTTTTATTATTGGGCAGGCACAGATCTTTTTGGTCCATTTTGGAGTGCAAAGACCTGAGGCTAAACCCTGTACTTTGTAAATTAGGTCTAGGGATGGGCAATTTTTTTCGCCTTTTTCACCACGGAAATGAAGCCCATAGACTTGTATGGTGTCGTGCGTCAAAAAAGAAAGACAAAAAAAAATGTCACTGCCCATAGACTTTAATGGGTGTCGGCCACATTTCAAATTTTTGGCAAAACTAAATGGGTCAAATTCGCCCATCCCTAATTAGGTCTAGTTAGTAAAGCTTTAACTGCAAATAAATGCCTATAAACTCCAATGTGTTTTTAAATGGTGTGCCCCCTGCCCAATGACAAACGAATTACATTTTTATTTGGTAGGCAATTATAACATTTTATTAATGCAATCAAAATTTCCCTTCCAAATAGTATTTTGTATTTTTGCTTCTTCCACTCTTATCATTGCTATGAATGCACAAAAGTAGAGTTTTCATGAGTGCAAAACACACTCCATATGTATATATAGTGTAATTATATAATAGTAATTATATAGTGGCAGGAGTCTTGACAATGCAGATTGCAATTTGCAAAGCAGTTCTGCCTACTTCATCAACTTTGTCCACAGTAAAATTTGTTGACCTAATATCAACAATGTAAATGGTAGTGCCTTTTGTTGGTGTGGGGCATTCTTTGCAAATATTTTTGGTTTAAATTGCTGTAAAGTTCATTGTTAAAGGGGAACTCCATAAAAACATAGCTTGAGCTTTTTTAAAAGTAAACATAATTTCAAGCAACTTTGCAATATACATCAATTAAAAATATGCAGACGTTTCATAATTTTTAATGGTTTGGAACAGTTCCCTAAGCCCAGCCCCCTGCTCTCCTGCTGATCTGTCTGACTACTTTGCTGAGCTGTCTGACTACTGTTACTTTGTATCAAAAGCCATCTGTCCTCAGCCTGCATCCTACAAACCCCACAATTCCCACCACACGTGATTTCAATAAGGAACATCCCAGTGCAATGCATTTATTTATACTTTTTGAAGAAACAAGTAACCTTGATGGGTATATTTGGGGGTTCTGTATTATATGGCCTCTTTATCAAATATTGGTTTGGAAGCCGGAGTTCCCCTTTAATATTGTCTTAATCTTCTTCTTTTTAATCCTCTCTTTTAATCTTTCAGTCTGTTTTGCTAGATTTTTTAAACATCAGTTAATTTTACTCTTCCAAGCAGAACGTTATTGTTTATTTTAAAACTTTTACAATTATTAAAATAAACAACAACTTCTTATAAAGTTATAAAGAAAATAATTGATAGAACATTCTGACATATGCCATTGCTTGTTCTTAGACCCTTGTTCTAGGAATCAGAAGTAAAAACCAGAGCCTTTTTTACTGTTTACATATTAATTGGGAAACCACAGTTTGTGTACAGTGGGTCACAATATGTGCTAATTTCAAATACCCATGGTAAATTACCAAACTTGTTTTAATTACTATCAAGAATTAGTACAAGTTTCAGATATTTTTAAAAAGCAGTAAAATTCACAGAGGGTCCTGTAAGGTTTACGATGTTGTGGAAGAACAAAAGTAAAAATATATAATTGTGTAGTGTCTGCATCAGTATGTGTGTGTATATGTGTATATGTGTATTAAACCATGCCTGAATATATGGCATTCATGAGTGTTATTAAAACATAGATACTGTATCTAGGTCTGTAAGCAAAACATACTAGAATTTAAGGTGAACATAAAAAGACTCCAAGACCCTCGGTTCAATGTGGGGTGATTGTCCTTCTTGACTGATACCAAACGTTCTTGTTCTTGTGACTGATATGACTTCAACTATGGACAGATCCATCTACTGATTTTCAGTCGGGATCATGGCTATATGTGATCTTGATCCTGACCTATCCTGTTAGTGATTCTCCAGGACAACACTAATTCACTAAAATCTGAAGTTGCGTCAAGGGCGCCAAACACTGGCGAAGTTGTGTTAGCGTTACTGTGCCATGCAATGCGAGTTGCGCTAGCATTGCCTAATTTAGATACGGCGGGAAGTTAAAGTTGAATGGACGTATATGTTGCAGCAAATACATTACACTACACAAGTCCAGGGAACCTTAATGAAATAAAATAAAGTTGTTATATTGACCTACACATGAGCCCACTGTATAGTTTATGTGCCCTATGTTAGGAAATCTAGGGGGGAAGCCGGTTACCACAAAAAAAATGACACTCTTTTTCAGCCTATCACCCTGATAAAGGAGAAGACTAGCGTTTTTTGGGACTTAGAAAAATCTTCAACTATTTAGGAAGTCCTTCGCCTGGTCTGAGGTGGCGAAGGCAAGTCTGGCGCAAGAGGTAACATTCAGTAAAATTTGCATCTTAGTGGATTTGCGTAGTTACGTCCATTCGCCAGAGCAAATAGATGGGTGGGTGGAGAGTATAATTGTACTCTGCGCTAGAAGAGCCAAATTTCCAGTGTATTATATATTCCCTTTTGTTAAATATGAGGATATTAGAAGTCATCTCAGAGTTCCATAACATGTATAGATAATTATGGAACTCCTCTGTGACTATATAATAATAATATAATTTCCCTATATTTTATGATAAATGGTATATTATTCACTACATGTATAATACATCACAGTAGTTTAAGAAAAGATGTTATTTATTACCAAATTTCCCAAAACAATTAGAACTAAATACATACAAATAAAAAAAAAAAAAAAAAAACCCAGGGTTCCAGAAACCTATTAGAGTCCATTTTAAACAAATAATAAAAAATTTGAAAAACATTTTTTTCCTTTTATCTCTAGTATAATAAATTTTTAATTTTTTTCTAATTCAAATCAAATTTGGACTATTCCCTGGTGGAAGTTCACAAAATTATCTCAAAATTAAAATTTTTTAAATTCAAATTTTCACTTCAACCATTGATAAATCTGCCCCATAGACAAGGGCAATCCTTCATTATATGGCTATGTGTATATTAATGCCTCTCTGCTAAATTTACCAGTTCCTCATTCTCATACTAAAATGATGTGTCCTGCAACAGAGATCATATACCGTATGTGCCCCATTACTTCCTACTCCATAACACTTTTTTTTCACTTTCAGTTTAACAGATGAATATACAGAGTAGGCTTCTTGTTATAAGTCCACATTCACTATCAACTTTCAATATATCAAAGACATTTTTTTCATGTAAAATATATATTTATGATGTTATACATGACAATAATAGATTCAATACAACATTTGTTACAATACAACACGTATGTTTACAAGAGCATTCATACTGTGTACATGTCCATGATGGTACAGAAAAAACAAAAATTCCACCAATCTACCTACAGTATTTGTACAATAGCTGTTTTTTCACTTTTATTCACCCTCCCTGCCTAAAGTATGTTGCTTTTTCTATTCTTTAATTGCCCATTTTCCTGTAGCCTCATCTCTGAAACCAAACCAACTATCAGCAAGGTTTGTAATAGAATTGGAAGTGGTAGAATGAGAACCAAATGAATTACTTGCTGAATACTTCATAGTTATAAGGGACCTACAGAAACCTGTGGCTTCCTCCTATATCTGTTTATTTGTACAATCCCTGCCATTAATATATGAGCTGCATATGTTGTAAGCTGAGATCACTCTACAGTAAATAATACATTTCTCCTTGTCTTCCAACCTTGTTCCCACTCTCCCTCCTTTATTAATCAATGTGCATTACCTTTACATAAGCAGAGCATTCAGTGAACCAGCACTATTAATCTACACGTTAATGTTGTTCACTTTCAAAATGACAGTGACTCACTTAACACAATTTAATTTAATTGGCAGAATGCTATAAAGTATACTTGTAAATTGTAAATCTTCATTCTATCAATTCAAATCTTTCAAATCTTCATTCAAATCTTTAATATCTAAATTTTAAAAGGCTGTGACTTCAGTAGTTTTTTTAATATGTTAAAACAATGGGAAATATACTGTATATCAGTGTTGTATAAATAAAAGGCAATATAATAAGAATGATGCTCCAAACCCACAATTATTGAATTATAGGAAATTAATCTCAATACTAATTGCTTTTTGAAAAGTGAGCCACCACCCAAACAAAGAAAGGATTAAAGTACTGGATTTACAAAGTTGAATTTAACTTGGTAAATCCAGTACGTTAATCCTTTCTTGCCTCTCTACTGACATTACAAGAAAGAAGTTACCGTATATACTCGAGTATAAGCCGACCCGAGTATAAGCCGAGGTACCTAATTTTAACTTCGAAAACTGAGAAAATTATTGACTCGAGTATAAGCCTAGACACAACTACAGCCCTGTCTCCCAGGAGCGCACATTCCACCAAAGCGACCCCCCCAGCGATCAACCAGACTTCTTTGCAAAGTTGATGGTGACAGAGAATTGCCAAAAGGATTACTGTGTGAATTGTCCCACTGTCCCACAACCATGTGCAGATGGTGCTGTATTATATTGCCATCATTGTTAATCTTTCGTATAACCAACATAGGGTGCTGTGTGATATTGCAGTCACTGTTATTCTTTCATATAACCAACAGATGGCACACTGTTATTCTTTCATATAACCAACAGAGGGTGCTGTGTGATATTGCAGTCACTGTTATTCTTTCATATAACCAACAGAGGTGGCTGTGTGATATTGCAGTCTCTCCCCAAGCGAACTGTTGGTATAGGAATGATTAAAAGTGACTGCAATCTCAGCTACTGCCCACTGACTCAAGTATAAGCCGAGGTAGACTTTTTCAGCACATTTTGGATGCTGAAAAACTTGGCTTATACTCGAGTATATATGGTATGTTCCCATGACTTGGGTAAAACTTGACTTTTTCTCACTCTCTTATAAAAAAAAATTGGACCAAAATCTCAAAACCAAAATCCCCTTAATTTGCAGATAATTATTCTTAGAAAAATCGGTGCATAAAAAAAAACAATACAAAATGGAGCATCTTGTTTAATTGTGTGACTTTTAAGGAATTGTCGCTCAAAAATCTTAAAATTATTGGATTATCGAACGAAAACCAACGCAAGCAGCTCAAAACTATTGAGAATCCTGAAGAAAAAAAGCAGATTCCAATTGTAGTGATGGGCAAATTTGCAGCAAATTCCTGTGATTCGCAAAATCGCCGCAAAAATCAGCCAGCAACATTTTTTTTATGCAAATGTTCCGGTGCCTGTTTTTTTTGGACGCCAGCACGTTTACATAAAAAAAAAATTCACAGTTTTTTACATAAAATTTTTCGGCGAAGCGAAACGCACCAAATTCACCCAATACTATCCCATTGTTAAAGGGACCATCTGCCATTGACTTCTATATGATTTCAATAGGTTTTGGATGGAGAATATCCGGCTTTGAATTTTTTGCAGCTTCAGAGCATAATAAATCTTGAAAAATTCTACTTTTTCCTCTTTAACAACTTGACCATAAAAAGTTCAGGTTTAATAAACTGGCCCCTAAGGGTTTGGATTCAGTTCAGGTAGCCACTCGGAATTTGTCTGACTCCAAATCTTCCAAAAATGGCAAGATGCAGCTGAACTAATAATCGTAATAATAACTGACTGGATTTAATTGATATTGGAGTTGCAGATACTGCTGTTCATACAAATGGACATTATGAAACAAAGACACTTGAGAGATGCTGGGCATGTAATATATGAAGTAGTACATAAAATAATAAAGACTGTGAATAGATAAATAAGATATTGTGCAGAAGATGTGTACATTCACTATTCAGCATTCAGCCTGATAATAGAAAAATGCATTACCAGTGGCATAGAAAACTGATGCACTCGATGAGAAACTGACCTTTTATTAAGATCAGACTTTTAAAGCATTATAAACAAAGTGTGTGTTTGAAGAATACTTCTAAAATAATGACATTAATATAGTAGCCTTATTATTGCCATGAGTTCATGGTCACTAAGTGAATATTCACAGAATCACTTTGACTTTTCTTAAACAACATCAACACAATGGAGAAAGTAATGGCTTAAATGAAGTGGTGCAATGTCACATAACACTGTGTATATTCAGTTATTCATTAGACAACGTACCAACCCTGAAAGGAAATCTGCATTGAAAGAGAGAATTTGATTTGACTTGGCTGAATGAAATCAATGATTCATCAATAATTCTACGTGTTTAAGCGTGACAATGGCGACTTCTTGAACAAGCGTAGCATCCAAGGCTATTGGGATATTAGGATCTGCAGTTAGTTTACTATATGTATTAGTATACTGCATATAGTTAAATACAGGGTCACTATTAGAAAACATGGGGCTTCATACAACAACATTTTCAGAGCCCCCCGGGCCCTGCCCACCCCAGCTCCCAAGCCCCACCCCAGATCCTGGCCACACCACAGTTAAAAGACCACACAGACATCAGCGCTCAAAAAAGGCAACCCCCCCACAAACACAAGTTATAAAATTCAATTGATGGTCAGGACCCCCTTATAAGTTAAAAAAACTGTGATGCCAGGGCCCCCCGATAAAAGTTTTTTAAAAAATTGGTGGTCAGGTCACCCCTACAAAAAAAAACCCATAAAAGTTTTTTTTAAAAAAATATTTTTAAAAAAACCATTGGTGCTAAGGCCCCCCTTACAAGTTAAAAAAAAATTGGGGCCCCAGAGAATATTTTTTTTAAAAAAATTGACGGCAAGGGCCTATAGAGTATTAAAACAATACATTGGTGGCCAGGAGATTAAAAACAAACTCATGACTTCAGGACTTCAACTTCGCCTCCTATCATGACTTTGGTCTTTTTGCCGCTTCAGGACTTCAGTTTTGGCTGTTTTCGTGGCTTCGGGTCTTTTTCCGTTTCAGGACTTTAATTTCGACTGTTTTCTTGATTTTGGGTCTTTTCTCCTGTTAGGACTTAAATTTCGGCAGTTTTTTGTGACTTTTGGTCTTTTTGGTGCTTCAGGACTTACATTTCTGCTGTTTTCATGACTTCGGGTCTTTGGCTGTTTTTCATTACTTTGAGTCTTTCTGCCACGTCAGGACTTTAATTTTGACTGTTTTTCGTGACTTTGGGTCTTTTCGCCGCTGCAGGACTTCAAATTCAGCAGTTTTCGTGACTTTGGCTTAGGCTATTTTCATGGCTTCGGGTCTTCAGGACTTCAGGCTGTTTGGCTTTTCGGCACTTCCACATTTTGGCTGTTCAGAACTGTTCAGGACTTCAGAAGGGTGGCTTCAGCGCTGTCAAGGGGGGGATAGAAGTGTACCGGACCTTTCGCCTGAAGGGGGGCCCGGCAGTGCTGAACTTTTTGAAAGAGCCGGGCCCCCCTTCAGGCGAAAGGTCCGGTACACTTCTATCCCCCCCGTGAACATTTCATAGGGAACCACGGGTTAAACAGAATTTATGGAAAGGATTTTTGGGCACATTTTGTGATGGTTAATGTATTGACTTCAACTTGCCCTTTAAGAAGGATCAGAGGAACCCTAGAGCTACCCCCACCTTCGGACATCCAGCTCCAGGATTCCCTTTATGCCCTGTATCTATTGCGCAGCACACTTTCACTTAATGAAGGGCATGCCCATTTGTGTCTGTTTTGGTGAATTGCCTGCAGTTGTGATTAGTGCCGTGCAGTTTCTTATATTGTGCCTACATTGGTACTTGAATTCTGGGGGAAAAATGCAGGATTGTAGGGAAAAACAGAGTGGGGGTCATTTATAAAGTTTGCACATTGTATATTTATTCGCAAATGGTTATATTGCCCATGTTTTTTCCTGAACGCTAAAAAATTGCACAGCTGTGCCCGTCTTTCTGTTTTTTGCGAATTCGCATTGAGAATACATTTTCAGAAATGGCTCGCAAATTAGATGGGTGTTTGTGTGAGTGCGCCCACTGTGCGAGGTTGTTGTGCATGAAAATATCGTTGACAGTAACTTAAATTCACAATTTGCAAAACTGTTTCGCGAGAATTTTCTCTGCCACCAAAGTTGTGGTGTAATTCAATCACAGAGGGCGCACATAAATAATTGCAATTTTGTGATTTTTTACATATTTAAAAAAGCTCTTATAAACATTGCATTTTGCAAAAAAAAAATTGTAGTTCTGTTTGCACCACAATTATTCAGCTTTATAAATATGACCATGCGCAGGGCAAATATATTCACTTTGCAAACCAATCTGCCCTGCGCAAAGTTTATAAATGAGCCCCAATGGTTGCACTTGAAATTGCACTTTGTTTGAGTCCTATAATCCTAACTGCTCCACCCTTTCCTCTTTTACTGAATAAAAAGGCAGAGATAAACCAAGTGTACTTCAGATATACCTACAGTAACTGTGTATATAACATGTAAAAAAAAACATTACTTCGAAATTTGACCCTTGATAAATCTGCCCCTTAATGTATGTTTAGTTTTATTGGTTTATTTCTCTTCCTGAATTTGTTTATTCCCATGATATGTAAAATGTAGCAACTATACTTTTAGGAATACACATATATATATTTATAAAGAAAATGATTTGCATATTTAAGATGTGTGGGCTATATGCTTGGCATCTCCTCAACCAGCAAAGGCAGATTACTATCACAGAAGATCATTGTCACCCCCATTCTGAAAAAACCCTCTCTTGATCCCTCCAATCTTGACAACCTCCGACCTATCTCTCTGCTACCTTTCATCTCTAAACTACTTGAGCGCCTAGTCTACAACCGACTTACCTCATTCCTCTCTGACAATAACCTGCTAGACCCCCTACAATCTGGTTTTAAGCCACAACACTCCACGGAAACTGCCCTGACTCGACTAACTAATGACCTTTTAACCGCTAAAGCCAACAATCATTTCTCACTACTAATACTGCTTGATCTCTCAGCCGCATTTGACACTGTAGATCACCCTCTCCTCCTCCAGTCCCTCCAGTCGCTTGGCCTTCGTGACACAGCCCTGTCCTGGTTCTCTTCTTACATCACCAATCGTTCCTTCAGTGTCTCCTACAATGGAGTATCATCTTCTCCCCTACCTCTTTCTGTTGCAGTTCCTCAAGGCTCTGTCCTAGGGCCATTACTATTCTCCCTCTACACTTCCTCCCTTGGCAAATTAATAAATTCGTATGGTTTCCACTACCACCTCTATGCTGACGATACTCAGATCTATCTCTCATCTCCTGATCTCAACCCAGAACTCCTAACTCGCGTCTCCTCCTGCCTGTCCGCTATCTCTACCTGGATGTCACAACGCTACCTTAAATTAAACCTCTCTAAAACTGAAATGGTTCTCTTTCCTCCAACCAACACCAGTAGCATCCCCGAAGTATCCATCATAGTTAACAATTCCACTATCACCCCCTCTCCCCAGGCTCGGTGCCTTGGGGTTATCCTAGATTCTACCCTGTCATTCACTCCTCATATCCAGTCACTTATTAAATCATGTCACTTCCACCTAAGGAAAGTATCCAAAATACGATCATTTATCACCCAAGACGCTGCCAAAGTTCTTATTCACTCTCTCATATATCGCGTCTAGACTACTGTAACTCACTTTTAATTGGCCTCCCCCTCCAGAGACTGTCACCTCTCCAGTCCATAATGAACACTGCTGCGAGGCTCATACACCTCAGCAACCGCTCCTCCTCTGCCTCGCCATTCTGTCAATCCCTGCACTGGCTTCCGTTACATAGTTACATACAGATGCAGCCACTTTGGTTTGTCTGTTTGACACAGAATATCTAAACACAGATATCCCATTTATCTCATTTAACACAGAAAACTGCGTCACAACATCCCATCTAATTAAAGCATTCACCATTGTGAACAATGGAGCTTTGGTATGCTAATGAAAAGGTTAAATGCATTAAATGAGTTAAGATGACTTAAGATAACACAGTTTCTTCAATTACCCCTGAGTCATGACGCATTTAACTCACAAATCCAAGTGGCTTCATCTGTAGTTACATAGTTACATAGTTAAATTGGGTTGAAAAAAGACAAAGTCCATCAAGTTCAACCCCTCCAAATGAAAACCCATCATCCATACACACACCCCTCCCTACTTTTAATTAAATTTCTTTATACCCATACCTATACTAACTATAGAGTTTAGTATCACATTAGCCTTGGATATTATGTCTGTCCAAAAAATCATCCAAGCCATTCTTAAAGGCATTAACTGAATCAGCCATCACAACATCACCCGGCAGTGCATTCCACAACCTCACTGTCCTGACTGTGAAGAACCCTCTACGTTGCTTCAAATGAAAGTTCTTTTCTTCTAGTCTAAAGGGGTGGCCTCTGGTACGGTGATCCACTTTATGGGTAAAAAGGTCCCCTGCCATTTGTCTATAATGTCCTCTAATGTACTTGTAAAGTGTAATCATGTCCCCTCGCAAGCGCCTTTTTTCCAGAGAAAACAACCCCAACCTTGACAGTCTACCCTCATAATTTAAGTCTTCCGTCCCTCTAACCAATTTAGTTGCACGTCTCTGCACTCTCTCCAGCTCATTTATATCCCTCTTAAGGACTGGAGTCCAAAACTGAACTGCATACTCCAGATGAGGCCTCACCAAGGACCTATAAAGAGGCATAATTATGTTTTCATCCCTTGAGTTAATGCCCTTTTTTATGCAAGACAGAACTTTATTTGCTTTAGTAGCCACAGAATGACACTGCCCAGAATTAGACAACGTGTTATCTACAAAGACCCCTAGATCCTTTTCATTTAAGGAAACTCCCAACACACTGCCATTTAGTGTATAACTTGCATTTATATTATTTTTGCCAAAGTGCATAATCTTGCATTTATCAACGTTGAACCTCATTTTCCAGTTTGCTGCCCAGTTTTCCAGTTTAGACAGATCACTTTGCAAAGTGGCAGCATCCTGCATGGAACCTATAGTTCTGCACAATTTAGTATCATCTGCAAAAATAGAAACAGTACTTTCAATGCCCACCTCCAGGTCATTAATAAACAAGTTGAAAAGCAAGGGACCTAGTACAGAGCCCTGCGGTACTCCACTAACAACACTGGTCCAATTAGAAAATGTTCCATTTACCACCACTCTTTGTAGTCTATCTTTTAGCCAGTTCTCTATCCAGGTACAAATACTATGTTCCAGGCCAACATTCCTTAATTTAACCAGTAACCTTTTGTGTGGCACTGTATCAAATGCTTTAGCAAAGTCTAAGTAAATCACATCCACTGCCATCCCAGAATCGAGGTCTCTACTTACATTCTCGTAAAAAGAAATTAAGTTAGTCTGGCAAGATCTATTACGCATAAAACCATGCTGGCACAAACTCATAGTATTATGATTTGCTATGAAGTCCAGTATCTTATCCTTTATTAACCCTTCGAAAAGCTTTCCTAATACTGACGTCAGACTAACTGGCCTATAGTTTTGAGGCTGAGAACGGGATCCTTTTTTGAATAGAGGCACCACATTAGCAATTCGCCAGTCTCTCGGCACAATGCCAGATCTCAATGAATCCTGAAAAATTAAGTAAAAAAGTTTGGCAATCACAGAGCTAAGCTCGCTAATTACCCTGGGATGAATACCATCTGGCCCTGGACCTTTGTTAATCTTAACATGTTCAAGTCTCTTTTGAATTTCTTCATGTGTGAACCATGCATCATTAGTTGTATTACTAGAATTGGGAGTGTTAAGAAGGAAACCTTCACTTACTGGTTCTTCATTTGTGTACACAGATGAAAAATATGAGTTCAGAATCTGCGCTTTTATTTTGTTTTCATCAACCAGCTGACCCCCCTCTGATAGTAAGGGTCCCACCCCTTCCTGCTTCATTTTTTTACTATTGACATATTTAAAAAATACCTTTCAGAATCAAATTCAAATTAATGACACTGACTTTCAAAGCACTTCATAACTCTGCCCCACCCTACATCTCTGAACTCATCTCTATATACTCACCCACTCGCTTACTACTCTCCTCTACTGACCTGCTACTCAACTCTTCTCTCATTACCTCCTCACATGCTCGCATTCAAGACTTTGCAAGGGCTGCACCCCTCCTCTGGAACGCTCTCCCACGGTCTGTCCGACTTTCTCCCAACCTTTCTGCTTTCAAAAAATCTCTGAAAACGCACTTCTTTCGAGAAGCCTACCCTCACTCTGCTTAACTACCAAACGCAACACCACATACAGTACCACATTTCTCACCCACTTACTTCGATCTTGCCCACTCCCACACCTTGTGTATTACTCCCTTCCCTTTAGACTGTATGCCTATGCATAGGGCCTTCCTCACCTTTTTGTACCTGTATTGATTGTGATGTTTGTTACTCCATATATTCTATATATGTAATTTGTGTGATGTAGTTGTATAATCACATTTACTTTACAGTGCTACGCAATATGTTCGCGCTATATAAATACATGTTAATAATAATAATAATAATAATAATAATAAAATTAAAAGTTCAACTTGCACACTTTTCGTACTATAATGCAAAATATCTTGTTCCAAGAAAAAGTCTAACTTTTTTTTATTGAATTTCTGTTTGTTAAGCTACAATGAAGAGTTCCAAGCCTAACTCTGGAAAACAATAATTTACAGTAAAATACTTGACATATGATATGTTTGTATTGAATGGTTATAATTGCAAAACGATGATAGAACTATTTTAGGATTTCAAGAATATACAGTAGACAATGCTTTAACTATTCTGAAATCCAAGACAATGACTGTCCCAAATATAGAGATATTTAAATCTCAATCACAAGTCTTGACTGTGCTAAAACTCGATTTTGCATTTGAACAATTGGAATACAATGTGCCACATACCAAAGCCAATTGTAAAAGCACGCACCAGCGTTTCTAAGAAACAGCACTGATTCATTTATGTTGCCTGTACGTAATTTTGTTCTATATGCAATCTATTCATATGCAAAAGACTTATTCCTACACACAAGTGTTAATTGAGATGTATTTGTTTTCATGGAAACCCTTTAAAGTGATATTAATCATAAGTGTTTGAAACACCACTGGGTAAGTAACATTCACTCATTTATTAGAACAGAATAGAATTTCTGATCTGAATGCCTTTACAAGGTTCATGTAAGAAAAACAGAACATAAACTATGAGCAAAGCTGAGCGTCACCCCTTAAGTATATTAGCAAAACAGTTACTTCTACACAGTAGTGTCCATTTATGTTGAAAATGTGATTGCCAAGACATTTAACAACAGCTACGGTAGATTTAACGTGCAAAACTACCTTTTTAATCAGCACATGAATATTTAACTTTTGTTGACTTGTAGTTTGTCTTTAAAGTTTAGTTTACTAATAAAATGCAAGAACTTGCAACCCAGTACCACCTTGTAGTTGTTGGCTGCAGCCTAATTGTCAGGACTTGCTGGGTTTTTAAACCCACTTTGGTTCGTGTGTTTAACACAGAATATCTAAACACATTCAACCCGCTTATCCAATTTAACACAGAAAATGGTGTCCTTACCTGTTGTGCCACTGGAGGTCCTTAGTGCTGCCTTGTTCATTATTCTTGTTGTTCTGCTTTATCTCTCCACCCATCTTGTTATCCTCATCTGTATTTCATTATCCAATCCTGACCCTTTATAAGCCTGCTCCTGACATTTGCCCAGTGATTGGTCATTAAGCTGTTGCTGTGATCTTGCCTCTGGTTCCTGTGTTTTCTGATCCTGTTCATTCCAAGTTCCAAGTTCTCGTGACCCCCTCTGGTTCGTTGCTCCTGATTCCGGGTCCTGTTCCAGTTCCTGTCTCATTCCTGTACCTTTGTGTCCCTCCTTGCTATGCTTTTGGATTTACCGGTTCTGACTCCTGGCCTGTCCCTCGACTGCACTTGTCTGCCTCCTGCCTCGACTCTTTCTCCTGATTCTGGTTTGTGTCTCTGCCTGCCGCTTCTGCAATTACAAATCTGTATATTCATTGTGAGTAGGGATGTAGCGAACGTCGGAAAAAAAGTTCACGAACATATTCGCGAACTTGCGCAAAAATGCGAGCGGTTCGCGAACGGTTCGCGAACCCCATAGACTTCAATGGGAAGGCGAACTTTAACATCTAAAAAAGACATTTCTGGCCAGAAAAATGATTTTAAAGTTGTTTAAAGGGTGCAACGACCTGGACAGTGGCATGCCAGAGGGGGATCAAGGTCAAAAATGTATCTGAAAAATCTGCCTGTGTGTGCTTGGAAGAGATAGTGTAGGGGGAGAGCTGTTAGTGATTTCAGGGACAGGTGATAGTAAGTTTGCTGGCTAGTAATCTGCTTGATACTGCTCTGTATTGGAGGGACAGAAGTCTGCAGGGATTTGAGGGACATTTTAGCTTAGGTAGCTTTGCTGGCTAGTAATCTACTGTTCTCTTTAAACAACTGCCATACGTTGACCTTGTAGGCATTGTTTGCCCAGTTTTTTTGGACGCAGCCACTGAAGCATAGTTGCCAGAAAAAATATGCCATATAAATGCTGAAAATAGTCATTTTTCGCCATACGTTGACCTTGTAGACATTGTTTGCCCAGTTTTTTTGGACGCAGCCACTGAAGCACAGTTGCCAGAAAAAATATGCCATATAAATGCTGAAAATAGTAATTTTTCGCCATACGTTGACCTTGTAGACATTGTTTGCCCAGTTTTTTTGGACGCAGCCACTGAAGCACAGTTGCCAGAAAAAATATGCCATATAAATGCTGAAAATAGTCATTTTTTGCCATACGTTGACCTTGTAGGCATTGTTTGCCCAGTTTTTTTGGTCGCAGCCACTGAAGCACAGTTGCCAGAAAAAATATGCCATATAAATGCTGAAAATAGTCATTTTTTGCCATATACGTTGAGTCAACGTATGGCAAAAAATGACTATTTTCAGCATTTATATGGCATATTTTTTCTGGCCTCTGTGCTTCAGTGGCTGCGGCCAAAAAAACTGGGCAAACAATGCCTACAAGGTCAACGTCGTTGACCTTGTAGGCATTGTTTGCCCAGTTTTTTTGGCCGCAGCCACTGAAGCACAGAGGCCAGAAAAAATATGCCATATAAATGCTGAAAATAGTCATTTTTTTGGTCGCAGCCACTGAAGCACAGTTGCCAGAAAAATTATGCCATATAAATGCTGAAAATATAAATTTTTTTGGTTGCAGCCACGAAGCACAGAGGCCAGAAAAATTATGCCATATAAATGCAGAAAATATGCATTTTTTTGGTTGCAGCCACTGAAGCACAGAGGCCAGAAAAATTATGCCATATAAATGCAGAAAATATGCATTTTTTTGGATGCAGCCACTGAAGCACAGTTGCCAGAAAAAATATGCCATATAAATGCTGAAAATAGTCATTTTTCGCCATACGTTGACCTTGTAGACATTGTTTGCCCAGTTTTTTTGGTTGCAGCCACTGAAGCACAGAGGCCAGAAAAAATTAAACCAGTAGGGTTTGCACCCTAGTTTGTAACGGTGGCGGAGGGAGGAGGACGCTAAAGGACAGCTGTGTGTGGAGTCATGAGGCTTGAAGAGAAGGACAGCTGCATAGAAGTCAGAACAAGTCTTCCGGCGTGCAGTAACCCTCCGAGATCCACCCCTCATTCATTTTAATAAAGGTCAGGTAATCGACACTTTTGTGACCTAGGCGAGTTCTCTTCTCAGTTACAATCCCTCCTGCTGCACTGAAGGTCCTTTCTGAGAGCACACTTGAGGCTGGGCAAGACAAGAGGTTCATGGCAAATTGTGACAGCTCTGGCCACAGATCAAGCCTGCGCACCCAGTAGTCCAGGGGTTCATCGCTCCTCAGAGTGTCGATATCTGCAGTTAATGCCAGGTAGTCCGCTACCTGCCGGTCGAGGCGTTCTTTGAGGGTGGATCCAGAAGGGTTGTGGCGCTGCCTTGGACAGAAAAACATTTGCATGTCTGACGTTACAGACCGGCCAAAGGGCTTTGTCCTTGCAGGTGTGCTCGTGGCAGGATTACTGGCACCTCTGCCCCTGGAATGTTGATGAGTTCCTGAAGTGACATCACCCTTAAAAGCATTGTACAACATGTTTTGCAGGCTGGTTTGTAAATGCCGCATCTTTTCGGACTTGTGGTATGTTGGTAACATTTCTGACACTTTATGCTTGTACCGAGGGTCTAGTAGCGTTGCGACCCAGTACAGGTCCTTCTCCTTAAGCCTCTTGATACGGGGGTCCTTCAACAGGCATGACAGCATGAAAGACCCCATTCTCACAAGGTTGGATGCAGAGCTATCCATCTCCGCTTCCTCATTATCAAGGACTGCATCATCCACGGTCTCCTCCCCCCAGCCACGTACAAGACCAGGGGTCCCCAAAAGGTCACCACTAGCCCCCTGGGAAGCCTGCTCCTGTTGGTCCTCCTCCTCCTCCTCCACAAAGCCACCTTCCTCCTCTGACTCCACTTCTGGCACCTCTCCCTGCGTTGCAGCAGGTGCCTGGGTTCGTTCTGGTGATTCCGACCAGAAATCGTGCGCTTCCAGCTCCTCGTCACGCTGGTCTACAGCCTCATCTGTCACTCGTCGCACGGCACGCTCCAGGAAGAAAGCGAAGGGTATTAGGTCGCTGATGGTGCCTTCGGTGCGACTGACCATATTTGTCACCTCTTCAAAAGGTCGCATGAGCCTGCAGGCATCGCGCATAAGCACCCAGTAACGGGGGAAAAAAATCCCCAGCTCTGCAGATCCAGTCCTACCACCCAGTTTAAAAAGGTACTCGTTGACGGCCCTTTGTTGTTGCAGCAGACGTTCCAACATAAGGAGCGTTGAATTCCAGCGAGTCTGGCTGTCAGAAATCAAACGCCTGACTGGCATGTTGTAGCGCTGCTGAATGTCAGCAAGGCGTGCCATGGCTGTGTAGGAACGTCTGAAATGGGCCGACACCTTTCTGGACTGGGTGAGAATGTCCTGGAATCCTGGGTACTTGGAGACAAAACGTTGGACTATTAAATTTAACACATGTGCCATGCAGGGCACATGTGTTAAATTGCCCAGTCTCAACGCTGCCAACAGATTGCTTCCATTGTCACACACCACTTTTCCGATCTGCAGTTGGTGTGGGGTCAGCCACCGATCGGCCTGTGACTGCAGAGATGACAGGAGTACAGATCCGGTATGGTTTTTGCTTTCCAGGCACGTCATCCCCAAGACAGCGTGACAACGGCGTACCTGGCACGTCAAATAGCCTAGGGGGAGCTGGGGGTGCACAGGTGTGGAGGAGGAGAAGGAGGACCCAGCAGCAGAGTAAGAAGAAGAAGAGGAAGAAGATGAGGTAGAGAGCGATGGAGGAGTAGAGGTGGTGGCAGAACCGCGTGCAATCCGTGGCGGTGACACCAACTCCACTGTTGTTGTTGTTGAGCTACCCATTCCCTGCTTCCCAGCCATTACCAAGTTCACCCAGTGGGCAGTGTAGGTGACATACCTGCCCTGACCATGCTTGGAGGACCATGCGTCAGTAGTCATATGGACCTTTGGCCCAACACTAAGTGACAGAGATGCGGTAACTTGGCTCTGCACATGTTGGTACAGGTGTGGTATTCCCTTTTTAGAAAAAAAATTGCGGCTGGGTACCTTCCACTGCGGTGTCCCAATTGCTACAAATTTGCGGAAGGCCTCAGAGTCCACCAGCTGGTATGGTAAAAGCTGGCGGGCTAAGAGTGCAGACAAGCCAGCTGTCAGACGCCGGGCAAGGGGGTGACAGTCAGACATTGGCTTCTTACGCTCAAACATGGCCTTCACAGAAACTTGGCTGGTGGCAGATGACTGGGAATGGGAACAGGTGGTCAAGGTGGAAGGCGGAGTGGAGGGTGGTTCAGACGGGTCAAGGAGAGCAGAGGTAGAGCAGTAAGATGCTGGACCAGAAGGAGTGTGGCTTTTAGTTTGCCTGTTGCCTTTGAGGTGTTGCTCCCAAAGTGCTTTGTGCTTGCCGCTCATGTGCCTTCGCATAGAAGTTGTACCTATGTGGCTGTTGGGCTTACCAAGGCTCAGTTTCTGACTGCACTCATTGCAAATTACAATGCTTTTGTCAGAGGCACACACATTAAAAAAATCCCACACTGCTGACTTTTTGGAAGTGTGCGATCTGGCGGTAACAGTAGAAGTTGGCGGCATTGGCGGCAATGGCGGGTGCGTTGGCCGGCTGAACACAGGTGCCGATACATGTTGTTGCCCTACTGATCCCTGCGGGCTGTCCTCCCTGCTTCTTCTAAGTCTTATTCTCCTACTGCCTCTCTGACTCTCCGTCTCTCCATCTGAACTACCCTCCTCTTGCTCTCTTCTACTAGGCACCCACAAAACATCAATCTCCTCATCATCATTCTCCTCAGATGCATCAATTTCTTCTGACACATCACAGAAGGAAGCAGCAGCGGGGACCTCCTCCTCATCACTCATCATTATGTCCATCTCTGTCGTGTTCTCTGCCAGAATTAAATCTGGTGTAACGTCCTCATCTCCTTCATCTTCTTCTGCCAATAATGGTTGCGCATTACTCAGTTCAAGAAACTCATGGGAAAATAACTCCTCTGACTCCAGTGAAGAAGGGGCACCGGTGGTGGAGGAAGTGTTACGTGGGGTGGCCATAGCAGTGGAGGATGAGGAGGATGTTGTGGTAAAGTTAGAAACGGTAGAGGATGGGGTGTGCTGTGTAAGCCAGTCAACTACCTCTTCAGCATTTTGGGAGTTCAGGGTCATTGGCTTTTTAAAACTGGGCAATTTGCTAGGGCCACAGGATTGCATAGCAGCACGGCCCCTAGCACGGCCTCTGCGTGGCGGCCTGCCTTTGCCTGGCATTATTTTTAAAAAAACAACAACAACAAAAACTCAGTTGGTTTTTCTGGAAACGATAATACACACAGCTAGATGGCAGTTTGAAGAAAACTGTGTGCAAATAATGCCTACAAGGTCAACGTATACACAGCGGTGGATACGGATTACGTAAAATATATGAATGCTGCTTGAAAAAAAGTAACTCAAGTGGTTTTTCTAGAGACGATAATATTATCAATATTTAGACAAAATGTGAACAAGCTCACACAGCTAGATGGCGGTTTGAAGAAAACACTGTGCAAATAATGCCTACAAGGTCAACGTATACACAGCGGTGGATACGGATTACGTAAAATATATGAATGCTGCTTGAAAAAAAGTAACTCAAGTGGTTTTTCTAGAGACGATAATATTATCAATATTTAGACAAAATGTGAACAAGCTCACACAGCTAGATGGCGGTTTGAAGAAAACACTGTGCAAATAATGCCTACAAGGTCAACGTATACACATCGGTGGATACGGATTACGTAAAATATATGAATGCTGCTTGAAAAAAAGTAACTCAAGTGGTTTTTCTAGAGACGATAATATTATCAATATTTAGACAAAATGTGAACAAGCTCACACAGCTAGATGGCGGTTTGAAGAAAACACTGTGCAAATACTGCCCACAAGATCAACGTATACACTACTACAGCGGTGGATACGGATCTCGTAAAATTTATTATGGCTGCTTGAAAAAAGTCACTCCGGTGTTTTTTCTGGAGACGGTAATATTATGGATATTTAGACAGAATGTGAACAAGGTCACACAGCTAGATGGCAGTTGGTTGAATAACACACTGGGCAAAAATTGCCTACAGGGCAAATAATGCCTAAAAGGTCAACTTATACACTACTACAGCGATGGATACGGATTACGTAAAATATATTATGGCTGCTTGAAAAAAGTCACTCCGGTGTTTTTTCTGGAGACGGTAATATTATGGATATTTAGACAGAATGTGAACAAGGTCACACAGCTAGATGGCAGTTGGTTGAATAACACACTGGGCAAAAAATGCCTACAGGGCAAATAATGCCTAAAAGGTCAACTTATACACTACTACAGCGATGGATACAGATTACGTAAAATATATTATGGCTGCTTGAAAAAAGTCACTGCGGTGTTTTTTCTGGAGACGGTAATATTATGGATATTTAGACAGAATGTGAACAAGGTCACACAGCTAGATGGCAGTTGGTTGAATAACACACTGGGCAAAAAATGCCTACAGGGCAAATAATGCCTAAAAGGTCAACTTATACACTACTACAGCGATGGATACAGATTACGTAAAATATGTTATGGCTGCTTGAAAAAAGTCACTCCGGTGTTTTTTCTGGAGACGGTAATATTATGGATATTTAGACAGAATGTGAACAAGGTCACACAGCTAGATGGCAGTTGGTTGAATAACACACTGGGCAAAAAATGCCTACAGGGCAAATAATGCCTAAAAGGTCAACTTATACACTACTACAGCGGTAGTAAAATAAAAAAAAGTAAAATAAAAAAAAAATGAATATTAAAAAAAAAAAAATTAAAGTTGGTGCTGCTGAACTACTAGGAGCAGCAGATTAGCACACCAGTCCCACTCCCCAACACTGCTAGACTAATAGCACTGGGCTCTTATAGTAGTAGTAGTAGTAGTAGTAGTTGTAGTAGTAGTAAAACAACAAAAAAATAAATAAAAGCAGTCCTTACAAGGACTACTGTTATTGCAGCAGTCAGCAGATGAGATCAGAAGCAGGACAGCTGCCCACTGCAGCTACATACAGAGCACTGCAGTAGAAGGTAGATTACTAGCCAGCAAAGCTACCTAAGCTTAAATGTCCCTCAAACCCCTGCAGACTTCTGTCCCTCCAATAACAGAGCAGTATCAAAACGATTACTAGCCAGCAAACTTTCAACTGTCTCTGAAATCACTAACAGGCAGCAGCTCTCTCCCTACACTATCTCTTCAGCACACACAGGCAGAGTGAAAAAACGCTGCAGGGCTTCGGTTTTTATAGGGAAGGGGAGTGGTCCAGGGGAGAGCTTCCTGATTGGCTGCCATGTACCTGCTGGTCTGGGGTGAGAGGGCAAAAAAAAGCGCCAACAATGGCGAACCCAAAATGGCGAACGTCGCGCGACGTTCGCGAACTTCCGGCGAGCGCGAACACCCGATGTTCGCGCGAACAAGTTCGCCGGCGAACAGTTCGCGCCATCCCTAATTGTGAGCACCGTAACTTCCTTCTACTCCCTGACACTATACATCAAGTATAATTATGATAAATTAAATGCAGATTTATATATAGTTTACAGCTATTTGTGTCAAATTCTCCAAGATAGTCTGTCCCAATTGACTTGCAAATTGTAGCACAGTTACCAGAAAAACCTTAGAGGGAAAGTATATTTTTATTAGAATGCTCTGTAAAGCATAACAGGTGGAACAAATAACAGGGGCTGTGCTCACTTAGTCTGAGAAGCCAGAACAGGTGCTGAATGAGTTTTTAAAATGGGGTGGATTTAGCACTGTCTAAACAAGAAATGAGGCAAGATGGAGCAACTGAGGGAGCAGAGGAGAAAAATAAAATAAAAACTGAGTAAAATATTTAAATTTACTGGATTGAGAAGAGCAGATGTGGTAGGTTTTCATTCTGCCAGTGGACAAGTCTGTGCTTGAATGGCTGCCCCCATGGCTACACAACAACTTGTTTATATAAACTATAGTAGTACTTATCTGTTATCTACTGTGTATCCTGTGCTTGAATGGCTGCCCCCATGGCTACACAGCAGCTTGTTTATATAAACTATAGTAGTACTTATCTGTTATCTACTGTGTATCCTGTGCTTGAATGGCTGCCCACATGGCTACACAGCAGCTTGTTTATATAAACTATAGTAGTACTTATCTGCTATCTACTGTGTATCCTGTGCTTGAATGGCTGCCCCATGGCTAAACAGCAGCTTGTTTATATAAACTATAGTAGTGCTGCTGAAACAAGCACTCCAGTTTTACCAGTGCAGGGCATTACAGTATATTACCATTCCATTAAAATACTTTCATTTTTTGTTGTTACTGTTCCTTTAAGATACAAAGACAGAAAGTTACTTTAAAAAGTTATGAGAGACAATTTTATTGTGATTTTTGCAGTTAAATCTGCAATAAATGTGTGACTATTTAAGGTTTCAAATAATAATCTCAAGTATATTTATGGGCACATTTTTTTGCCATTTTTTTGGGCAAATCAGGAAAAAAAACACAAGCTCAAATTTTGATAAATCTTCCCCTAAGCGGTTTTGCCACGGATACTAATTATGGAAAAATGTCATTTATCTGCTGAATGTTGTGTTTTTCACCCACTATTATTTATCTCCTGCTTTTATTACAACAGCACTTTCTAAACAATGTTTAATTGTAATTATCAGAAAAAACAAAAATTAACTCATTGCCATTGTTGTGTCCAAGCAGGACATTTATTGCTTATCACTAGCAGAATAATTATAGGGTCAATTACAACAGCAAATGCAGCTGTTGTGCAACTGTTACTATTAATGCTGGGGGCACTAGTCTTACTAGCAATCAGGACCACCATCCAAAATCACAGGGCCCCATACGACAAAATTTCCTGGGCCCCCTGGGCTGCACTGACCGCAAGCCCCACCTACAGGTCCGCCCCCCACCACACAGTAAAAAAACAAAAAAATATTGGTGGCTAGGGTTCCCACATGTTAATAAAAAAAAAGATATTGGTGGTCAAGGCCCCCCATAAAAAACATTTGTGGCCGGGGCCCCCCCATTAAAAAACATATTGGTGACTAGAACCCCACATGAGAAAAAAAATTAATAGCCAAAATTGGTGGCCAGGGCCCCCCCCACATTATAAGAAAATTGATGGCCAGGGCCCCTTAAACGTCCATGCCTTCCCGAAGTCAGCAGCTCTCAGAAAGATGAGGCCCAGCTAATCAAGTAAGTGTTGGGTGGCCGGGGGCCCCCCTTACCCTTGGGCCCCATACAACTTTCCCCCCTGTCCCCCCTGATGGCTGCCCAGCTGGCAATGTCAGGCTGGAGTATCTGGGGCTCACCAGGGTCACCAGGACTATGATTTCAAGGTTCCCCCTGTGCACAGTCCCACCAGGAGCAAGTCTAGGTTGATGGGGCCCAGGAGGTTTTTGTCAACAAGCTGCATCTATAGACATTCTAGACTTGAACCAAGACAATCACAGACCAACGGCATTTTAATGCCCATATTACATAAATTGGATAGCATTTTAAAACAATGTTTCTATATAGAAAGAACTTTTTGCTAGTCATGTGAAGGTGAAAGAAACATGTTAAGAACCCCAGAAAGAAACAAGTTAATAACCCCAGACTAATGAGCAGGTGTCTAGTTTTAGACTGTTGAGTCATGATGATATTTCACATCATGACGCACAAATAGATAGTTATAAATAGTTATTACAGATCACTAAGGTTATAGTTCCTTTACCCCAGTATGATGAGAAAAATCTTTAAATCTATATATAAATATATATCATTTTGCCAGAATACATCAGTGAGACTACTTTTTCCAATAACAATTTTTGCTCACACTTCTATATACTGTAGAAACTCATAAAAAGACCAAGGTCAGGTCAAGTTATTTCAAGACAATGTCTTTCATCTGAAAGGGTGTCACCATAATGCAGATTATAATGGTTTCAGATGGTGCTGATATACTGGTGGCAGTGCTGGTAGACTTTTTGTTACATTTAGTTCATCCTAATGACTGTGTCAGTGCATTTTATGTTGTGTGTCTCCCCATCAACCTACTTGTGTCAACTGTGGGTTGATTTTATATCAGGATAATGTCTCATGCTCATGTCACCCCTAGAGTATTTTATTTTTTTGTTAAACGGGGCTAGCATATTTGTGTCAGTCCCCAGTAGATTTCTACACAACTGCCAAGCCAACATACTTATGTCAGACATAGGAAACTAATGCAATGAAAACACATTGGTGTCAGAGGCTGTCAGACTTAATATTCAATTATATATTATTTAAGTGTTTTGCATTCTTTTAGAAAGAAGGCACAAGTTTGACCATGAAGAGGTTTGATAGGATAACAATGAATGGAATAATGAAACTACCAACACATTAAAAAAGATTCACAGTTCTTTAATTTGCTGCTCAGCAGATTCATATCCCATAATATTGAAATTATAATAAACAGTATCATTTTTGTTCACCTAAGTAACAAGTGTAAAAACAGAAAAACCCATTGGCTTTAATGTAAGAAATAACAAAGATACTGCACATTAAAAGGAGATTTAAAAGAGGCAACGGCCTTTAACAACTACGTACTGTAACAAATATGCATCGCATACATAAAACTCAAACAAAGTGTAGACAACATAAAGCTGCATTTGAAAGAATATCAGTACAGGTATGGGATCCATTCTCCGGAAACCCATTATCCAGAAAGATTCAAATTGGGAGAGGCCGTCTTACATGGACTCCATTTTATCCAAATAATTAAAATTTGTTGTAGTAATAAAATAATACCTTGCACTTGCTCCAAGCTAAGATTACTATGTTACTCCAGAAAGTAACATAGTTAGTTAGGTTGAAAAAAAGACACATGTCCATCAGGTTCAACCTTAAGTCTATATATAACCTGCCTAACTGCCAGTTGATCCAGAGGAAGGCAAAAAACCCATCTGAAGCCTCTCCAATTTGCCTCAGAGGGGAAAAATTCCTTCCTGACTCCAAAATGGCAATGGGACCAGTCCCTGGATCAACTTGTACTATGAGCTATTTTCCATATCCCTGTATTCCCTCACTTGCTAAACACCATCCAACCCCTTCTTATACCTACCCATTCCCTGACAACAGTCAATTATGTCAGTTACCAGCTGGGTCACAAAAAAAAGGTTCAGGAAACAGAAGTAAATTAGGCATTAAGGATAAACCTAGATAACCAAAAAGTAGCTGGTCTGCTGGGCATCCATTTAAATTGCACCACATCATTATTCATACATGCTATGGATGGGGGATTTTTTTTCGACCTTGTTTAGCTGCGGAAATGAAGTCCATAGACTTGTAGGGCGTTGTCGTGCATCAAAAAAAATGACGCGTCAAGAAAGTTTTGCAGCTCGTCAAAAATTTTTTGACATTCATAGACTTTAATGCCCGTCGCAACATTTCACCGGAGGCAAATTTTTGGTGAAACGAAACGTGCCTACATGCGACACTAATACATGCACTGAATTAATACATGCAACAGGCAATAATACGCATGGAGACCTACTGATGAGTGTGTTTGCACAAATGGTGAGTAACCTTACACAAACTAGAGCTCAAATAAGGTTACTGGTATTAATTAGCTGCTAAATTATTTCCCTATCTGTGACAATTTGAATATTTTATAGCTACTGGCTACTCTATTTCCTTTTTTCAACAAAATATATTTGAGTTAAATATTACATTTGATGAACATGGCCTTGTCTTCTTTCAAGCTCAACTGCCATGCGATACTACTACAATGTAACAGGTATATCTGACAGTAAATTGGAGCCTTCACATGCAAAGTGTAGTCACACTGTGCTGTAAGAATTCCTTTTAGAGCCAATACTGTATAGTGTCTTAGCAAATAATGATGTAGGAAATTATTTAGCAAACACTTTTACACATCTGAGAAAAGTGTAATTATAAAGATATATCCTCTGTCTGAATCAATAAAGGACTCTCATAAATTCCAAAGAATATCAGCATGAGATAAAGCTTTGCATAGTCGGAGAGAAAGGTACATTTAATTCTGCTGCAGAATACTGGAGGCCCAATTTAAAGATTAGATGCAATCTGAGATGATAGCAGAGGCATAAATTATTTCTAATAAAACCAATTTTCAGCTTAGAGTTGGATGAAATATAATGCATAACATCTTGTCTAAAACTGACAGTTTCACTGTATTTTTATGATGTATCTGAGTTAATTTTAATATTTCTGTTTAACAGCCTAACCTGTTAAGCATTAAGGGAAAATTGTGTATTTCTGTTTGGGAGAAACAAGGATGCCCTTTTTTGGTGCCATAGTATCAATATTTATTTTCATCATGGAAATCCTGCTAGAGGTGGAATAACTAGATGTCCATGGGATTTAGAAGCACGACCAACCCTTCCATCAAATAACCATGCATTCTATATATGTTTTCTAATTATGTCAGTTTGCATCTACTCTTATATTTCAGTCCTTCCATAAAGAAGATTTTAAAAAAAAAAAAAAACCTTTATGAATGAGACCCTCACTGACCATTTTGCTTCTTCTAGGATTACAAGGCGTTCTGTACTTCGTTCTCACATGGGACTTGGTGTTTTCCAGACATGCCCAGCTCTAACTCATTTGATTTCACTCATTCAGGCCACCAGGAGAAATACATTCTTCTAGTTATATATAATTATCCTTCTTCATAGTTCCCTAGGCTCTTCACCTGACTACGATTGTCTCAGTTGTCCCATTGTTAATCTCTTCACCATAACATTTTGCCAGTGGACAGAGGAGGGGAACGATTTTGGTTGTTCATGAGTGTGATATCATTGGCTGACATTTTATTCTAAGTCCTAATTATGTTAATATTTTCTTTATGTTATATAACTCATAGTACAAGTTGATCCAGGGACTAGTCTGATTGTCATTTTGGAGTCAGGAAGGAATTTTTCCCCCTCTGAGGCAAATTGGAGAGACTTCAGATGGGGTTTTTTTTGCCTTCCTCTGGATCAACTGGCAGTTAGGCAGGTTATATACAGTATATAGACTTAAAAGGTTGAACTAGATGGATTTTTTTTTCAACCTAACTTACTACATAGGTAAGTAAGGTAAGTATAGGTCCCGTGCATTCTGGATAACAGATCCCATACCAGTAGTTCAATACTCATATAATTCTTATGTCTTTGGTACGACTTGAAGCTCATTCTCCTATGAAGTGAATAAACAGGTATAATGCCAAGGTTTGCCATCTTCCAATCAAATGCTTTGCAACTGCAAGGGTTACATTTTTTTTAGCAGTGTGTTGCTGTCCTTAAAAGGGGTCCTATGTGAACCTTCACATATGTTTATGTTTAGCCTTTGACCTAGCCACATTCCTAAGGTATGCATATTTAGTAGTCAAGTGTACCAATCAGAATATACCACGTTACCATCTAACCAATGAATGTTCATTTGGAACTTTGTTGAAACAGAATAAATATATGTCTTAAAATGTATTTGGGATCTGCAATAGTGATGGGCGAATTTATTTGCAGTGAATAAATTTGCAAATCTGTCACGAAAATTCACCGGTGAAAATTTGTTGGCGTCAAAAGTTTTTTTGCTGCCAGCGACGGAATTGATGCTGGCGAAAATTAACGGATGCCCTTTAACTTTAATGGGCGCTGGCGTCAACTTTGATGCCGGCGCACATTTGACACCAGCCATCGGTATTTCATGAATTTTTCTCCAGTTTTGTGAATTTCGCTGGAAATTCATGAAATTCGTGGCAAAGCAAAACGGGACAGATTCGCCCATCACTAATCAGCAAACCTTTTTTTATTGCTGATCAACACATGCGTGGATTAAATCTTCTCTGGAGAAAGAGACTAACTTTAACACAAACCAATATAGAATGTTTAGTAATACTGGTGTCCAAATAATTCTGCACATCAGATTTCTTCACTGATTGTGGGCAAATTACTGCTCTTTTTCTACCATGTCAAGTTTCCTTACCGGAAACCCTGAGTATAAAAAGCTTGTAATGTTCTGAAAAATATATTAGCAGAAATACAAAAATAATTTCCCTTTTTTCAGGAAACCATGTAACTTACTGTTCAAAATGGTTGTTCTGCAAGTATTGATCAGTGATAATTAGCAGCGTTCCCAACACTTACTCCCCCTACAAGGCCTCATTAATAAAGGTGAGCTTGTTGAAACAGATGAAAAGCAATGTCCAGTGAAATGAATGTAGTGCTCTGTGAACATTCTTCACCTAACAGTCAAAGAATCAGCTTAAGTGGATGAAAAGAGGAAAGTACTTTCACAGATACAAATCATCTCAAGTGTACAGTAAATGGATTAATAAAGGACTTTGCAAGGATTCTAATAAGACAGACATTTGCAGTAGAATAACTACTTTTGCATATGGCAGCTAGTTGTTATTATAATTACTGTGATATGGTGATTATGGTGCAGATTTATCAAGGGTCGAATTTCGAATAAAAAAAATGTAGAAATTCGAATAAAAAAAGACCAAACTAAATATATTACAAAAATTTAATTTTTTTTTGGGGTTAACAGGCCATTTTCGTTCAGTTTAGAATCATACAAATTGAAGTAACATTGTATTCGAACAAATTCAATCGTTTCAATTCAATTAGAATTTTTTTTTTAAAAAAAAAACTTACATTTTTCAGAGACCACCAATTGACTCCAAATAGGTTCTAACCCTAACCCCCATAGGCTAAAACAGCAACAGAGACAGTACATGATAAATATCGATATTTGAATTTTCACATTTTTTTTCAAATTCTAATCTAATTTGGACTATTCCCTAGTCGAAATACACAAAAATAGCTTGAAATTCAATTTTTTTAATTCAAATTTTCACTTCAGCCCTTGATAAATCTGCCATTATATGTTTATATGTTATTAAAGGGATACTGTCATGGGAAAAAAAACATTTTTTCAAAATGAATCAGTTAATAGTGCTGCTCCAGCAGAATTCTGCACTGAAATCCATTTCTCAAAAGAGAAAACAGATTTTTTTATATTCAATTTTGAAATCTGACATGGGGCTAGACATATTGTCAATTTCCCAGCTGCCCCCAGTCATGTGACTTGTGAGCTGATAAACTTCACTCACTCTTTACTGCTGTACTGCAAGTTGGAGTGATATCACCCCCTCCCTTTTCCCCCCCAGCAGCCAAACAACAGAACAATGGGAAGGTAACCAGATAACAGCTCCCTAACACAAGATAACAGCTGCCTGGTAGATCTAAGAACAACACTCAATAGTAAAAACCCATGTCCCACTGAGACACATTCAGTTACATTGAGAAGGAAAAACAGAAGCCTGCCAGAAAGCATTTCTCTCCTAAAGTGCAGGCACAAGTCACATGACTGGGGGCAGCTGGGAAATTGACAAAATGTCTAGCCCAATGTCAGATTTCAAAATTGAATATAAAAAGATCTGTTTGCTCTTTTGAGAAATGGATTTCAGTGCAGAATTCTGCTGGAGTAGCACTATTAACTGACGCGTTTTGAAAAAAACATGTTTTCCGATGACAGGATCCCTTTAATTAATTATTCATATCAGCCCCTGGCCCACTAGAGCGTACAGTCTAAGATCTCTATGACCTGCACACAGTCAATTGTACCAGGAGCTAATGCCCCTCATGTAAGATTTTGAAGTGTTGGAAGCAACCAGGGTACCAAGAGATGGTGGTTTGCAGGGTTGGACTTGGCCGGGATGGGGGTGAGTGGAAACGTTTGCTGCTGGGCTGTGGGGCACTGAAGTGAATATAAACAATGTAAGAATGATGAGATATTTTTGCATCAAACCTGTCCAGTTTGGTTTTATAAGGTCTATCAAGCATTTCATACATTATTCATACATTTAGGGACATTACAGAGATGAAAAATTTTATTTTTTTCCCACATGTTAAACATGTCATGCTTCACATTAAACTCAAACCAGAGGTATTTATGGAGTGGAAAGGGAATATTAATATCTACTGGCTCATTCTCAGGTCCCAAGATACTTGCAACGCTTGTCTTTCTCACCGGTGGGACACTATTTCTATCATCATTTTGACTGTTACTTGTAGTGGGGATCACATTGTCTAGTGTGTTGCACATGTTGGGAAAATAGGATTCTGGGCGACATGATCTAAGGAAGTGAATCTGACGGCATACAATACGTGTAATAGCTATTTATTGGCTTTGAAATTTTTACATTCCCTGCTGAAAATGTAAAAAATCTGGACCTGCTGTACAACAATAAAAATAGTAATTACTCAAACTTGAAACTGTCAGTTCCAATAATATAGGGGCAGATTTATAAATGGTCGAAGTGAAATCGACGGAAATTTCAAAGTAAAAAAAATCGAAATTCAAAGTAATTTTTTGGATACTTTGACTATAGAATACGATACTATGACTTTGAATCCTATTCGAAGTAAAATAGTTTGAATATTCTATCATTCGATAATCAAAGTACTGTCTCTTTACAAAAAACTTTTTTTTACAAAAAAAATGTTGAGTCCACCAATTGATAGGAGCTCCCCCATAGGCTGAAACAGCAATTCAGCAGATTTTAGATGGCGAATGGTCGAAGTTGAAGATTTAAAGAGACAGTACATGATAAAGTTCGATATTCAAATCTTTTTCAAAGCAAATTTGGACTATTCTCTAGCTGAAGTACACAAAAATAGCTTGAAATTCAATTCAATTTTTCACTTTGACCCATGATAAATCTGTCCCTTAATGTTCCTCCCCAAATATATGGATACTCTCTACACAGAGGTATGTAATGATGCTTGTGTCAGTACTATATAATAATAATCTAACAAGTAGAACAAGTTGAATAGCATTAGTACAGCTTTGACATAGCATCTTAGCCTTGAATTGCTTATTAATAAGAATTTCTTATGGGAAACTGGCAATTTGATTACTATCTTGACATCTTTCTGCAGTACTGCAGCAGGCGATTATTCCGAACGATTTCCAGATCATTTTATTAAAATGTTCCCTGTAAATAGTTTTTCTTCTTCTTTTTTTACTTTCTGTATTTAGAAGCATATTGTTGACAATGGTTTTTTCAATCTCTCGTTCATCTTACACTGCATTGCATCATTAATGGGGAATTAAAAGGAGGTTTTGGTCAAGCTAATCTGGATATTTTCTAGCCTGAGACAGTATCATAGTAATAGCATTTTAATAGTATATTAATAGTGGAAGAAATGGCAATATGGAAGACTTTTAGTCATAGTGCAAAGGCATTTCTTTAAAAATGTATAAATAAAAAGCTTTAATCCCGATAATGTAGAAATGAATGACCGCAATTGTTTAAAAACATCACGCTCTATTAAAAATGCAATATACAAATTTAAATAAGTGTCTAGCTAAGGACTTTGGCATTAGGTGGATATTTTACTTCTGCTAATAGAAAGGGATGAGAGTTAACATGTTATACAATCTAGAGGCAGAATATGCAAATTATTGGCAACAGAAGAGTTAAATGCAGGTGATAAGTTTTATTCTATTGACAATTAAAAGGAGCTAGTGATGGGCGAAAAATTCACGAAACGGTGCCGGCGTCTCATTTTTGACGCCGGTGCCTGTTTTTGATGCCGACGC